>JARQZJ010000017.1:1215000-1660000 GCA_030704895.1 Henosepilachna vigintioctopunctata
AATTAGGACTTTTTCTTCAAAAATTTTCATGGCATTCTCCAAATTTGCAAATGTTACGGAAAGTTTCTTTAGTTCAAGTTATTTTTCAGAGTTACTTATAGAGCAAGCTATTTCTTGTGACTCGATTGCTACTTCTTGTACTTTTGCCTCCAATTCAATAAGATCTTCATCAAACAGTTCTTCTGACCTCGCAAAAAGTGAATTCTTCTATGCCGGAAATCGAAACAATTGACGTATGCTTGAGGAAAAGTATCAAAACATTGTTCGACGTAAGTTGAAACGACGTAAATCGAAACGACGCGACGTAAGTCGATGACTGCCTGTATTTGATAGTGTTGGCGTTTACTTGATGTAAATCCATTTTAGTTGAATTTAAACTCAAATTCAAACACATGAACTCGTGATTTACACTTTATTGACTACATAGCATGACGCGTTTCGTCGTTACAAACGACTTCTTCAGATACAAACAGAATAATTCTTTTAAAAAATGAATGATGTAGTGTGTAAATGATTTTTTGTATCCGAAGAAGTCGTTTGTAATGACGAAACGCGTCATGCTATTTACTCAATAAAGTTTAATCATTAGTTCAAGTGTATGAATTTTATTTTATATTCAAATATACATAGTTTATGTTGAAAATGTTTGAAGGGTATACGGCGCATTTCACTTTCAACGAAATTGAGAACGGCAATACGATCAGTTTATTCTAAATAAATCGATTATTATTCTTTAGTCATTGCTGTTCATTCCAATCATTCCATTATTTTTTCTCGACCATAGTAATTTAATATTACTACCTGTTAATTAAATCATTCAATCTATTCATTGAAATGAACCATTCGGTAACCCCCACATTTTTCATATGGAAATATTACGGTACGATCTTAAAAAAATCTGAATACCACTTTCAGAGCAATATTTCTATGATGAGGTATTTCGTTTCTTTTTTCGATAATATCATTTCGATTTCATCATGTTTATTCGAGTTTCTACACACAATTTGGCATAATTACGTTTTAACTAGTAATATCAAACAAAGAGAAGTAACAAAGTTATGCCTCTTAGTAGGCGAACATCCAGTTTTTTAAACTAAACTTGAAGATAAAATTGATTGATTGTAAGAATAAACACAGCTTGATTAATCCAATAACAAATTGCAAACAGAATTAATTATTCTGGTTTTATTATGAATTATGTTGTAATTCGTTCAAATCATAAAATTTCGATGCAACCATTCATCAAAAGAAAACAAATACATGAGTAAAATATATATGCTCAAGAATAGACTGAACCATAAGCTAAAATTTCAATTTTAAATATATCCACTATCATCAGATATGTCTTATATGGATTTCGTGAATCGAAATCCAGAAAAAATGATATATTGAAAATAATTCTATTTGGATTGTGTTATTGTGTCGTTGATTTGATTCCAACTCACCTGGTGCTGATAATAGACCGTTTCCCAGAAATGGTTTGGTGAATTCATAGACATCACCCTTTTCAAGAGTTATGGAACTGTTCAAAATGATCTCTAACCACTCGGGGTTGCTTACTACAACGAAAAATTTAGGACCAATCCATAGTTTGTGTACATCTGAATACATTTTGGGATATTCCGAGAACACTTTGAATATAGCTAAAAATTGACACATATGAAATTTTGTTCGAGCAAGTCGAAACGTTACTGCTTGTTTATTTCAATATCCATCTGAAAAAGAATTTGTTGAAATGAATGAAATCTCATATACCTTCCGTTCCTTTCCCCAAAAACTCGAGTGAACTTCCTAGGAATGGATATCCTGATGGTCCTGGTAACTTGGCAGATAACAGGTATAATTTCCTTCTATCCCAGTAAAATTTTCCGATGAGTATGCTTAATAAGCATGTCACTATTTTGAGAAGAAACAATAATGAACCATAAGAAGTTGGTGTTTGAACTTGGTCCTCTATCATTTTGTCGCCCTAGGACTGAAATTTAATCAATTTCTAGTTAAAATTTTTTCACACAGCCAACGATTAAGTTACTTTTTTTCAATGGGGGTAATAATAAAAACTTGTCTAAAAATCACTGACTGAACAATTATTTATTCGACTAGTTTCGCCTTTTACAGCATTCTTGATAATGCTGTAAAAGGCGAAACTAGTCGAATAAATAATTGTTCAGTCAGTGATTTTTAGACAAGTTTTTATTATTACCCCCCATTTAAATATGAACTATCACAGAGTAGATTCATCGTCCATTGAATTTACTTTTTTTCGACTTCGAAGCTTGTTCAGTGGTGAAACTCAATTCCTTAAATACTATTATAAATTATTTTTGAATCTTGAAAGGATATATTATTATATATATATATATATATATATATATAATAATAATAATAATAATAAGTTCTTTATTTTTCAACAGGTATAACACCCAATTACAGAAATTAATAACATTATATATATATTGAATACATAACTAAGTAATAACTACAAAATTTAGAAAAAAGATTTAACTAAATAATTAAACAAAAGATTTAACAAAGAGATTAATCTAATCTAAATAAAAAAATAGTAACTTACATATAGCTGCATTATAGCATTCAATGAAATATCAATGGGTATAACACCCAGTTACAGAAAATAATAACATTATATATATTGAATACATAACTAAGTAATAACTAAATAATTAGAAAAAAGATTTAACTATATATTAAACAAAGATTTAACAAAGAGATCAATCTAATCTTAAAAAAAGTAGTAACTTATAACTACATTATAGCATTCAATGAAATAATATGGATAACTCAATCTAAATCAATTCATTTAATCAATTTTCGTTGTTCACATAACTCCTGATACTACCTACAGTTTAACGCCGGTTCCGAACGGCCATTGGGCTTGTAATCGATGTACATTACCCAGCATATTTCATTATTTAAACTACTCAAATCATAGACAAACACAAACTCCCATGCCTTCAGCGGGGCTCGAACCCGAGTTCTACCGCACCATAGTCGGGAGTTATACCGACTTAGCTACGGAGACCGGCATAACTCCTGATAATAGATTCTATGGAGTCAAAGTGAATGTCACAATTACTGGCAGTTCTATTCAGTGTAGACTCCATGAACCAAATGGGGGATTGCATAAAGGAGTTGGTCCTCGGAGTCTCTAGGTGAAATAATTCTGTATTACTAGAATTTTGCCTAGAAACACGAAAATTCAAAGCGGACAAGAGAGGAGGACAATCAATACTATTGTGCAGTAATTTGTACAAGAGTTTGAGTGATAAAGTTTCTCTCCTGCTCTGCAATGAGATAAAACTAAATCGACTCAATAATTCGTTATGATTGACTCCTCTCTGTGGATAAACTTTATCCTCCCTCCACACTAAGAATTTCAAGAACCTTTCTCTGAATAGCCTCAAGATGGCGTTGATGGCAAGTGTAAATGGGATGCCAGATCGTGCTGCCATACTCCAACTTGCTACGGATTAGGGTATTGAATAGTCCTATCAATGTTGAAGAATTATTGAAATATCTGCCATTACGTATAACGAATCCATACATTTTCGCAGCAGATGAAATAAGTTGGGTGATGTGTGGGACAAAAGAAAGCTTCTGGTCGAAGACTACACCAAGATCTCTCGCCTTATCTGAACGATAGAGAACCTGACCACCGACGCTATAATCACAATCAATGCGATCCCTTTTCCTTGTGAATGAAACAACATTACACTTCGACACATTTAAACTCAAATAATTGTTCTCACACCAACTAGCAACATGGTCCAGCGCGAGCTGAAGTTGAGCACAGTTGTCCTGTGAACTTATTTCATGATATAGTTTCAAATCATCTGCGAACATCAAATGTGGAGAATGAATATTATCCATCAGATCATTTACGAACAATATATATATATATATATATATATATATATATATATATATATATATATATATATATATATATATATATATATATATATATATATATATATATATATATATATATATATATATATATATATATATATATATATATATATATTATATATATATATATATTATTATTTCGATTGTTCCCCATGAGGAGAGCGATTGAACTTGAATTCGCAATCATTAGGAATTTTGCTTCATCTTTTTTGCCTCCCAAAAACGCTTCATCCTCTCTGAATGCTCTTTCTTCCGTTCATCTGTCCACTTTACTCCAGGTTGACGATTTACTTTTTGCTCAAACTTTATATGTGCGATTTTATAGCGGCATTCAGTGCGATTTTCGAGATTTTTTATATTGATCTGTTGAAGATCCTCTTGGACCTCTTTTAGCCACTCTGTTCCGCATTTGCTACTCATAATTATATTGAGTAGTTTCTTCGGTATTCTGGACTGCTTCATTCTGTAGACATGTGTATAGAACTTTGCTCGTCGTTTTCTGATTTCTTCCGTTATCGTATTTGTCTTTTGATACAGTTCATTTTGAGGTCTTTTCATCCAAATACCGTTTCTATTGATTGGCCCGTAAATCTTTCTGAGAATTTTTCGTTTTTGTTTTTCTATTTCTCTAATTCTTGAATGGCCATCAAAAACCATTGTTTCAGCTGCGTAGATTGCTTCTGGAAGAATCGTTGTGTTATAATGCCTCAATTTGGCGCCTCTCAAAATGCACCTTTTGTTATAGTGAGCCCATGTTAGTTTGTAGGCCCTTTGGAGCTTGGTTATTCTCTGTTCATTAGCGATTCGGTTTAAACCTGAGGACTGTATAACTTCCCCGATGTATTTAAAATGGCCTACTTGCAGAATTTCACCATGTTTTGTCATAAGAGAAGATTTATCTTTTGGTTTTCTTTCCATGTATTTGGTTTTATCATAAGAAATTTGTAACCCGGTATATTGTATATTATATATATATATATATATATATATATATATATATATATATATATATATATATATATATATATATATATATATATATATGAAGGGCACAGGGGAAAACATGCAATGTCACTAAGTCAATGAACTGAACAATTGTCAAATAAATATTTTGGTCCTTAAACCAAAAAAAGGTACATTAAAGCCAGAAATGAAAAGGAAATATATAATATATGAAGAAAACATATTTGTTTTGAGTTTACAGTACAAAATAACCCTTCTTGGTTGTATTTATTGAGTTAAGAGAAAAAGAGTGAACAAAGTCAGAAAATACAGGAATAAAATATGCAATGTCCACAAAATTTTCATTAAATACAGGAAAAAAATATGCAATGTCCACGAAATCGATAATGTTTGAGCATTATTATATTTTACTTGCGGGAAATATTGCTCAGCCAATATTTCTTAGCCAATATATATCTTGTGGACTCAGAGGTCCACAAAACTTTGACAAGGTCTGGATATTCATGAAATTTTCCTTTGAATCTGGTAGGCTCTCATTATATGATCGTTCTGCCAGTAAAAACTCTGAGACACCTACGGTATGAGAGGAGTTCTTCAAATTTTCTTTAGTTCCCATGAGAACAGATGACGTCCAAGCGGAATTGTGATGTTCTCTATGAAAAAATAATCTAGGGTGATCCTTTTCAACCCTGATTTCTCTTATAGGTCGGGATAAGAAAGGCCATGCCTTCTTATACATAGGTGACAAAAAATTTGTCAATTGTCTGACAAGTGGTTGATCGACTTCAATCACTTGAAAAGTGATGGCTTCTGTCTACCTTCACGAATCACTATCACCCAGTCATCAGGTGTTTCGCTGGGTGATTTCAGGTTTATGCAACCCATATTTCTGTCACATTCTAAGTATGAGTGTCCGCGAATGAGAAATATTATTTTCCCATTATTGTGTACATACTTGCTTTGTATTGTGTACAACATAGTGTATAAAACGAAACACGGTATAGTTTTCATTTTGCCCACCGAAAGAATCACAGAATATTACCAGTTCTCGAGTATTTATATCAAGCATATTAAAGATATAGTAATGAAGAAAGGAACATACTTCGTCAGATCCTTTTTTTGCTATTGTTTCTGGGTAACAGATAAAATATAATTTAGACGTAGACAGTTCATGGATATCAAAAGATTTAAGGTTAGTTATCTTTTATAATAAACGTCATTTAATCGTCATCTTTTGTTGGTAATAGGTTGAAATTTTTCAGTATTCTAGCCCTATGTTCCTCATTGACGACTTGAAAACACTTGTATCTCTTGCAATTACAATTTCGACCAGTTTCGTGACTTTGAAGATGAATCTTCTTGTTAACATCCGACATTCGATCGTGAAGTTAACGTTTTTTGGTAGACTGCTTTAGATTGACACCGTCTTCCTCGTCTTGCGACGACATTTTCGAAGTAATACGACAAAAGAACTGAATTATATTTTAATTAAATAAACACATGCCAAACAACACAACAGATGAACGTAATAACCTCAAAAATTCAAACTTAAACGTCAAATCACCTATCATGAACAATGCTTGTTTTTTTCTGTTCAAATTGGACATTTCTTGATTATGCACTGTATCAATATTCTCCAATGAAGATTACTCAGTGACTGTGTATATATATATATATATATATATATATATATATATATATATATATATATATATATATATGTATATAAATATATATATATATATATATATATGTATATATATATATATATATATATATATATATATATATATATATATATATATATATATATATATATATATATATATATATATATATATATATATATATATATATATATATATATATATATATATATATATATATAATATATATATTATATATATATATATATATATATATATATATATATTTTCCTTCATGGAAAAAATGTTATTGAAATCGATACCTATATTTATTGAAAACGTGACACAGTACTGTTTCGTACTACAAGGTACTCATCAGTCAGTTCAACGAATGAAAGGCAAAGATTTCTATTCTCACATACCCTCTAGTCTAGTTTAAGAGAAAAATATAGAGTAAGTCGTATGCCTATATAATGCATAGATTAAAGTACATCTCAAATCTTAGAATCAATGAAAAGCACATGAACACATCTACATTGAAAGTTTTACAGGTCCTTATCAGTCAAGATACTACATTTTATATGTCTATATATTTGGGACAATTGCACCATTCAGTTTGTGGTTGTAGAATCGCTCGTTGTCATTTTTCAAAATATGTCATAAATTCACTACATGAAAAAGAAATCTGTAGTTTCCATGCTGTAATATAGCTCATGTGGATAATAATTTATAGGTACTACTTATAGATATTCGCTATCAAAGTACATTATAACTGTCGATCGATAATTTTGGACGAATTATTTTTAAAAATATTATAGCATTTTCAATGAATATAGGCAGCGATTTCAAGATTCTTTAACATTTTTCTCATGAAGGAAAATGGAGAATCTATTATCCTCTTACAATTATCCCTAGATGGACAATGGAGACATCGAATTGTTCAGGTTTCACATAGCCAGCTCTGATATAATATGCAGAATAATTCGTCAAAAATTATCGAAAGAAAGTTATAGTGTACTTTGATAGCGATTATCTATAAGTAGTATTATCTACAAGTGCGTTAATCTATCACGGGAACAACAGATATATATATATATATATATATATATATATATATATATATATATACTCATATATATATAATGGGCAGGCCATCTAGCCCGAACAAGAGATGAGCGTTGGTCTGCCGAGGTTGATGATTGCAAGCGCAGAGACAGGGTAAGACCAAGAAAATGCCCTCTCGATCGATGGGATAGGGAGCTTGTGGCTTGGCTGGGCGTTGCCTCGAAGAGACAGCCTGCCGGTATATATATATATATATATATATATATATATATATATATATATATATTTTTATTATTTTGAAAATTTTTAGCAATAACAATGTTGCTGCAAAATAACAACTTTGTTTGGACAAAGTTGTGATATAGAACGAAACGTCAACGTTCATATTGAAAAAAGCCTGTGAATTGCTGAAAATATTCAAAATAAAATATCTTGAACAGGCAATGAATCAATTTCAATAGATATATATATATATATATATATATATATATATATATATATATATATATATATATATATATATATCTGGACGAAATGGATATCAATAATTATAGGGGAATATCCGTACTCCCGGTTGCGTACAAAATACTTTCCAAAGCATTCCTAAACAGAGTAGAACAACAAGCGGATCCACAAAATGGGGGAATACCAAGCTGGATTCAGAAAAGGCCGATCATGTGCTGAACAGTTCTGGACTTTGAAGATGATATTACAGATGAGGAAATGTAGAAATACAGTGATCACATTCATTGACTTCAAAAGCATATTATTCGGTAGACCGCGATATCCTTTTCGAAATCATGAAAGAATTTGGAATCGATCGAAATGCCAGAAAAATTATAGAACAGACACTTACCGGTACAACTTCCAAGGTAAAATTTATGGGCGAAGTATCAGATCCCTTCGAAATCAAAACCGGTGTGCGGCAGGGGGACGGACTTTTGACAATCATTTTCAATATTGTTTTAGAGAAAAAACATTAGGGAATGGGAACTTCACGTGAAGGGCATACAAGTGGGTATAAAAAGAAAATAGAATGAATGTCAAATGTCTCGCCTTTGCAGACGATATTGCTATCATCACAGACAACAGAACTGAAGCCATTCTCGCCGTAGAAAAACTTCATGAAATTGCACATAAAGCGGGTTACAAATTTCTTGTGATAAAACCAAAAATATATGGAAAGAAAACCAAAAATAGATCCTCTCTTATCACAAAACATGGTAAAATTCTGCAAGTCGAACATTTTAAATATCTCGGGAAGTTATACAGTCCTCAGGTTTAAACCGACTCGCTAATGAACAGAGAATTACCAAGCTCAAAGGGCCTTTATTGACGGTCATTCAAGAATTAGAGAAATAGAGAAACAAGAACGAAAAATTCTCAGAAAGATTTACGGCCAATCAATAGAAATGGCATTTGGATGAAAAGACCTCAGAGTGAACTGTATCAAAAGACAAATACGATAACGGAAGAAATCAGAAAACGACGAGCAAAGTTCTATGCACATGTCTACAGAATGAAACAGTCCAGAATACCGAAGAAACTACTCGATATAATTATGAATAGTAAATGCGGAACAGAGTGACTAAAAGAGGTCCAAAAGGATCTGCAACAGATCAATATAAAAAGTCTCGAAGTTCGCACTGAATGTCGCTATAAAATCGCACATGTGAAGTTTGAGCAAAAGTCAAATCGTCAACCTGGAGTTAAATGGACAGATGAACGGAAGAAAGAGCATTCAGAGAGGATGAAGCGTTTTTGAGAGGCAAAAAAGATGAAGCAAAAGTCCTAATAAGTGCGAATTCAAGCTCAGTCGCTCTCCTCATGGGAAACAATAGTAATAATAAAAATAATAAAATAATAATATATATATATATATATATATATATATATATATATATATATATATATATATATATATATATATATTATGTTATGGTAAAATTTCTTGCATGCTCATAATGAATATAGAAAAAAACAAGGTTCAATTTTCCCCAAGGTAAGTCAATTGCATGCATTTGACTTTATTGTGTGAAATTTTAAACAAACATACAGTTTTGTAGATATAATTAATTCCATTTGATAGTATGTTAATGTAGTTAAATTTCTTTAAAAATTTGGTAGTCTCTAATTTTTATTATTCCCTGTTCAACGCTAGTACAATTCATGACACTTTGTATTTAGTCAAATATGTATTGTTTGTTGATTTTGATTCATTATAATTATGTATTTCTTGTTTAACTCATTTCTTGTCACATAATAGTATTCATAAAATGTATTTGGGAAACCCATTTCCAAAATGCGATCATGAAATCGATTCAAGTATCAAGTCTATAATAAAAAGTAGTAACTTCAAACAGAAACCCGGATATTCAAATATATAAAATAAACATATTTCAAATGTTTTCCACCTTACCAAATAATGAAGTTTTATATTAATGTTTCTTCAACATGTTCAAATATTGTAAATATACAAGTTTTCATTCATGAATATTTAATTGTTTACTACGGTAAAATCATATCCGCAATTGTGAAGTTTAGGAGGCAGAAGCACAGCATAGACAATATAAATTGAAATTGAATGGAAAATCATACAAGCCGAATTAATGGACGAAATCAAAAATATGACATCAGAGATTGCTGTGAAATATTTTAGACGAAAATGAATTAAGAACAAAGAACAATAAGATGTGCGCCAAGTTTAGAAGCCAAGTTGAGAAAAGAGTTCCAAAAGAAATAAAATTTCGAAAGACAAAAAATTGAAAAAGAAAAAGTAATTTGAAAAATAGCATTATATAAATATTATAAAAATTGTAATGAAGAAGTCTTGTGTTGGCATTAAAAGACATCAAGAGAGCTCGAAGAAAGACGTACCTCAATTACCTTAAGTTTTTCAATTATCAATGTAATCAAGTTTATTTTAGTTGTAAGAAGTTGAGAGTTTGTTTAATATTTCATTTTTGAATATTTGTTGTAATCAGAGTATGTATATTCAAATTCATCAGAGATATTATTTCAAAAAATTTGGGATTGCAAATAGATTCCATCCAGAGGGAAAGTTACGTCGAAAAAATTCAAATTAATAATAATAACAATTGAAAATCGATGAATATTATCATAGCATTGGCGCACGCAACGTGGAGCACTTTGAAAACAGGTATAATTGATATTTTCCAATAACAATAACAAATATACTAAATTAAAAATGTCGTATAAAAAAAAAGAAATTGAAAAGAAAGAGGGGAAACAATATGAGAGAAAGACTTATATGAATTGGGTTTTTTTTTAAAATTCAATGTGACCCTAAAGGATCTCTTGGCCTTGACGATAAGTCATCAGCCATCAACAAGTTATTTTTTTTAAATTTTTTTTTCTGATAGTGAACATAATCATAGGATTCACTAGGACACGTAAATAAGGTAGAGCTCTAAATAAGGTAGAGCATTTATGAAAACTTAACTCCGAAGAGTCTAAAGATATATCTACCCTGATTACGAGATGGTCCGAACCTAAAGATTCACTATCAACATGCCAATTGAACAAAGGGAACAAAGATTTTGAAGTTATAGTTAAGTCTACCGCAGATATATTTTGATGAGGGTAATTTATTCTGGTTGGAGAACCATCATTTAGAAGGAAGAAGTTATTATTTTCTATTGCATTCAGTAACTTCACCCCAAAGATACTACTTCAACATCTAGAAAATTACCACAAATTTCAGCACTCTGTATACCGAATACTCAAATTCGTATTTTTTTCAGCAGAAACAAAATCAGTTCTCTATACGGAATCGTTCTCGCTTTCCCAAGACAAATACCGTAAAATATCTTGGATAATCTTCACGTCACTGAAGAGTGGTTCACAACCTTAACCAAACCACGAAATTAAGACCGCAAATGAGAATGCTGAAGGACGCTAGGGCAGCTTTCACTCTTCAAAATTTCATTTCAAATGTGATAAACCGTTGAGAATGCTATTACACTAATACCCAAATATTTTTAATTAGAAAATTGATTGATTTTTCCTTCTTGTGAAACATAATTGAATATTAAAATAAATTAAATTCTTGGCTTTTATTTAACAATATGTATAGTCAACATGTTTCGAGCGTTAGCTCATTTTCAAGACTGAAAATTTCAGTCTTGAAAATGAGCTAACGCTCGAAACATGTTGACTATACATATTGTTAAATAAATCGTGAAATATTAAGCCAAGAGTTTAATTTATTTTAATAAGTATACAATCAGATATAACCACGAAATTAAAATATGTGAAAATAAAATTCGTGTTTTATTTTTCGCAGTAATTAGCGAACGGAAGCGAACGGATTCTACCCATTTAGGAAGATAATATCTAGGTATATAAAACTGCAGAACATTTATTCCAGTCAATTTCAACAAATAATAAAAAAACATAAGTTGAAACATGAAGATTCGTGAAAAAAAGAGGCACCTTATAGGTTTCGGACACAGGCGCTGTGTGGGTCGGCGCGACCCTGGAAATGGGTTACGTAATATACAAAAAAAAGCTATACAATCCAAGTCGGCGACTTATCCTTTATTTATTAAATGATACTTTCAGAATCGATCACAAAATAATGAAAAAATTAGAATTAATTAAACTTTGGTAATAAAATCGCATGGTCATTATCAACAATAATGACACTGTGGATGGATCTGACATAAGAAATGCAAAGTCTGAGCCTATTCAAAAAAAGTAGTGTGAAAACAATGCGGAACTACACGAATAAATTTTGAATATGAATGTTCGAATCTTCAAGTTATCCTTGAGAATAATCAGACATGGGTTTATTTTGGATTTTTCCATTCAATGTTTGACTACTTAACATATTTACAATATTTCAAACTCCACTTTGCCTACAAATAACTTACAAAGATATAACTCCTTCGTTATGAGAATTAAATTAATTTGAATTTTTTTATATACTGGCAAAATAGGTATTATTTGTCCTCAAAACGGTAAACCCTCTTCGAAGGAGTACTGCCTCTAACACTGTGACACAAGAATTTTATTCATTAGATAAAATGAGTAAATAATCTTGTTTAATGCCGAATAAGAAGAAGAGAAAGAATCCCAAAAAAAATATCTATTAAGTTATATAATATGCAGTAGATCCAGTCTTCCCCTCAAATTTCCAAAAGTTTGGCGTCTGACAAAAATTCCAATCACAGTTAGAATTATTCGCTAAATTTTGTGATAATTAACGTAGTCAAAACCAAACTTTCACATTGTCATCGGAACATTTTAATGGCTACAAATCTTTTCAATATTTTTTTAGTGGAATGATTAGGCAATTATTTTTTTTAATTCAGTGGATACATTGGATACTATGGATTTAATACAGTTTAGTGCCGGTTCCGAGCGGCCATTGGGCTTGTTATCAATGTACATTCCCAAGCATATATCATTCTATAACTATATACTCAAATCATAGACAAACACAAACACTCATGCCTTCAGCGGGGCTCGAACCGTAGTTCTACCGCACCGTAGTCGACTTAGCTACGAAGACCGGCATTTAGGCAAATACATTAACATACAAAAGCCATGTAATACAATATATAGAGGCCGTCCAGCAAATTCAACTCGTAATAATGTTCATAAGAACAGTTATAAGAGATAGAAACGATCCGAATATCACAAAACAGTCTCCTTCAATCGGTTCTTCATATATTTGAATCATCAAACTTTAGAATTGAAAAATGTACTAAGAAAAATTAAATTCATAAATACCAGTCAGTTTACAATACATTGAACAAAATCGTATGTTGAAAATTAATTTTTAAGTTAATAAGTAGTTTGCAGTACCGCAATGAAAACCATAACAATAAGATTACTCAACAAAATGTTTATGTAGGTTCACAAAATAAAAGGAGATAAGTGGTTGAAGCTCACACGGCGAAACCCAAACGACTCAGTCACAAATTCTCCATTTTATTTATGTGTAGACAACTCTGATGTTTATTTTATTATATCTTTCATTCGACGTGAGTTAGTTGAAATAGTGGGACTAAGAAAAAACTATTTTATTGAGGTTATGTTACATTTGATCTCGGCGATCATTCTTGATTCAATTTCAATCGTTTATTTTTCGTTTTTCAGTTGCCGAATGATACGAAATTCGAAAAATTTTATGGAGTATCATGTGATAGTGTCTGTAATACAATGTACGTTCAAAACCAGGATGTTTGCCCCATGAATTTATGTTATATGCTAACCAGACAAAAAAATACGAATATCTGACACAACAGAATATTTCGAAGCAGTCTGATGAATGCTAGTTCATTTTTACATATAAGCACAATGTCGTTGTGCCAAAGTTGGAACTTCAGTTTAACGCCAATTTCGAATGGCCCAAGAACACCGTGGGTATCGATCCCACCAGCACCAGTGGACCAAAGCACTGAAAGGTTCACTATACTGCCCAGCTACTCAGTTACAAAGCTAAGGAGCAAAGAATGCAGAGTGTAAAACGGAATTCGAAGAAAAATGTAGTTAGAGATCAATGAAGTTTCGAAAAAATCGCATCCGGTAGTTGAACAATCGCCTAAAATTGAATATAATTTATTTCAATAGTGTTGGCGTTTACTTGATGTAAATCTACTATAATTAAATATAAACTTAAATTCAAACACTCGAACTTATGATTTACACTTTATTGACTACATAGCATGACGCGTTTTGCCGTTACAAACGACATTATTCTGTTAGCATCTGAAGAAGTCGTTTGTAACGACGAAACGCGTCATGCTATCTAGTCAATAAAGTGTAAATAATAAGTTGAAGTATTTGAATTGAAGTTTATTTCAAAGCCTAAAATTAATACACCGATCTTGGGGAAATTTGAGCTGTTTTTTTTAACTTGGTTGCATTGGTATAGTACAATGAGGTTATAATTCATAGGTTTGTGAATGAAAACTGAATCAAAAGGCATAAACAGTACTTAAACATTCATAACAACAAAACACAGTGGCAGCGGAATTTACTTCACTGTAAAGTTAGGCCCTAAAATGGATTTTTCAGTTAAAATGACAGATTGCATCATTTAAATGTTCTAATTTATTGGAAATCTCAATAATCTGAAGTTACTGGATGAAAATGGACCAAATTTCAAATTTTTTCAATTTTTGAAAACTATAAAATTGAAAATTAACACACTTGAAGTTTCACGGAATATATTAAAAACTCTACATATGTTTGGGATGTTCAACACATTATCAAAAGTAAACAACCACACGAAACATATGTAGAGTTTTTAATATATTCAGTGAAACTTAAGTCCAGTGTGTTAATTTTCAGTTTTATAGTTTTTAACATAATGTTTCACCGAGAGATAAGCGAAAACTTCGTGTCATAAATTTTGCCCTGAAATCTTCAAATCGACGATTTTATGATACTGTCGTCACACCTACTCTTGAATTTTTTTTGACAAGGACGTGTGAAACTTTCAATGTAGGTGCATTCATGTGCTTTTCATTGATTCTAAGATTTGAGATGTACATGAATCTATGCTTTATATATACATACGACTTTATATTCTGTCTTACAATCGATCAGAGGGTACGTGAGGATTGAAATCGTTGCCTTTCATCCGCTGAACGTGGCGTGACTGATGATTACATTGCAGTACGAAACAGTGACTGTCTCACACTTCGAATTTCATGTTTCACATAGCCAGCTCTGCTATAATAATCTTTCGAATATTTCGTCAAAAAAAATTATCGAAGGTAAGTTATAGTTTTCTTTGATAGCGTATATATATATATATATATATATATATATATATATATATATATATATATATATATATATATATATATATATATATATATATATATATATATATATATAATAATAATAATAATCTTCATTTAAGGTTCTCGTAATACAATTATACCGGTAAAACAATAGTAACTATTCTAATTTTAAGATCTATCTTTTCAATTATGTTTCCTAAACAAAGATAATAATTTTCTCACGAAGACCATAGCCTGTGGTGAGTAAATGTACATGTAAATATATACAAATAAATAAAGGTAGAGGTCTATGGGGATGTTGGTTCGATAATATATATGGTAATGATCAGCAATTCACTGTTTATAATTTTCAAACGTTTTGACCGTCATTGCAGTCTTCTTCAGAAAAAATTGATTTCAAAAATTATTTACAAACAGAGACAACTATTCGATGAAACTCTTAAACAATACAGTTCTCAATTTATGATCTTACCTAGAGGATATTAATTTATATTGACAGTTTTCAGAGTTTGTTGTGATGTTTCACTTTTAAGTTCTTAGGTTTTCATATGGGTTATTCCGAAACAATCACATCAACGACTGTATACATACACTTATAATACGTCGAAAGGAATCAAGCTTTCAGATCGTTAGCTCAAGACTGGTCGCCGGTTTTACTCTCACTAAAATATAAATCGAGAAAATAGATCGGTTCCCGGTGTATTTATTGACTTGTTTTTATCCCCTTCTTTTCCCTTTGGGTGGATTACTTTAAAAAGGAAGTTCTTCTTTTTAAATTAATTAGTTAGAATGAAACATATTCCACTCAAGATTTTTAAATCTGTTCTGACAATAATAGCGTTGGAATTTGTTTCTTGCATATATTATTTCAAGTTATTCCCTCTTCATTTGGTTTGATTTGGTGGCAGCGATTTTCATTTCATTGTCTTTTTGAAAAAATTTTATTGTTTTTTAATGAATTTTTTTTATCATATCGATAGCCATATGAATGATTTTGTATATATCCTGTTATTTGTCCAATATATACAATATGGCATAATTTGAATATTTTTTAGTATTGAATATAACTTAAATTCAAACACTTGAATTTATGATTTACACTTTATTGACTACATTGCATGACGCGTTTCGTCGTTACAAACGACTTCTTCAGATGCTTACAGAATAATAACAACATTTTGAAAAATACAGGTATATATATCAGGGAATTTTGGTGTTCAATGGTTTTGGTTTTACCTAAGATAATCCATTCTGAGAATAATTTCTATTACCTGAAAAGGTTTAACAAGGGTGAATTGTTTAATTCTATCTGTTCATTGAGCAAGTTTCCAGAATTTTTAAGCCGATTTATTTCCACTACCTCCCAATAATCTAATTGACTACTTCTCTCTATATTGTGTAGAATTTTGAAATTCGTATCAAAAGTATGGTTTTCTGTTAATAAATGGTTAGCATAATTCGAATTACTTTTATTATGGGCGAAGCTATATTTATGTTCCTGTATTCTAGTACCGAAATTTCTACTAGTTTTACCTATATATATACCGGGACATGTTCCACAATTTAATTGGTAAACACCTGATTTGTCTTCTCTTTTAATTTTGTTTTTATTGTTCTTAATGTGTCTCAGTATTTCCTTATCAGCCGGATAGAAATCGTAAATATAACAGTTTAACATACTTTGGAAACGTCAGCCAAAAAGTCAAAACCTTTTTAAGTAAACATAATTTTAAGATTTCATTTAAAACGAACAACAATTTATCGAGACACATTAAGAACAATAAAAACAAAATTAAAAGAGAAGACAAATCAGGTGTTTACCAATCAAATTGTGGAACATGTCCCGGTATATATATAGGTAAAACTAGTAGAAATTTCGGTACTAGAATACAGGAACATAAATATAGCTTCGCCCATAATAAAAGTAATTCGAATTATGCTAACCATTTATTAACAGAAAACCATACTTTTGATACGAATTTCAAAATTCTACACAATATAAAGAGAAGTAGTCAATTAGATTATTGGGAGGTAGTGGAAATAAATCGGCTTAAAAATTCTGGAAACTTGCTCAATGAACAGATAGAATTAAACAATTCACCCTTGTTAAACCTTTTCAGGTAATAGAAATTATTCTCAGAATGGAATATCTTAGGTAAAACCAAAACCATTGAACACCAAAATTCCCTGATATATATACCTGTATTTTTCAAAATGTTGTTATTATTCTGTAAGCATCTGAAGAAGTCGTTTGTAACGACGAAACGCGTCATGCAATGTAGTCAATAAAGTGTAAATCATAAGTTCAAGTGTTTGAATTTAAGTTATATTCAATTATAATGGATTTACATCAAGTAAACGCCAACACTATTAAATATTTTTTAGTAAATGACACAGAGGTTCCGCTTATCTCTTGGTGAAGCATTATTTTAAAAACTATGAGATTAAAAATTAACACACTTGACTTAAGTTTCACTGAATATATTCTGCATATGTTTCTGAAAAATTCTACATATGTTTCGGGTTTTAAACATTATCAAAAGTGTACAATATTCCTCAATATTACTGAATATTGTATTATTTTATACTCTTGATAATGGGTTAGCCACCCGAAACATTTGTAGAGTTTTTAATATATTCAGAGAAACTTAAGTCAACTGTGTTTATTTCTAATTTTATATTTTTTCAGTGTTTTCCTTTCAGAGAACTTTTGCAGTAGTATTTCCCTTTTGGCATAAAGTGATTTTGAATTGAAACTACACAAGGAAGGTAAACCAATGACATCAATCGTATCATGTTTGTAATATCCATTGAGTAAACTCTCGAAATTCTTGAGAAATATTCTCCAAATATAACAAACAGGACAAATACTTATAGAAAGGACTGTAAGGTATTCAAAAATAAAATTAAAAATGGACAACATCACAACAGTTACTTGTTGATATATCTCGGTGTGATATCAATATATGCAATAATAACAACAATAATAATGATGATAATAATAATAATAATAATAATAATAATAATAATAATAATAATAATAATAATAATAATAATAATAATAATAATAATAATAATAATAATAATAATAATAATAATAATAATAATAATAATAATAATAATAATAATAATAATAATAATAATAATAATGATAATAATAATAATAATAATAATAATAATAATAATAATAATAATAACATTAAAAATAATAATAAAAGTATTCATAATGATAATAAAACAATAAAAGTAATATCAATAATAATAAGTTCTTTATTCTAGAAAGGTATAACACCCAATTACGGAAAATAATAACATAATGTTGAATAAAAATTTATTAACTGAATTAATAAAATGAAAGAAATATTCACTTGAGTCCTATGTGGAGTTACGTTTTATTCTAGCTAAAGGCTATGAAGTCAAAGTGAATGGCAAATTTACTAGCAACTGTATTGAATATAGACTCCAAAAACCGTATGGGGGATTGTATTAACGAGTTCGTGCTTGGAATCTAATGTTGAAATAGTTTTGTGGTACGAGAGATTTGCTCAAAAACACTGAATTTCAATGCGGACAAAGAGGAGGAGAATCAATATTGTTGTGCGGTAATTTGTACAGAATTGTGAGTGATAAAGTTTCTCTGCTGCCCTGCAATGGGATTAAACAAAATCTACTCGATAATTCGTCATGATTGATTACTCTCTATGGATAAACTTCATCCTTCCTCGAAAGTAATAATTTCAAGAACCTCCTCTGAATTTCTTCAAGGTGGGGTTTATGGCCAGTTCAAATAGAATGCCAGATCTTGCTGTCATACTCCATCAACAACGAATACGATATCGAGCCATTTACGATACGGAACTTTTTTTTGCCCCAGTTCGTGAAACAATGGACATGTTGAAGGATGAATGTGGTGAGCAGCTTATATCTCGAAATGGCCCTGTAAATTGGCCGCCAAGATCATGCGATTTGACGCCTCTGGATTATTTCTTGTAGGCTTATGTGAAGTCGTTAGTGTATGTGGATAAGCCGAACACGATTGAAGCCTTACAGAATAACATAACACGCGTAATTCGCGGGATACAGGACGACATTTCCGTCCTGTATCCCCATTTTTTCGGAATACATCCGAAAAACCGGAAGACCGTAGAGTTTTCTACGGTCGTACGGTTTAATATCCGCGTTTTAGTTGTTGTGCTATTATGTGATGTATAGTGTGTAGATAGTGCTACTGTGTTTTTTTCAGCAACAGACTAAGGAATACCTTTGAAATTTGTATGTAAATAGCTACCGATTACTGTTGTTTTGACTGAGTAGTTCAGACATTAACAAAAGCATTATTTGATAGAATTGTTCCTTTTTTATGATTAGTAGAGTTACTTACCCTTTGTTAGATTTAGTAGTTATTTAGAACTAATCTCTTATAGGTCTTGTTCTTGATATTAGTACAAAAATTAACATGCCAAGTCATTGCTGTGAGCCTGGATACAAGTCGAACTACAAAACTTACCTCTAGGCCGGCGAACCACCAGTTTCTGTATTTTGTTTTCCATAGGATGGTAATCTAACGAATCAATGACTAAAAAATATTCCTAGGGCATCATGGACCCCTACAAAATATTCTGTAGTTTGTGCCAAACATTTTCCGGAGGGAACACTTACTAGAGAAAGTATTCATCGTTTGCTAGATTGATCAACAGAAGGCAAGAAGGCCAGATTGATCAAGTTAAACTCAATTTAAATGCAGTGCCCAGTATATTTCTTTATTCAGCCCTACTTATCAAAAACAGTCCACTCTCAAAGAGAATATCCAGCTGAAAGAACCAGCATTGAAGGAATGTTGTGAGAAATTAAATGAAGCCTTTGAAAACTTAGATTCAATTTGTAATTTTGTTGATTTAACATCCAATTATAAAGAAAGATTTTAATATGTAAATTGTGGTATATAAAAACTTTTGAAACTAACAGCATTTCTTTACACTCTAGTTTTTCCATCCAACGTAACTGAATGTTCACAAATAAACAGTTTACAAATTATTATTCAGATTTTAGTAGATTCAGATATGCATGTAAATGTTTTCATCAATAAAAATAAACTGTCTCCTAATGATTTAAAATGGTTTTTACAACTGATATTAACTAGATAGTCTCAACTGGAAAATTTGCTTGCTCGTGTTTTACTAACAACATTTTGAAACCACAGGTATAAATATCAGGGAATTTTGGGATTCTATGGTTTTGGTTGTACCTTAGATATTCCATTCTGAAAAATGATTTCTATTACCTGGAAAGGTTTAACAAGGGTAAATTGTTTAATTCTATCTGTTCATTGAGCAAATTTCCAGATTTTTTAAGCCAATTTATTTCCACTATTTCCCAATAATTTAATTGACTACTTCTCTCTATATTGTGTAAAATTTTGAAATTCGTATCAAAAGTATGGTTTTCTGTTGATAAATGGTTAGCATAATTCGAATTACATTTATTATGGGCGAAGCTATATCTATGTTCCTGTATTCTAGTACCGAAATTTCTACTAGTTTTACCTATATAGGTACACAGGAAAATAAATATAGCTATGGATAAATATTACCTATATAGGTAAAACTAGTAGAAATTTCGGTACTAGAATACAAGAACATAAATATAGCTTCGCCCATAACAAAAGTAATTCGAATTGTGCTAACCATTAATTAACAGAAAACCATACTTTTGATACGAATTTCAAAATTTCATACAATATGGAGAGAAGTAGTAAAGTAGATTATTGGGAAATAGTGGCAATAAATAGGCTTAAAAATTTTGGAAATTTGCTCAATGAATAGAGAGAATTAATCAATTCACCCTTGTTAAACCTTTTCAGGTAATAGAAACTATTTTGCAGAATGGAATATCTTAGGTAAAACCAAAACCATAGAATTCCAGAAATTACCTGATATTCACACCTGTGTTTTTCAAAATGTTGTTATTATTCTGTAAGCATCTGAAGAAGTCGTTTTCAACGACTATGTAGTTAATAAAGTGTAAATCATAAGTGTTTGAATTTAACTTTATATTCAATTATAATGGATTTACATCAAGTAAATGCCAACACAATTAAATATTGAAAAAAAAGATGAACTATATGTTAAGAACATTGCCAGATTCATTGAGTTATATTGGGGATTTAGTTGATGTATTGAGAGAAGAATATCAGACAGTTTAATATATTGAATGTAAGATCCGATAAATTGATGTAAAAGATAATAATGAAAGTGATGGTCCGAAATTAAATGCATTCTATACAGAAAGAAAAAGTGCTACTAATAGCCACGAACAGAATATTTGTTATATATATGGTAAACTAGGTCATTTTAAAGTGAACTGTAAAGTGGAATATATCGAGGGACTTTAAGACGAAATTGTGAATTTAGCAATTACAATAGCAACATAGGTCAATACAACTTACAACGTGAAAGCAACAACATGCAACGTGGTGGTTACAACAACAATAGATCACATAATCGCATGAGGTGGCAATGGAAGAATAATACAGGAGGTAATCGACAACCTAATAATAGACTTCTATTATTAATAACTTTATCAACAAGGTGAATCTAGTATGAGCAGTTTTATAAAAGAAATAAATTCAATGGTGGCAGAAAATGGGGTAAAATTAGTAGAAACTGATAATAAAATAATAACAGGTAACAATAATAAAATTCAAATTGATTGGTTATTAGACAGTGGTTGTACAGATCATGTAATCAATAATGATGAATATTTTTCTGAATGTATAGTTTTAGATCAACCTGTAACTGTTAAGATAGGAGATGGTAAAATTTTAAAAGCTACAAAGGTAGGAAATGTAATTTGTAAATTTTCTGTTTATAACAAATCAAATCCAATAAATATGCGAAATGTTTTTTATGTTGAAGATATGGATAAGAATTCAATTAGTTATGCTTGGATAAAAGATAAACATACAATAATATCTGTAGGTAATAATGCAAAAATTTTAGATAGGGAAAGAGGACCGATTGCAATTGCATGGGAGGAGGATAGATTGTATAAGATCACTAGCTCACTAGCACAAGACAAAAATGGAATAAGCGTAAATGTAAAGAATGAAAATAAAGAATGCATGACATTAAACGGAAAGTGGCATCGTACGTTAGGTCATATAAATTTTAATTATTTAAAAACTTTAAGTGGAAATCAGATGTTAGAAGGTATACCTGTAAATTTAAAACCCAACTTTATGAAATGTAGGATTTGTATTGAGAATAAAATGCACAATTTACCTTTTGAGAATAATAGGAATGGATCAAAAGAAATATTGGAAATGATTCATACTGACTTAAATGGTCCACACTCAAATATTGGGTTAGATACGTTAGAATACTATCTTACTTTTATTGACGATTTTAGCAAAATATCAGAAGTATATACAGTTAAATCGAAAGACCAAGTCTGCAATTGTTTTATGGAATATGTAAACGAAGTTGAAAATTTCACTGGTAAAAGAATCAAAAAGATAAGATGCGATAACGGTAAGGAATACTTGAATTCTTACACTCGTAAATTTTTAAGTGACAAGGGAATTGTATTAAATCCATGTCCACCATATATACATGAACTTAATGAAACTGCTGAAAGATATAATACATCCATCATGGATATGGCACGATGTTTATTAGCTGAGGAAAAGTAAGTAGCAAATTCTGACCCGAAATAGTATGTGCAGCTGCATATCTTAAGAACAGGACTTCAACTAATACAAATGTGACAAAAACTCCTTATGAAATATTTTTTGGAAATAAACTCAATGTAAAACATTTAAGATTATATGGAAGTAGAGTTTTTGTACGTGTGCCAGAACAGAAAAAAAATCAAAATGGGATCGAAAAGCTGATCTAGGAATTTCATTGGGATATAGTGGAGTTGGGTATAAGATTTTAATAAACAGAATTACAGTTGGTAGGCACGTCGATATAATAGAAGAAGGTACAAAATGCATTGAACTGAAAGAAAGTGATTTACAAACAGATAGTTTAGGAAATGAAAAAATTGAAAGAGATGACTATAATTCAGATGAAGACAATGTTGCAAGTAGTTCAACTGATATTAATGAAAGTGAAATGGAACTTAGAAGATGTGATATAATTCGAACACCGCCAGTGAGATTGAATGATTATCTTCAAAGTAACTTCATCTATGTAAATTTTTGCTATGCTGATAATCCGGAAAACTTTGAAGAGGCAGTCAGTTGAGAACTTTGGAAGAAAGCAATGAACAAAGAAATAGAGAGTTCAAGTAAAAATAAGACTTGGGAACTAGTAGACCATCCAAAAGATAAAAATATTATTGATGTTAAATGGGTCTATAAAAAAAATAAGATGATAGATATGAAGCAAGATTGGTAGTTAGAGGCTTTCAACAAAAGGAATCTTAGATGATATTTACTCACCTGTAGCTAAGGTGCAAATATTAAAATTGCAATTATCCTACTGTTGTCAAATGGGCTTAATTATAGAACAAATGGATGTTGAGACTGCATTTTTAAACGGAAAGATCATGTCAGAAGTTTATATAACACAACCCTAAGGATATGAAGATGGTTCGCAAAAAGTGTGCAAATTATCAAAAGCTTTATAAGGTTTAAAAAAAATTCTAGAGTATGGTATTACTGTTTTAATGATTTTATGAGTGAGATAGGATTTGAAAGGAGTGAGTTTGATTATTGTCTTTATGTTTTAAGAGATAGTAATGATATAGTATATTTAATTATTTTTGTCGATGATTTGCTAATTTGTTGTGAAAATGAAATTAAAATCAAAGAAATTGAAAATCATTATCTTGGAATTAATATAAAATACGATTATAAAGTGAATGGTATGACTTTAAACCAAACGCATTATATTGAATCTTTAGCTGTTAAATATAAAATTAAAAATTCGACACTATATTATACACCGTTAGAAGTAAATCTCAAATTAGAACCAGCCTATGGAATATGTAGTGATATCAAATATAGAAATTTAATTGGAACACTTTCGTATATTAGTTCAGGTACGAGACCAGACATAAGTTATAGTTTAAAGTATCTAAGTAGGTTCAAAATTTTTACAACATAATATATTAAAAATATGTTTTGAGAGTTCTGAAATACCTTTATTTAACAGAAGATTTGAAATTAAATTATTCTAAAAATGGTACTTGAATACTAGATTGTTTTTTTGACTCGGATTGGGCAGGTGATCATTCAGATCGTAAATCGACAACTGGTTGTGTAATTAGATTTTATGGAAACGTAGTATTTTGGAAATCTCGAAAGCAATAAAGTGTAACTAATGCTTCGACATATGCTGAGCATTATGCTTTATCAGAAGCCGTGTGGTGAATTAGAATTAATCAAGGACATTATTGATGTTTTTGATATCAAGGATTTTTATTCAATTGTGATATATGAGAACAACCTAGGTACATTAAATATTGCAAAATATGGAAATTTTACTGAAAATTCCAAATATATAGATGTATATTATCAGTCTGTGAATGAATATTATATGTAAAGTGTTATTGATATTGTAAAGGTAGACTCGAATGAAAATATATCAGATATATTTACGAAATCTTTATGTAGAGAAAAGTTTGTTAAATTCAGAGGAAATTTGTGTATCGCATCATAATTCAGTATATTATGTATTATAATGTTATAAATGTAAGGAAGGGTGTTAAGAATGTACATTTATTTTCTTCATTTCGAATAGTTGGTAGTTGACAAAACGAAGTGTAACTCTATGTTCAAGTGACTCGATGATCAACAATATGGCGTGTTAGTAAGATAAGTCGTTATAGAAGCTTTTGTTCATTTTCATTCATTAATTAAATAATGTTTTGTATTCAGTCGAAGTGTTTCATTACAAAAAAGTAAAACCTATTTAATTAACATGGTATCTAATTAACAAAAACCTATTCAAAAATTACAATAAAACCTGGAAAATACACACTGAGTTGGTATAGTACTCTGAAAATTATAATGAACGTGGTAGATGTTTATTCAGTAAGACTTAACAAAAAGTAACACAATAAAACGAGTAAGGAGTTCAAAATTTGAGTGGTTGTACTGTCTGCGAAAAAATTTGAAAGAATTTTATTCAACTTTTTGCGCTCTTTCCGACCATACGATTAGACAATTCAGAAAATTTAGCGTATTGTGCCAAGATTGAGTTATATGAAACAGTGAACTGAAACAGTAACATGAAAACATAACCAATCAAAAATTAATAAATATACGGGGCATTGTGGTAGTTATAACTTCTGGTTATAAACATTAAATCCAATAGAACACCCTGTTTCATGGTTACTGATACTCAATAAATACGCTTTTGTTAGAACCTTCAAGTGGACTTCTTTCCACACTTTAGGTATTTCCGTTTACTAATGAAACGTCGGGTATATATTTAATCTTTTATTTATTCATCCATTCATTTGATTATATTGATATTCACCTGAGTAAGATATTTTAATACATTTCATATCAATTCATTCCAAAAATAAAAGTCTTGTTTGTCCTGGCGTCGAATTTCAATACCAATATATTTTGTAATTTTCATTATCCCAATTTATCACTCGCTCAGAGCTTTGGTGTCAACATATATTTCAAGGTCCTTTCGGTGGCCATCATATATACGATCTAAGTCACCTGAAAGATGAAATCACAATCAATCAACAGAAACAAGCTGAATGACTAATGTTTGGATAATATGTAATTCAAACAATTATGAAGAAGTGAACCACGTGAAATAACATACCTAGTATGTAATAAAGAATGAAACTTGATAGAAAGATGTAGACCTTCACATTAAGAATTGTAGATAAATCAGGGAACCAAATTGTAGACGTCTGAAAATCATTCGAAGAATGATTGAGTGAAGGATTCTTCAAATTTTCTGTATTGCAATCCCTGGGGGATAGATTTCCGCGAACAATATTTCAAAGATTGTATTTTATGATTAAATGTCGTATAATAGTTTGCCTTGTCTACGCCAATATCTTGTGAATATTTCGTGTTTTATCCTTTATGATTAATCTACTCAAATTATTCTGTTACCTCTGATAATGATGAAAATTTTCATTTGTATCTTACGGTAGTATCACTTTTCATTCATATTCAAGATGTGGTATACCTTCTATATAACATTCTGTATATATATATATATATATATATATATATATATATATATATATATATATATATATATATATATATATATATATATATATATTATTATTATTTTATTTTGAAGTTTTTAGCAATATCAGGCTTTTTTTGATATGAAAAAGTTTATTTTTGTTGAAGTTTCGTTGTTATATTACAACTTTGTCAAAACTCTTTTAAGAATTTAAATTTTTTTCAAACCTAAAAAATTTTAAGTTTTGACAAAGTTGTAATATAACAACGAAACGTCAACAAAAATAAAGTTTTTCATATCAAAAAAAGCCTGTTATTGCTGAAAACTTCAAAATAAAATATCTTAAACAGGCAATAAATCAATTTCAATATATATATATATATATATATATATATATATATATATATATATATATATATATATATATATATATATATATATATATATTTAAGAAAATGAACACTAGAACATCTATTTGAATAATACGAATTAACCAAGAGAATGTTTCAGTAGAGCTAGATATGTTAACGTGTACGATGTGATGTCTCCATTATCCTTCAAGGGATAAATGTTAGAGAAATATTGAAATCGATGCCACACCTGATGGAAGTGCGAGACATATATGTTTCGTTCTGCAAGGAATTCGTCAGTCGCACCACGTCCATTGAAGTGGGGCAACGATTTCAACCTCCAAGCATCTTCTTGTGAATTTATCATTTTAATTTTTCAAATAAATGTTCTAGTGTTCATTTTCTTAAATATTTTACTCAGTGCCATAAGCACAAAAAATTTCATTTCTTTATATATATATATATATATATATATATATATATATATATATATATATATATATATATATATAAGGAAATGAAATTTTTTGTGCTTATGGCACTGAATGAAATATTTAAGAAAATGAACACTAGAACATTCATTTGAAAAATTGAAATTAATCAAGAGAATACTAAATAGACATTGCAATTTAGTAGATACCTACGGGTATAGAAGATATGTGAAATTTCGATGCTTGGTGACTCTGTAATCTGAGAGAGGTGTTTTCTACTGATTTCTATAGATGGAATTGTAGAGTATTCATTACTCTACGATCTTCCACTTGAAGTCACAAGAAGATGCTTGGAGGTTGAAATCGTTGCCTCACTTCGATGGACGTGGTGCGACTGACGAGTTCCTTGCAGAACGAAACATATATGTCTCGCACTTCCATCAGGTGTGGCATCGATTTCAATATTTCTCTAACATTTATCCCTTGAAGGATAATGGAGACATCACATCGTACACGTTCACAATATCTAGCTCTGCTATAACATTCTCTTGAATAATTTCAATTTTTCAAATGAATGTTCTAGTGTTCATTTTCTATATATATATATATATATATATATATATATATATATATATATATATATATATATATATATATAACTTCATTCATTATTAAAAGATTTCTTTGTTCGAGAAGGCTGTTCAATTATTGAAGGATTCATACGAATCTTAATTGTGTTGAGCCATTTATTATATAGGTGGGGGTTCACTTATTGCCATAAAAAGTAGCTTACAAGCCAATCGTATTCATATCAATTCAATTAGAGACTTATTTCTCACTATAGATATAGTGGTATGTAATATTAGTTGTTTTACTGTTGAGTTACTAGTTTTTAGTGTTTATGTACCTCCAACTGTCACTTTTGAGAAATTTGATCGTTTTGTTGATTCCCTCGAATCTTTCATTAGTCTGTTTACCCACCACAATATATTGATTTGTGGTGATTTCAACGTATCAGCTTATGGCTCGGCGCAGGGTGATATAAAATGTGAGGCTTTGAGTAATATGTGTGGTTTTTTTATATGCTAGGTCTAGTAAGTATTTGGTCAAATCAGTGTGAACAAAGGTTTGTAGGAAATACTAGGGCAAGTCTAGTAGAATCCGGAAAAACCCAAGCGCTTACTCGCGGGGTAGTACATGCTAGACCAAGAAAATGCTAGGTTTTAGTTCGTGGAATGTTGTTTAATGCAACTCTAACACAATTTCCCAGGATTGGGAATCTCCTTTTCAACTGACCAAAACTCTTCCCATGCATTGCACGTTGCCTGGACATTTATACTAGGATATCCTTTTCTACAAATATACTCATCACCGTGCAGCCCAGGCTTTTGTATCTCAATTTGAGTACAATCAAGGGCACTAATTACAGACGGCAAACGAAAATGTCTCGGCCACAAAACTTTAGCCTCAGTCATATCTTCAGCTGTAGTTGGAAACCGTATCCAATTATGTGTTTGTTCAACTACTCTACTCATCACTTACCTTATAGTCTTGTTAGTAGTAGTACGATTTACACCCACATCTTGATCTACACCATACTGAAAGCCAGGATCACCCACATATCCTCAGAAATATTTCCATTTGCTGCCTTCTGGAAATACCACCACCACGAGTATCACTTTCTTCAAGAAACTGTGCCGCACGGAAATCAACACTCTCACTGTTAAGCCTTAACAGTTCTTTACAATTACGTTCGTTCATTCCAGAGCGAACAGACTAAATTTTACGTTGACGAATAGGTATAAACCCAGTCATGATCAACAGCAAACTGTGGACTGAGCAGGCAGGTACTAAATGCTAAGAAAAAGTCTAGCATGCCCCAGACCAGGCTTGAAAATATCGAAGCATATGCTACAGAACAATCTTCTTCAAAAGTTTTATTCACGCCATTTTTTAAGCATTTACTACTCGCCCGGGAAAACTCTAGAGCTTACTACCCCTAGCAAGTGCTGGTGTGTTTATTCACACAAAACGTAGCATTTACTTAAGAAATCCCTAGTATTTGCTTATACTAGTTTTCATTCACATTACTCATTGTGTTTGCCTAATTGGACCACCTTGGCTTATAATAGTGTGGGTGACCAGATGTATTCTACTAATCTTATCTGCTGGACCGATAGTTTTGAATAGCTCAATAACATCGTTCAATTCCTTGTTTTGAGAAGAGGACATAGTAGCGATATCATTTATCGTATGGTTGCTTGCAGTAGATAACAAACAAGTATCGAAAACACATTGGGAAAAGTCGATCTTTGTGTTACATAATTTTAAGTAATCTTCACCTAATATCAACTCATTTGGAATGGAAGGTGCTATAAGAAGTCTAACATCTTTAACAACTGCATTCAAGGTAGCAATCAGGGAAACATAATGTAAAGTACTCTTCTTTATGTGATTTTGGTGTTATAATTTTACTCGCAGACGTTTAAGCTTCGACTTACCCTATGTATTTTGCCATTTCAATGATGGTGTTATAAATATCCAAAGTTGCTAAAGAACGTTAAAAGTCATAGAAATGTCCTCTTATATTCAAATATGACATATGAAATACTCATTCTATATAATGGTAGAAATTGAAGTTTTACTATATATATAATAGAGTTTTATATACGCTTTTATATACTATATAATATATACCGAGTTATTTTTATATTATATCATATTATAATAATCTATATAATATGGTATATGTGATTTAGATTTTATTGGTTCAAAATAGCAATGGCCTGTCACTCACTTCTCAATTCGTCCAAACTTGGCAGTTCCCCTCCGTAGTCACTAGGTAAGCACTTTTGTGGAAGAAATTGTACTGCATCCTCAATGCTTTTGTGCACAGAAACCTTCAAATTAGAAAACATCAATTTCTTTCTAGCCGGAAAATTAATAACAACACAATTGTATTTCCTTACCCGAGCAGCTAATTTTGATGGAAGAAGTGGCTTAACCCAACTGAATACTGCAGATGCGAATTTGCTCACCATATAAATTTTTTTCACTCTTGCTGAATGTCCATTCTGAAAAATATCAATTTTTCATTATATTTGTAGCACGTAGTAGTCTGTTACGTGCTTCCATTAAATTTGGCATCAATTTCAATATTTCTGGATATATTAATATATTCAATATATTAAATATATATCGTATCAATATATTTTTCGAATGATAATGTAGGATTCACATCTAATCGTACATATTCACATTGTCAGCTCTACTATGACATGATTACGAGCATTACAAATTTTTATAAATTGTTTGAGAAAATACAACGGACTTTTGAACGACGAAAATCGAGGAATAATCAGAACCAGGACACCAAGAAGTAAAGAACAAGTGGGAAGGTATGAACACAGAAAATCGATTCGTTCTCAACATTGTATTTGATTTTTATTAATAATTCTGTGTTTTCAATTTCTCCATATCACAATTTCAATGTTGAAAGAGTAGATAGAAAATCACACGACAAATCTTGAGAAAAAAACAATTCTAATGGCTTTATGATGAATGTTCTCCTTCACAAAAGCATTTTCATATTCAACCGTAATATATTGATGTTTTAACTGATTAGTTTGAAGTTCAATTATATGATATTTATTTTTCCTGTTTTGGTCATCCATTTGTTGATCGAAATCATATATATATATAATATAATCGTATAATCATATAAATCACATATTAGAAATATATATATATATATATATATATATATATATATATATATATATATATATATATATATATATATATATATATATATATATATATATATATATATATATATATATATATATATATATACAAGGTTCTTTTATCGGTTTCTTGAAGTCATGAATTCCAATATAAAGTCTTATAAGTACAAGAATTGACAATCGACCTACATAAATCGAGTTGAGATAAGTTGCCAAATCTATATGGAACTTTGAATTTCTGTATCAAAATATATAGCAAAATCATATAATACAATATTTGAATACAATTTTTTAGTTTATAAAGGATCGTTGATTTAATCTAGACAAGTTTTCATACGGAGAACCAATTATCATCACTACGATTTCAAAACAATTTTACGGTAAACGTTCAACCCTATTTTTATTTAACTATTTTTCTTCGTTAGCTGTTCTCCTCCAGTTTTCTGTAATCAAGAATATATATATATATATATATATATATATATATATATATATATATATATATATATATATATATATATATAATATATATATATATAAAAATATTATATATATATATATATATATATATATATATATATAATATTTTTAGCAATAACAGGATTATCTTGATGTTAAAAACTGCATTTACGTTGCCGTTTCGTTATATATCACAACTTTGTCAAAACTAGTGAATAATTGAATTTTATGAATTAACTAGCTGATCCGGTGAACGTTGTACGCCTTTTTTTTCTCTGAATATTTTTCAAAAAACCGGACAGACATGTTCAAGTATTTCTCCTACACTATCTTGTTTTTAATATTTATCCCGTATGGCACCAGGGACTATCTCCCTTACGAAGGGACTGTAATACTTCCTGTTATTTCAAATCAGTCGAATTATCGAAAAATTTCCATATTAACACGTTTGATATATCGAAAATGAATAGTCCGTTCTATCGTTGAACAATTTTTTGAATTTTGAACAATTTGAACAATATCGTTCCCAAGTTCGTAGCAAGTATTTGTCCCATTATGTTATCATTAATTATATGAGATATTTGCTGGATATTAGTCAAAAAATAATCAGAATTCAGTCAATTACCGAAAACCAATGAATATAGTGACTCTTCTGGCTGTACCAACAGCTTCTATTTGAATTGACTCTTTAGCTAGCTTAAAGCTAGCTAACCTTGACCAATAGCTAGCATTTTTAAGAACGAAATTTCAACTGTAAATTGAAGAAAACTATGTATTCTTCTTTATAATCAAATATACTACGTGATATGTTAGTAACGTGTAAGTTAGTCTATTCAAACTTATCAAAATTTTATATTGAATAAAACTTTTAATATTAGTTGTGAAAGCTCTGAACTAACTGTGGTGTGTGATAAGATATTCAGTTTTCACATCTTTTTTTTGAGAACTAATAATTATTTCTTACTTATATTATTGAATTTTATAATTTTACACGCAAGTTTTTGAATTTTAAAGAATGAAAGTTGTACATTTTGAAATTCAGTATTATTGTATACTCTTGATAATGGGTTAACCACCCGAAACATATGTAGAATTTTTAATATATTCAGTGAAACTTTAGTCAAGTGTGTTAATTTTTAATTTTACAGTTTTCAACGTAACGTTTCACTAAGAGATAAGCGAAACCTCCGTGTCATACATTGTATGAAGTAACATAGACTATCAACTTTCCTGAGTGTATTTCTGAAAAAATTTATTGCGTACTTCCATACAAGGCTGGCAGGGTTGGTATACGTTCCTTTCACCCCTGTATGATGTTTTTTTGCGCTCAGTTCAATACTTCTGCAACACAAAATTATAAGTAGTATTGACATTGCAAGCTTCGGGATAATTACAAGTCCTGCGAAAATTGGAACATGAATACTTTTGTTACAAATTGATTGAGAGAATCCATATCCATTGAATGTTTTTTGAACATGTTAACAAATGAATAAACATTGGTTTGAGGGGAGAAATTCTTCAAGAAAAATTCACTCTATCACAAAGTTTTCGATGCATTGACCTTTTTGATCATTTGGCCATTGAACTACAACACGAAGAATTCATTCTACTGAAAAAGATTGAAGAAACACATCATGAAAGGATAATTTCATATAAAGTGCCAATTTTTATATCGCCCTTTAAATGAACTATTTATCAAATGTCTCTCAAAAGTTATCAAATACGGAGGGTAAATATTCAAGTTGCTCTCTGTGCTGATCAAGTTCAGCATATGAAAGTATATACATATAATTGGTTTGGCTCTTCCCTACAACCAGTATTGTACCATTTTTTTTATTTAAACGTGGAGAACCTTCATGCTTATAAGGCTCGTACAAGCAGCAGCTTTGTCAAGCTTGTTTGCTTCGTCAATCCCCAAGATGATAACATAAATCAAATTCCAAAGGAAAATATTTTTCCTCTATCAATAGAACTATTTTCATAATCTCATCTTAATTAACGTTTTCAATTGTTATACATGCTATTGCAAGTATGTACCTACATTTATTATAATATATCATTAATCAATTTTCTCGGAATAATATGGATAATTTCCTGCATGTAAGAATGTATGTGTTCGATATATATGAAATATAATAAACTTACAAGTACAAGGTTGACCAAATCGTTCACCAAAAATATTCTGAGTTTGAAAATTATCAGCGGGGAACAATTTAACAAATCAAGCAGAAATATTTCTCCATCATTGTAGTCAAATCGGGATAAAATCTCTCGTAGCACCAATGCATTGGAAAAATCTCTTTTCAAATTCCATTTTTTCTGGTCCCATATCTTTCCAACTATAATTCTTTGGAGATCATCCGTCAAGATGGGAAGAGGAATGTAAAATCTGAAACAAAACTAGTTGGTGTGTTTGTGAATTGAAAATATCGTATTAGAAAATCATTCCCTATAGATTTCGGTTAAAATTGACAGTTTTTGTGATGTGTTTAATATATCTCAGAAACATAATCGTTTCACAGAATCTCTTTATGTAGAAAAATAAAATTTGTGGAGATATCGAACAGTTGGAACTATGAAAAAGGAATATTTAGATTCAAAGAAAAAACCGGAAAATCACATTTCAGTTCACACAAGTCAACAAAATAGATTGAACAATTCATGCATTCTTTCATTTATTCAACATAGAAATTTTAGGCTATTCAGGTAAACAATTAGGTGAAATTGTATAATTAATAAATGTATAATATCAAGGAATTCAATATTATAACAACAGGATTTTCAAGTTAGATCTCGTTTGATATTTTTGGATCTCAAGATGAAATTAATCTCTTGAGAAAAACAGGCGCACAAACAGGCAAAAACTCACCCAAAACCAAACGGCAAAGATAAAAACGAATGGAAAGGAGAACACGTTTCTATGTACATTACACCTTCATTCGATGATTAAATTCATTAAATTAATTCGCGTTAATTAATCTTCGAATTCTTTCGCGTTAAGGAAAATATGAAAATCTAGATAACAGTGGTAAATCTACAAAATAAAAGATAAATTTTCGAACCATTTTATTGTTGAGATCAATGTTGAATTTATACTATGGCAGTCGGGGCTAGTGCCCAGGGCGGCAAATTTTCTAGGGCGGAAAATTTTGGAAAGTGAGAAAAAATTTTCTATGCAATATATAATTAACTAATTCTTTTAAATAAACATTTTATCTTTCAAGAAATATAATTTGAGTATTATGTATCACATTAAAATTCGGTATATTATAATATAGGAAATTCAAGTGAACACTATTTAAATAGTTTAATTAATTTATTTCCATAAAGGTCTGAAAAAATTGAAGTTGATATCTTTATTTTCTGGATTTGATAAATTTATGTAGTTTTTTTGAAGAATTGAAAATAATTTCGAATTATGTATGTCTTTTTGATAACAGAAACTTTTATTGATCAATGAATTTCTCTAAAATTGAAGAATTATCCAATAAAACTAATTGTTTTCAATTAAAAAAATAATTTTATATTTTTGAATCAAATCAACTGTCGAGTACACATGCTGCCACCTACAGTCAGTATACAAATGCAACTAGGTTTCTGCAATATAGTTTCTTTTATATTTGACGTTTAGATTAATCTAACATACAAAGACTTTCAATTTTGTTGAGCATAAATCTGAAATTAATTTTTCAATATGGCTGATGGACGCAAGAATTTAAGTGGATATCAGTACCTAAAACGCGCTTTGGACCAAAGTAAAAAGGAGAAATAAAGGAAAAATAACAGAGGTTTTGAGTAAAACTCCTGAATTAGATGATTATTTTGAAAGGAAGCATGTGCAATCCAGCAATCAGAATCTTTGAATGAAGATTTTACAAATTTGGATGATGAAGGTTTTTTGCGAGAGTTCCATATTTCACAAAATATAATAATGATTTTGTTGTCGATATGAGCAATTGCTATTAATTGTAATAATGATGTAAATCGAACGATGGTTAATTTTGACAGGTGGTGGTGCACGTTTTGCCTATGTAGTTAGTACTATTAGACTCCATAGACTCCGTCTACGAGTAATAATAGTACTAACAGTAGGTACCACGACTCCTTCGCTGCCACAGAATATCAACCATGAAGATGAACCTAAAGCTACAGTTCCAACAATAAATGTAGGGGAGGTTACATCGCAAAACTTATTCGTGATAAGCGATGATCCAGGAGAATGGGTAATAAACGATTTTACTAAAGATCATGTAGCTATCTATGGGTGTAAACACAATAAAAATTTCAGTTTCTCCGGTACAAAACGTGATTACAACGACGGGACTTCACGATGGCCTTCAGAATCACTATTTGTTAGACGACCTATTAACGGTGAAAAAGTTCCACGTCCATGGCTTGTTTACTCAGTAAAGGATCGGTATTCTGTGCAGCATGTCTTTATTTTGATGTTGACTGTTCATTTAATGCTGAAACCGGATTAAATGATTGGAAACATGCAGGCGTTCGTGTTAATGAGCATGAAAACTCTAAAAATCATAAAAAATGCATGTTAACACTTAAGCAAAGGTCAGATACTAAGAATAGTATAGACCATGACTTAGTTATTCAAACAGAGACAGAAATCTCGTATTGGAGAAATGTTTTAAGAAGAATAGTCGCTGCCACTAAAGCCCTAGCTTCTCAAGGACTTCCATTCCGAGGTAGTGATGAGAAATTTGGCTCACCAAACAATGGCAACTTTTTGATGCTGATGGAATTTCTTTCTTCTTTTGACCCATTTCTCGAAGAACATATTAGAAAATTTGGAAATGAAGGATCTGGCAGTACAAGTTACTTGTCCAAAACTGTCTATGAGGAATAAATTATCTTATTAAAAAATGAATTAATTTATCCAGCTTTTAGCACAAAAGGTAACCGCTATCATTGTTCAAGAAGTCAAATCAGCGAAATATTACGCAATTAGAGTAGATTCCACATCTGACATATCTCACATGGACCAACTTTCTTTTGTTATCAGATATGTGAAAAAAGATGGAACACCTGTTGAACGTTTTTTCATGTTTATTGAGAACTCTGGACACAAAGCAGAAGATTTGCAAGTTGATGCATTATCTGTTCTTGAGTTTTTTGATCTTGATCTCGCAGATTGTTGGAGTCAGTCATATGATAACGCTAATAACGTATCAGGGATTTATTCAGGCTTACAGGCAAGAATTCATGAAGTTAATCATCTTGCAGAACATGCTCGTTGTGCTGCTCATTCTATGAATTTAGTTGGAGTTCACGCAATAGAATGCGCCCCAGAAGCTGCGACATTCTTTAATACAGTACAAACTTTATACTACTTCTTTACTGCATCGACGCATCGCTGGGAAGTCTTTCAGTCTCATAATGAAAAAAGAATGGCGTTAAAATCTTTATCTGCAACCAGATGGTCAGCTCGTTATAAAGCGTTTCAAGCACCTCATCAACATTTTGTTGAAATAATTGAAACTTTGATTATTCTTGAAGAAGATATCGAAGAAAATGTATTTACACGGCAAGAAGCTAAAGGTATTCGAATTCAGTTGAAGCGACTTGAAACAAGATTTATGCAGATACTTTGGCATTTCCTACACTCAAGATTTAATGATGTAAGCCAAAGATTGCAAAAAATTGATTGTAGCTTCGCTGATGTAATTGATAATTATCATACTTTGATCAAAGTCGTAGCTGATATAAAGTCGTTAGCTTAGCTATTCTATGCATAGAATCAGATGTGCTTCAACGTTTAGATTGTGAAGATTTAATCGACCAGTTTGCAATTCAAGAAGTTAGGCGAGTTTGCCTGTGAAAAAAATAATGCAATACTAATATAAGTCGATCTTAGTGCAAAATTCATAATTCTAAGAAAAACACAAATATATTTTTTTATTAGGTACTATTGCATATAATAAATAATATATAATATATGAGTAAATAGAGAATAAATATAAATGAAACGTAATGTATGATAAATAATATATAATAAATTTCCTGCAATCAATTAGGTATTCTAATTCTTAAAAAATAAGATATCAAAACTATCAAAATAAAATTTGAGTCAAATAGCGGCATTTTTGTAGTGCCCCAGAGCGGCACAAATTTAAATCCGGCCCTGGTTGAGATGGATTTATATCAACGGTCGGCTTCAATATTCATTCGTTCAAACATGTCAAAACATGTTTCAAACATAAAAAACATGTCATTGAAAGAAACAAGTTTTACAATATTTTCAATAAAACTGAATACATATAACAAACAATGCTAGTCATCCTTAAAAATTTTTTCAATTCTAAAACATTACCATAAATGTCAGATTCAGAAAATTCATTATAAATGTAGATAAGAGAGAACCTTAAGTAAATACGTTTAAATATATCTGCATGAATAGTTATGTAAAAAACCATTGATTTGATGTTTCGGTAATTAAACAAATACTATTTTCTGCACGTTCCTTACAAATTAGTTTCAATCCTTCAATAGCACAAAAACGATTTCTAATGCAAACTAAATGGTTTCACTTAACGATAATATTATGTCGAATGAAGAAAAACTCATATAAATATATTTTCAGAGAAAGTAGAAGGTGAATTATCAATCTCCCTAATATTCAATTTTTGAATTTGAGTTCATAGTTCAACTCACAATTCAAAAATATTGTATAATACAATTTCTTTTTAATTCAGTGGACCTACAGTTTAACGGTGGTTCCGAACGGCCATTGGGCTTTTAATCAATGTACATTACCCAGCATATAACATTATTTAAACTACTTAAATCATAGACAAACGTAAACACCCAAGCTTTCAGTGGGGCTCTAACTCGAGTTCTACCGAACCATCATATAGTTGTATCATATGCCGGCGGCATATTATACAACTTAATTGAGGGAAATTGAAGTTTTTCCATCCGAATCTGAATGAGAAATTGCCAGTTTTATGGTATTCAGTAAACAACCATTTTTGATCAGATGAAAAATTTATAATAAGAAAATGAAAATAATTTGGGATCATAACAAATATATTTGTTTGAAAGTCCTACAAAATGAAAATATTATTTGAAAAATTCAGATGAATTTTTATGAATATAATTAGCACTAGTCTCTGAAGTGGGGGCACACAGTAAATAAACGATAGTTGTAGCATTTACTCATCGTGAGTTAAGTATGGATGGAAAATGTTACAATTTATCTAAAAAATTCTAACGATTTAGCTTGGCCAAAAAGGTTTTGTTTGTATATGGCGTTAATATAAATGAAAATGTGATAATATGAAAGCAAAAATATAAATATGTTATACTAAAGTCTTAGAAACATAATCGCATATACCTAAGGAAGAACACCTCATTTTCTAAGTTGACATATGTTTCGGGTTGGTGATGTCAGTTGATACAACCGTTTGACAACTTTTGATAATGACTTGGCAGCTAGAAACATATGTCAGATCTAATGAACAATTTGGCTGAATCTTTTGTACTATATTCTTCCACAATATTTCATTGAGTGTTGTTGAGAAGGTTATCTAAACTGTTGGCTTGATTTCACTGATGAAGGTTCATTCACTGAATATGAATCGTGAAAATATTAGTGTTTCGGTGCTTCCAAGCCATGTATACGCTTCAACTCTTGCAAAATGATCTACGAATTGATGAGAGAACAGATGATTGATTCTAAAGAAATTATTACTTACTGTGCTTCTTCAGAAGGGATACAAATATCGTCTTCATATAAGTACTCATACCGTTTTAATGCTTTCAGTGTGCAATAGCCCTCTATTTTACTCCTAGTCTTTTCTATTGAGAATTTATTTTTTATCAGGTGGATTTCCAAGAACTCATCTGTAAATTTAACTCTAATAAGATCTCTTTCAAATGAAATGAAATGAAATTAATGAAATATTACGAAAGATGGTTATATATTATATATATATATATATATATATATATATATATATATATATTATGATATATAATCTTCATCAGGACTCTATAAAATAACAGATGTTAATGAAGATCATGATAAAAAATTCTCACACCTTACGTCTAAATAGGCTCTTTGTTTGACCAACACCATAAGCAGTAGTGTGAGTACATAAAATATATATGATACTATCTGAACCGGCAAACTCTGTAGGCCCATTAATTTTTCTCTGAATATTTTTCAAAAAGCCTGATAGACATGTTCTACTATTTGTGCTACACTATCTTGTTTTTAATATTTATCCAGTGTGGATCCAGGGACTCACTCTCTTACGAAGGGACTGCAATACTTCCTGTTATTTGAATCAGCCGAATTATCAAAAAATTCCTATATTAACACGTTTGATGTATTGGAAGTGATTAACCTGTCCGTTCTATAGTTGAACGACATGTTCCTAATTTTTAGCAAGTACTTGTCCCATATAGCTCATCATTATTGTTCATTATACCAATTAAAACAGTAAAAATAATGATAATTTATTTCAAGAAGTAGCACTGCAGCTACAAATCGCACATAATGTATTATTGCATATCACGAACTACATTTCATGAATTTTTGAATTATTATTATTTGTTATTTTGGCGTTATCTTAAGTGATGAAACTATTCATGACTAGAGACCTGATATATGTTGAATATTGATACATTGTTGAACTCTTTCGAAGTACAGACGTGTTTATAGTTAGCTCCGCTCGTTTATATTAATATTATTTTATTTGTGTAAAATGTCTCAGACGAAAAATTATAATTTTCGCAATAAAGATACTGCCGTGACAGTCACACCAATTATGAGTGACTCAATCTTAGATGACTTGAAAAAATTCATTGAAGAAAAAATATACAACGCTACTTTGGAACTTCGGCATGAAGTGAGAGATCTGAAATCGCAGATCGAAGATCTGTCTTTGATTAACACAGAGCTTGTTGCTTTGGTGAGGTCGAGTGTGGGAGCTGTAAATGGTGAAACGAATTCTGATGTACGTGATTTAAACATTGACCGTTCAACATTTTCAAATTCATCCGAGGATACTGTGTTACACACGGAAACAATTTCACAGCAAAAACCTTCTGAAATAACTAACAAAGGTGCAAGACGTAAAAAAGTGAAGAGAGCAAACAACACACCACATGTGGATACGAATCTGGAAGCCACCGGTCTCTCTCAGGAGTTCAATAAATCGGAGACAGCAAGTGTTATCATTGGTAAACATTTGGTTGATTTTTCAGATAAATTACATGCATCGTCTCGAAGAATTTGGTTGTACGTGGGTAGGTGTAAAAGTACAACTACTGAACAAGATCTGCGGGAATATCTCTCAAAGAGAATCGAGAATCCTGAATGCGTGTTTGATATCGAGAAATTGAATTCAAGAGGACTTAACTCATCTTTTAAAGTGGGTGCGGATATGACTATGAAGGAGCAGTTTTATGATCCTGAATTTTGGCCGACTGGTATTCTTGTGAAAAGGTACTTTTTTTCGGGCAAGAGCCGTGCAGGCCAGTGTCTTATAAGAAAACCAAGACGAAGGTGGACAATGATGACAAATCAGACTTGAAGATTCTTCATCTGAACGCGCAGAGTCTCCCAAATAAATTGAACAAACTTGAGGTGTTACTTATGGATGAAGCACCTGACATTATCAGTGTTGTTGAACACTGGTGTACTGCTGATGGCATTGCATTTATGTCGACTCCCGGATATGAGTTGGCCAACTACTTTTGTCGTATAAATCATATACATGGGGGTTGTGCGCTGTTCGTTCGGAGAGATATTTCGGTGTCGAGTGTTGACGTTTCTCGATTTTCGGAAGAAATGTCGTTTGAATGCTGTGCTGTGAAGTTGCCCTTCAATGGTGGGTCTGCTTGTGTTTTGAGTATATATCGATCACCCGGAGATGTGAACTTTCGAGTTTTTTTGTTGAGATTGGATCTACTTTTGGATCATGTACGTGAATATGACTATTTATTTCTTTGCGGTGATTTGAATATAGACTATCTTGTGGACACTATGCAGAAGAAGCTGCTTGTAGACCTATTGATGGGATACAACTTAATTGTGAGTTCTTTAGTACCAACTAGAGTTGTCACTAATAAAAATAATGTAACAACGTCAACAAAGGTTGACTATATTTTGACTAATTTTGATGCTCGTTATGTCAGAACAAATGTTTATGAGGCAGGTTTTAGTGACCATAGAGTTTTTACAATAACTTGTGAACATTATAGTAAATATAATAAATCGAATAATGTTAGAAAATACAGAGACCTGTCGCATGATAATATAAGTTATTTCTCTAAATTAGTGAACGAGACCGACTTTGGTGAGGTTTATCACCAAAAAGATGTTGATATTGCTTTTAAGGCATTTTTTAATTTAATTTTTTATAGTTTTGACAAGTACTGTCCTATTTTATGTTCATATGGTTCTAGTAATTGCAGGCCACCGGGTTGGATTTCACCTGATATAAGAAAAGCCAGCCAGGATCTAAAAAATTTATATTGGTTGTGTAAATGTTTGAACACTGTAGAATCTTGGCATACTTACCGAGTGGCTAAAATAAATTATAAGGATATGCTAGCTGGTGCTAGGAAGTATTACAACGGAACCCTTATCCGCAATTCTAACAATAGAATGAAAACTGTATGGAATATTGTTAATCGTGATCTTGGCAGGTGTACTATTCATCGCCCAAGGAAACTTGTTGTAGAAGGTAGAGTGCACACAGTTCCCAAAAATGTAGCAAATCTTTTTGGTGTATATTTTGCCAACGTGACAGAGGAACTACTTCAGGATCACTTTGGCATCAGTAGATCTACGTCCTGTACCGTTTCCAGGATGAATATTCGATCGTTTTTCTTCCAGCCTGTTACTTCATATGAGGTCATGTCTACGGTGGCTGCCTTGAAGAATAAGCCTAGTGCGGGTCTTGATGGCATATCGATTAAGCTGATAAAGCCTATAATTGCTAGCATCGCTGAACTTTTCGCACATTTAATTAATCTCTCCATTAGTGCTGGGAAGTTTCCGACTTCATTGAAAACGGCAATGATCGTACCCATTCTCAAAAAGAGTAATCCGGAAGACATGGTCAATTACAGGCCAATATCTATTTTGAGTGTCTTTTCTAAAATCTTTGAAAAGATTGCGTATAACAGACTGTGTGACTTTTTGTCAAAGTTCAATATTCTCTCTGAAAGTCAGCATGGTTTCCGTTTGGGTAAATCTACCCAGTCCGCTGCCAGTAGTCTGGTTGAGTTTGTTTGCACAAATCTGGATGAGGGAAAGTATGTGATGGGCATTTTCTTCGATTTATCCCGCGCTTTTGATACTATTGACTTCGGTTTCGTAAGCTGCAAACTCTATAACTTGGGATTCAGGGGTGTAATTTTGGAGTGGATATGCGATTATCTTGCTGACAGGCGGATGACAGTCAGTGTTGATGGCGACTTCTCTGAAATACATAATTTGTCTTCTGGTGTTCCTCAGGGCTCCGTTCTGGGACCATTAATTTTTTTGCTTTTTGTCAACGACTTACCTCAGCACATTAATGCTGAATTGTTGACTCTGTTTGCTGACGACACCTCAATAATTGTCACAGCGCTCACTCATGACGAGCTTATTATCAAGACAGGGGAAATAACAAAATGTTTCAATAACTGGTGCAGCAAGAACCTCCTTGTAAGTAATGCTTCCAAAACGCAGTATGTACATTTCTCCTTTCGGAATAATATGGCCAATATGCGGTTCATTTATAGTGGAACGGGCTATACTTCTGCCAATTGTGTTAAGTTCTTAGGAATTTATGTTGACCAGAACCTGCGCTGGTCTGACCATGTTGATTATGTCAGTAAAATACTTAACAAATCGAGATATGCCTTGTCACGCATAAGGGATTCCATGCCACTCGAATCTTTGTTAACTGTCTATTATAGTTATGTTTATTGTCAAATGTCTTATAATGTTATTCTCTGGGGGAACTCTGCTGATAGTTTTAGAATTTTTTTATGTCAAAAAAGAATTATCCGTACTCTGTTGAATTTACCTCTTAGGGAATCTTGTAGGCAACATTTTATTAGACATAAAATTTTGACTTTCCCATGTATTTATATTTTAAACTGTATTTTGTACATTAAGGACAACATCAATTCATTTAAAACTCATAGTGCGGTTCATAGTTATCCAACGAGAAATAACGACTTACTGGCTCTCCCTAAACACAAAACTGCTAAATTTCAACGGGGTCATATATATCAGGGAATTAAATTATTCAATCATTTACCTATGACTCTCCGTCATCTTAACCTGATATCACTAAAAAAATGCCTCAAAAAATTGTTATTATCCAAGGGTTATTATGGCGTTGAGGAGTTTATGATGGATGATACATTTCTATAACTTGTGTGGCCTGTAAATATTTTATTTTATACTCATTTTATCTGTATTTTGTATTTTATACTAATTTTATATTTTATGTATGTTTGTATTTTGTATTTTATACTAATTTTATATTTTATGTATTTTGTTGTATTTACAATTTTCTTGAATCGACTTATCCTATACATTTGTCAAATGTCTTGAAGGATTAATAAATATTATTATTATTATTATTATTATTATAGTATCTACTGATAAAGCAGCCAAAGGCACAATATCAATTGAAATATAAATAACAAATTTTAGCGACATTAGTGTAAATAAAGCTGAAAAGTGTATGGAATGAGTTCCTACACATAAGAATGAAAGATGGAGAACATCATCCAATTCATCGGACAAATTCGAGAGAATCTTTATAGTTATAGAATATTTATGAGAGATAAGAGATTAAATACACTTATGCAAGCCTTGAAATTGGGGACATTATGCTACTACATTATTTTATAGTACTTGAATTGAAAATTTCATGTTTAGACTGATTGATAAATTGCAATAAAATCTTTTTATTCTCTTCTGAATGTATTCATTAATCCAGGATAACTATATTTATCAGATAATATATCACGATAACCGTTATTTACATCAGAAACACCGAGAACAAATTGATAGGAAAACCTTTCAAGGGAACAGAGACTATCATATGCTGTTACAGCAACACGACAGATCCAATCAAATATTAAATTCCTCAACTGCAGTGTTCTTTAATTCACATTTTCATTTTTAATATCTACACTCAAATAACAATTTCTTCTCGAGTATGAAATTAATTGAAGAAAGAGAATTATTTTATCGAGGTAAAGAAATAATATAAATCAAAATATGAAGACATTATTCGGCAAACAAAAACGGAATGAATTTATATAGGACATAATATAATGAAAGTAATTAAGATAGTCAGAATGCTATGAAAAGAGAATAATTACCACAGACCAACGATGAGAAAATACATCAATAATTTTATTTAACCCTTATGTTATTGGATGGGCTGGTTCCGAAAATAACAATGAAAAAGTTGTACCTTCCACAGATTTCTTACATTTCCATATTACATAAAATTTGAAAAAAATTTCCAAATGTAGGCAAACAACCTTTAAATTGATGATTGATGAGGCCGATACTTGGAGAAAATTAATATCCATAATACAACAATATTTAAAATTATTTATTTCATTCATTATATTTTATTATTATTCAAATTTATTATTATTGATTATTATAAATTCATTATTATTAATTATTTATTAATAATCATTAATTATTTATTATTATTAATTTCTATCAATAATTCATTATTATTATCATTGATTTATTATTATATTTATTCATTATCATTTAAATTATTTTTTAAAAATTATTATTTCAAATATTGTCGTATTAAACTACTTTTAATCATTCAAATATATAAGTTGACAACATATTCTAGTGTTATAAAGTTGACATTAAAATTGAATGATTTTTGGTGGATAGTTGTAATAAAGTGCCGAGCTATTTATGTTCTTTCGATTGACATAACCTCTCGTTGCAGTATTCAAACTGAATAATTTTTTTCATACTCTAATATGGCTAATCGTGAGTGTCAAAATTCTCCCAATGCTTTTTGTTACTTATGTGTTGAATTTGTAATTCAAAAACATCAGAGAAACGTTATTGGTTTTGTAAAAGAAGTTTATTTCGCATATTTTGGTGTAGAAATCGGTGATCGAGACAAGTATTGGGTTCCTTACAAAGACTGTTATGTTTATGTCGAAGATCTTCGGAAGTGGTTTGAGAAGGAGAAACAAGCATTCAAATTTGCAGTACCTATGGTATGCAGAGAGCAGAAAACCATTTGAACGATTGTTATTTTTGCAGCATATATGTTTCTGAATATAATTCTAAAAATAAGAAAGTAATTTCCTATCCTAACCCTCGATCGGCCGGTAGGCCAGTGACCGGGAATCCAGTCTCGAATCAAATGAAAGTGAAGCATGTAATGATGAGTTTCAGTGTTCTCCAGAAAATTTAAAACCAAAATTGTTCACAAAAGCCGATTTAAACGATTTAGTGATGGATTTGGGTTTCACTAAGGAAAAGGCAGAGCTGCTTGGTTCTACACTCAAAGAAAAACATCTTTTTACCACTTTAGGAAGAGAGATGTACAGTTTACTCAATTTTTCAAGCAGGATGAGGATTTGGTTATGATATTGATAGACTAATGAATGAATTTGATATCAAGTACAAGAAGGATGATTGGAGACTTTGTACAGACTCAAAAAACAAGTTTGAAAGGTGAATTACATAATGGAATTTTGTAATAATGGAATTTACATTGGACATAATGAATTACTTTTTTTGCCTGTTGATCATTCAGTCCATATGAAGGAGACTTACGAAAACCTTAATAAAGTTTTTCAGCAAATTGACTACACAGACCATGATTGGATGCTGTTTGGAGATTTAAAAGTTATATCCATGCTTCTTGGTCAACAAAAGGGATTTCTGTTGTTTCCATGTTTTATATGTGAGTAGAGCAAGATATCAGCATTGTCCACGAAACAATGGCCTATAAGAAAATCTTCGACAACCGGCGAGAGGAATATATATTATAAAAATTTATTAGTCCCACAAAGATTCTTCTACCACGACTACACATAAAATTGGGCCTGAAAATACAATTTGTGAAAGCCTTGCCCAAGGATGGTGATTGTTCTAAATATTTGTGTAGAACGTTTCCTCATTTAGCAGAAGCTAAACTGAAAGGAAGAATTTTCGTTGGGCCTGATATTCGTAAATTGATGTTGGATTATAATTTCGGAGCAAAAATGAGTACAAAAAAAAGGAGCTTGGATATTATTTAAGAGTTTTTGGGTAATGTGAGAAGTCCTTATTATGAAATTATCGTATCTAACATGATTGACAAATCTTGGTTGTCTGCTTAGCCTTAAAATCCTCTTTTTGCATAACCATCTTCATTTTTTCCTTGAAAACTTAAGCGGTGTAGATAAGAGCAAGGAGTTATGTCATCAGGACCAAAAAGAAATGTAGAAACGATACCAGGGCGATGGAATGTCAATATGATGTGTGAATACTGTTGATCTCTTCACAAAGTCCAACAAAGTGTTGCACATCGGTGTAAAAGCTATGCAAGGAATTTTACAGAGCAAAGAGTGAGAAAATACAGCAAAATGAGCACATTATATTCGCATCTTAATAATGCAATATTAGTCTGAGTAAAAATTGTAATTTAATGAAAAAAGCTTGATTTTTAAGTGTCCCTATTTTTTTCAAATATATAATGGGTGTTATATTGTGAGAAAAAATTGTGGGTGATGAAAAAAAACTACAACCAAATACGGTTTCAGCACCCAGAAATACATAAGATTTAGGTAGATTGGTTTGAAAAATTTTCACAAACTTTGTTTGCCTGTGATTTTTATGAGACCTGTAAAAATGTTGAGTACTTTATATCAGGAGCATCCCTTCATATCATTCAATCTGAAAGTCATTAACTTCTGATTATGCTCTGAATTCCATAAATTCTTGGAAACAAGTTTTATCGAACGAAGTCATGACACACTTCGATTAGGTACAAACTCTTAAATTAAACGTAAAACGTAACTTTCCGTTCAATAACGTCAGATAATATCTCGATAAAACCCTTACCTTGCAGCGAATCGATCGGCAAATGTTGTCGCTCTTTCAACCATGCTTTCAAGTTATCAATATCGGATTGCAATGTTTTCTCCGTCTTACCGTATAATTGTAATACATGTTCTCTAGATGCTTTAAAATCGACGAGCTCCATAGCTGACGGAAAACAATGGATCACTGATATTTCATAATATTATATTGCCGTAAGTGACCCTTGTTTTGACATCAAGCATTGAAACCTTGAGATAAGGAATGTATCCAAATAAAGCAGATAGCAGTGAACCCAAACATAAATTCTATATACAATTTTTTCAAATATGAGTTGAAAAGTAGAGAATAAGGAGGTGTAACTTGGCGGAAACCGCTCACTTTTTAGTTTAATTTACATGTTTCGTCATTGTAATATTCATTTTATTATAAATTATGATCTCAAAACTTGTCGTAACCGAGATACGGGATGTTTGGTTGGTTTCTTTAAACGTTTTCAATTCGAGATCCATCCTGTACGCCTTTTTCATATTTTGACACAGAGAATGTTTCTAAATCCATTCAAACCATATATCAATTTGATCCTCATCAGAGAAACACCTTGTATTCTTGAATACAAAATTCGAAATATATTCAAACCGAACTTCGAATCAGTACTAAAAAGATTGAGTAGGTATTTGAATATTAATCATACCTAATTTCAGGCAGTAAAAATCGAATTATTCGAATTGCTCACATTCGGTTCGATTGAAATAATATTTACTTTTTATGATAAATATTTGTCATGATGAAAGTTCATTAATTCATATATTTTAACCGTAACACCGTAACCGTACAGATAACTTTATTGCCTGATACTTGAGTTACAAACATGCAGAAATACAATGAATAAAGTAACATCCCAGTTAAAATATGAGATAGCCAGAAATTTCTCCTAGAAAAATAAATTTTGGAAGTTGCATATTTACATTTTCTTGAGAAACACTTACCAGAATTTCTGGATGATTCAAAAACCAACTCTAAAATCATTACATATGATATATGATACTTGCAAATAGTGCAATAGTGAGATGGCCGTTGTTCCCGATTTTCAAAAGCGAATTTTGTTTAGCCATGAAGCGCACTTCTGATTGAATGGCTACGTCAACAAACAAAACTGCCGCATTTGGAGTGAAGATAATCCTCAAGTGTATGTAAAAACACCGTTACATCCAGAAAAACTAACTGTTTGGTGTGCTTTATGGGCTGGTGGAATCATTGGTCCGTACTTCTTCGAAAACGATAATGGCCAGAACGTTACAGTCAATGGTGATCGGTATACAGCCATGATTAATGACTTTTTCATTCCTGAATTGAACAACCATGATGTCCAGGAGCTGTGGTTTCAACAAGACGGCGCAACATGTCACACAGCTCGTGCCACAATCGATTTATTGAAAGACACGTTTGGTGACCGCCTAATTTCACGTTTCGAACCTGTGAATTGGCCTCCAAGATCTTGTGATTTAACACCGCTAGACTACTTTCTGTGAGGCCCTGTAAAGTCATTGGTCTATGCGGATAAGCCACAAACGCCTGGCCATTTGGAACACAATATTCGCCGTGTTATTGCCGATATACGGTCACAAATGTTGAAAAACTGATCGAAAATTGGACGTCCAGATTGGACTACATCCGAGCCAGCCGTGGCCGTCATGTGCCAGAAATCATATCGAAAATGTAACGCCACAAAATTATTTTTCGAATAAAAAAAATAATGGCAATCGAATGATTCATCGTTGTTTTACTGCAATTTAAAGTTCTATATATTCAAAAAAAAACACCCGTTATTTAATAGTTTTTTATTATTATCGATATTTTTCAATATTATATATCCATGAAATCGTGTAGGCTTTCACGGCCGGTGTCCATTGTGAAACATGGTGAAATGATCTTCCGGGCTGATTGGCCGTGGTCAACTGGAACTCCTCCTCTTCCACAGTTCACTATGGAAAAGGAAGAAAATGGCCAACTAGCTTTTTTGGATGTTCTAGTAAAAAGAAGAGAAGTCGGATCGCTAGGACATACTGTTTACAGAAAACCGACTCACACGGATCGCTACCTTCACAAAATGTCCAACCATCATCCCAAACAGAAGCGTGCTGTTATTCGATGTCTTTCACAAAGAGCAAGTAGGATTTGTGAACCACAATCACTCAAAAATGAAGAGAGTCATCTCCATCAAGCTTTTCAGGCCAACGGATATTCTTTCCAAGAAGTCACCAGAGCACTGAGACTCAGAAAGGGAACCGGAGTACTACCAACGGAGGAACCCAAACAAGGAGTGGCAATAATGCCTTTCATCAGAGGAGTAACGGATCGAATCGGGAGATTACTTCAGCGCCACGAAGTGAGGGCTATTTTCAAGCCAACCCATCAAGTTCGGAATTTGTTGCGGTCAGCGAAGGATCCACGGGATAAACTATCTTCAGCTGGTGTTTACAAAATCCCGTGCTCATGTGGTTCGGTTTATATTGGTACAACGAAACGTAGCATCAAGACACGCCTCAAGGAACATGAAGGTCATTGTCGTAGAGTTCAGCCTAAGAAGTCAGCTGTAGCGGAGCATGCCTATAACAACTTGGAGCATAATATCAAATACGACGACGCTGAGGTTCTCTCCACGGATCGAAATTACCACGCCAGGCTCCAACGAGAGGCTATCGAGATACACAAGCATCGCAACAATTTCAATAGGAAAGAAGAAACCATGAGAATAAGGAACATTTGGCACCCTGCACTGAAACGGAAATTGATTGGTCCAACAGCAGACAACGAACGCGTTGGGGTGGACCAATCAGAGCGAAGTGGACATATTGCCGCGCCACGAAGACCTATAAATATCGGCACTCTAGTCAACAGGTCATCAGTTGCTCCAGAGTCGTCGCCCGGTACACCACTACGTCGAAGCACTCGCCGCCACTGAAGATGTCTCTCGCAGTTAGGGACGAAACGTCTGGAAGAGGAGGAGTTCCAGTTGACCACGGCCAATCATTATATATCCATGTTCTTATTGTTATATTCAGGTTTCATATTTTGTATTTCATTATTCAATATGTATTTTCCTCTAATTGGGCAATCACCTCTTGAAAATTATTACTTATTATTATAGTTATTATTATTATTATTATTATTTAATTGAAAAACTTCATGACTTCTTGCCTTCTTTTGTCACATTTTTTCAAAGTCAGTCTCCAATTTACCGAATTAAATTGACCAGAACTATTAAAAATGCAAGCAACCCAATGTAATAACCGATGAAAATGAGCTGAATATGCAAATGCGTTTGCAGATATGCAATGGCAGACATTCAGGACATTAAGGCTGACAAGGACCAGTCAGCGCAGAAACGAGGTGAATTATGATTGATACGAAGATGTGGTGCAATATTCAAAAAATTTATTGAGATGTGCAATTAAAAATCAAGGATGTTATACTTTCATATTTTTAGTCATTAGTAGGTATCTATTGAAAAACAGGTACTATCTTTTTTAGCAAATACCATTTACGGTGACACTGTTCTTTACATTTCAGCAGATTCGAAGGTTTAATTAATTCCTCCCTGTGGCAAGGTTATACATTAAATAAATGTTAATGATATACCGCTGAAATAACTCTATCTTGGGATAGAAGAAGTCAATGAACTTCAAATTTTAATGGTAATTATTTTATCATGTCTTCGATAAGTATAAGAAAATTCGAAATTTTCTGACTCTATGTTCGCGTTTTGCACGACAACTACTGTATTCTGTCGCCATTTGTAGAAGTATTTTAGGGCAAAATTTCAAATTCAAGTTCTGTAGTTGAACGCCGGTGTACAACTGCAGGGTCATTACTGAGACAATCAATGTGGTGGCCGACCATTTAGTGAAGAATTAATGCTTTCAAAATTTTTTCACGATGACGGCGCTATAAAAGCATGTCAAACTTTAGTCTAATTACCTTTCGGGGGCCACAAATATACCCTGCGGTACACAGTTCGACAGCCCTGCTCTAAAAAACATAGAATTTTTTAATGCAACTCCACAGAATCACCTTGGTTGATGTTGTTGCACATTCGAAAGGTTGAATAATATGAACGCTAAATAAGGAAGGCTAATATTCAATTCGAATATTCACTGTGAATTGAGTTGCATACTTACAAATAATGTACAGATTACCGAGAGAGTTTGGTTCTAACATGGATTTTTCACAGAAAAACTACCATTCTACCATAAAACATTTTCTACCATTCACGAGTTATGTCACTGATCTTCCAAGCTACAACAGGAGCAATATTGCAGAATATGAAGAGGAAATTACTAAAGCCAATAACACAAGTTAACCCTAAAGAATAACAAGTGCTTAGGGATAACAATTGATAATCATGTGAGATGGGACACCTATGCGGAAAAAATTGTGAACAAAATGAGAATGCTGTTATAAAAATTCAAATTCTTGAGAAGTATCTGTGATGAACAGGAACTGAAGACAGTTTATCGTTGCTTAGTGAACCACAATTGAGTTATAGTATTTTAGCCTGGGGTGGATTATCTGATTGTTATTACGAACGAGTTGAGATCATGCAAAATTGGATAATTAAGGTTATGTTTCGGGAGAAGATCAGATATTCATCGGCGGAGCTGTACCTTAAGTATTCACGGTGCGGCAGCTGTATGTTTACGTGAGACAGTTTCGTTGGAAGATGTGAGATTTCAGAAACCATGGCACTAGGAGTGGCATCAGTATGCCAACACCACAAGTAGGGAAAACTTTAGGTCTCAAGATGTTCACCCTCCTGGGTCCTCTTATGTATAATGCGCTCCCTATGAATGTCAAAGATACCACCGACGTTAACTCTCTCAAAAAGCGAGTTAGATACTGGATTAATGACTGTGGAGGACAGAAGATCAAATTTCTTTTGAATAGACTGAATTTTACATGAGCTCGTGTCTGATGTCTGTCGTGCTGTTCTTCATGTGCATTGGTTAAGTTTATGTTACATTTCCTTTGATCAGATTTTTTTTTATTATTTCTTGAAGTAAAATAAAATTCTAAATTGAAAAAGAAATAGAATTGAACTCAACTCACACACAAGTTTAATACTTTTTGTGAGTGAACTATGTTTATTTATCAGTATTATTCACTTATTCACTCTAAAAAAAATTAAATATTATACAGAAATTCAATTTAATCGAAAAATTCCAATATTCCAAGGAGAATATATCGAATAAAAATTCAGAACAACTTTTAAAAATGGAGTGAAAATCTGATTTTGTTAAACTGAGCCGTGTTTTTTCAATCGATATACTAAACAAACGATTCTGCAGCAAGTGATAAACGAATATTCAACCAAACTATTTCTGATGATCTATAAAACCCAATTTTCGCACTGACAAGAATTTTAGAACTTTAGAAGTGACAGAATTAGAAAGTACTTTGACATAATTATGACTCAAAAATTATACAGAATGATTCGTGTAATTTGTGACCAACCTATTTAAGTCTTGAAAATAATTCCAGAACATGCGACGTCCACCTTGTGTTTCTGAATTATGTAATTTTTTTTACAGCTGTGTAATTCTTGTTGCCTAATAAGTGATATACTGTTTCTACGACGAATGAACGTAAGAGAAGGTTATCTTGCCCCTGTGTGCGAAGGATAACGCCAGTTGGCCCTATTTGGTTATTTCCTTTTGAAAAAGGCGGGTGGCCTAGTCAGCGGCAACTAAAAAAAAAAATAAATCTAGTAGATAACTGATGTAATTCAGTTATCTCAGATTGTTCCTCAGATGTTTTCATCTGAGGGACAAAGGAATAGAATTTGAAGGTTTATATTTCAGTAGACTGCTTGTCATATATTCGTATGCAATTCAAAATGTTTTGATTGGAATATAATTCATATTTAATTTTTTTTACATGGCGTTTTGCTTTTGTTGGCCCCAGGTCACTTTTTCAAAAATGCTCTGGGGATCATCATAACAATATATTCAATCATTATCTTTTTTTCCAAGGAGGTATGAGTCTTCAAAAAACAAAAGATAAGGTTCAATGAAATGATAATGCCTTTGGTTACTCCTCTAGACCGGTTGTAGCCAAATTCGAGATTGTGGACTTCTCCTCTAGTCGCTAGTTCCCTGAGATTTCAAGAGTTTTTTCGAAAATTTCTGAATATTTCGAACGGATGGAAAATTTAATTGGTATTTATTAAACATCGAATAGTGTATTGGATATTGTGTGCGCATATTCCTAACTATATATTAATAATATTACCTTATATTTGAATATGAACTTCAATTCAAAGACTTGAACTTATCGGAAGCATCAGAAGAAGTCGTTTGTAACGACGAAACGCGTCATGCTATGTAGTGAATGAAGTGTAAATCATAAGTTCAAGTGTTTGAATTCAAGTTTATATTCAATTATAATGGATTTACATCAAGTAAACGCCAACACTATTAAATATTACCTTATATGATTATATTATAAAATAATATATTAATTATAAATTACCTATAATATCAACAGAAAACTGTGGTACATAAGCAGAAAAGAACGATTTTTCGATAAATGTCCACTGCGTAAAAATTACCAGAATTATTCCATTATGTAAGACAAAAGGCAACTTGGACGAAACGCTATGAGAATTACTGAAATTGAATTAATTACATAAGAATGAATAATTATTATAGTTTTGATTAGCATAACCGACAACCCACTTCATGGAAATATTAAGCTCTCTTCGTTTATTTGTCGAATCGGGTTTATCGTGTTTTGCAAAATTTTTTTGTTGTAATCATTTAATTAGATATTGTAAAATATGGAACACAGCATGTTCAGAATGTTCTTATTGCCACATAAATGGCAAAAATGAACATCTTTCAACAACTCATCCAATGGTACGCTTCAAATATTGAGATGACACAAATTTGTTTTCTGGTGTATATTATTCAAAAAGTCACGTTCGAGAGGAATGTCATTAGTAATGTTTTCAAATATGGCACACATGTGAAATTGGATTTTTTTGAACTAAAACTGTAGGTATAATGAGTCCGCCTCGTTGCAAATGATTTAAATACTCTCTGCCACTATCCCTAAACAGCAAAGTGTTTGACCAATGCGTATTACCAGCGATGACCCACGCCAGCGAAACTTGGACCCTGAAATCTACTCACATCCAGAAGCTTCGAACAACCCAGCGAGGTATAGAAAGATGCATGAGGGGCCTAGCCATACGAGGTAGAATACGCTGCAGCTGGATAAGAGGTCAAACAAAGGTGAGGGATGTCGTGGAGTATGTGAAAAGGTAAAAGTGGAAATGGGCAGGCCATCTAGCCCGAACAAGAGATGAGCGTTGGCCACCTGTGGTTGGTAATTGGGAGCCTAGAGACAGTATAAGATCAAGAAAACACCCTAACGATCGATGGCATAAGGAGCTTGTGGATTGGCTGGGCGCTGCCTGGAAGAGAGAGACTGCCGATAGGGAAACTTGGCAAATACAGTGGGAGGCCTTGCAGATATATATATTAGGGTGGAGCGAAAAATTTTTTTTCGCATTTCCAACTTCTAAGAGTAAAAAGTTTATGCCTTTTAAGCTCAAACATATACCTGTAAAATATTATTTGATAAAAATAAATATAACTACCTCCGAAAGGTTATTCAACTTTTACTAAATTAAGAATTTATGCAGGAGTTAGTGATTAATTTTTTCTATAACATCTTGATCTTTCTTTCTGTATTACTATATTAATTAATTGTAAATATACTGTATTTTAACAATAAAAAATGAAAACCAGGTACTGTAAGTACGAACAAGGAGTGCGGGGGGGGTGCAAACCGGACAATAAGGCGTGGACCGCGCGGGGCAGTGCACTATTGTCTTTAAAGCATAACGTAAAACATTGTTTTTGTTAAATATGGAAAAAACTCATAGTGCTTCTAAATGCCTACTATTTGGAATTTTGTGAGTTAAAGAAAAATGTTCTAGCTACCTACGAAGATGTTGTGAAACATTACGAATGGACGAGGCAAAGCATGAAAACGAGCAAAGAGGAGCCCAAATTTTCAGAAATTTTCGATAAAATTGTGCCTGAAACCGAGAGCATATGGCAAACGGCATCTTTACCAACAGTGATTAGTACCAGAATTATACAAATGTTGAAAACTTACCACGAGAAGCGGAAAAATCTTCTTGAGTCGATGAAAAAGAATTCCCAGTAAACATTAGAAAATTTTATGAAAAGTTACTTTTTGATATATCAGCTAGTAAATGCAAAGATTTCAACTATTGCACGTGTCCAAGAGAAAAGAAGGTCCCTAAACGTGAACAAGCTTTTTTAATTGACCAAAGAACCGCTCGTAAAATGATAATTGGCAGAGTTGATGTTACTCTAAGTGAAAAAAATCTAATAAATCAGGAAAGGAAGCTAAAACAACAATATCGCTCTGTTAGCCCGGCGATTGCAAGTACGTCCTCTGGTAATTTAGAGTATAATCAGCACCTTTTCTCTTTCCTCCGAAACGGATGAGCCACTGAAAAACGATGCCTGCGCTGAGAAAATTGAATCCGTTTTTCCTCTAAAGAAAAAGAAAATGTGTCGTCCATTGACTTGCCTACGGTATCGAAAACGTGTGATAGATACGGAGTGTCTGACAGGGCTGCTGCTGCGATTGTGTCATCAGTATTACATGATATTGGTTCTGAAGTTGAAGTTATAGATAGAAGTAGGCTACGAAGAGAAAGAAACAAGTCAGGAGTTTTAGGAGGACAAGGCTTTTTGCTGTACCAAAAATTAATTTTGATGCATCGAATTATATCGAGATGATAAATTGGCAAAACGAGATAACTGAACCTCCAATTTTTAAAAACTTGTCGACAGAAGAAATTTCCTGTATTGTTCAGTCTGGTGGCGAGGGCCAGCTATTTTTGCGTCTTCCGTGCCATACCCAGCCTGTAGAGCGAGCCGTGAAGATCACAACAGAAGCTGCTATGTCTCAGTGTCAGAAAAAATCGCGACTAGGTGCCATGAAGGCAAAATTAGAGTCAAGAGCCCAAATGCCAAAATTTGATACAAAATGTCATTTTGAACCAAATTAAAAGGTGTTCCTAGCATTCCTTTTATATGTTAAATTTACTTCTTTTTGCATTTATTACATACTTACTTGTCTGATTATTGCTTTGTGTATTATTTCACATCCATTTTTCCATAATCTCCACTAAATATAGATTTGAACAAAGAAGTCAGTTTTTTCAAGAATTTCGAAATTTTAGAGGCGATTCGGAGGTAAAAAGAAATTTTCAATAATTACTAAAATTGGCATATGTTCATGTTTTTACATAAGGCATAAATCCTCCTCATTTAGAAATGAAAAATATTGAAAAAAAGTTTCGCCATACATTCGTGCTCCACCCTAATATATATATATATATATATATATATATATATATATATATATATATATATATATATATATATATATATATATATTATTATTATTATTTCGATTGTTCCCTATGAGGAGAGTGACTGAACTTGAATTCGCAATCATTAGGAATTTTGCTTCATCTTTTTTGCCTCCCAAAAACGCTTCATCCTCTCTGAATGCTGTTTCTTCCGTTCATCTGTCCACTTTACTCCAGGTTGACGATTTGATTTCTGCTCAAACTTTACATGTGCGATTTTATAGCGACATTCAGTGCGATATTCGAGATTTTTTATATTGATCTGTTGTAGATCCTCTTGGACCTCTTTTAGGCATTCTGTTCCGCATTTACTATTCATAATTATATTGAGTAGTTTCTTCGGTATTCTGGACTGTTTCATTCTGTAAACATGTGCATAGAACTTTGCTCGTCGTTTTCTGATTTCTTCCGTTATCGTATTTGTCTTTTGATACAGTTCATTTTGAGGTCTTTTCATCCAAATACCGTTTCTTTTGATTGGCCCGTAAATCTTTCTCAGAATTTTTCGTTCTTGTTTTTCTATTTCTCTAATTCTTGAATGGCCGCCAATAACCATTGTTTCGGCTGCGTAGATTATATATATATATATATATATATATATATATATATATATATATATATATATATATATATATATATATATATATATATATATATATATATATATATATATATATATATATATATATATATATATATATATATATATATATATATATCTAAGCTGATTCATCTATTTCGCATTCTGTTGAATAATTCGTATTTAAAATGAAAGTAAACTTGTCACTTTTCTCATCTTGCGACAGTGCATGTCAAAATCATGCTCATCGCAACAATTTGCTATTCTTCCTAGTATCTCTGAAAGTGAGAATTAATTTCCGGATGATTTCTCGGAAACATGTTCAGGTTGAATTTTTTTCTATGTAAACGCTTGTAACTACGCACTAAACATCATTATATGTTACTGACATGTCTTCATTCACTTTAAGTTGGTTAGTTATGGGTATAATTTCTTCATTCAAATTGAGAAGGTAAAAAGAATTTGGTGTTAACTGAACCCATTTTAACATTCCAAAAATCAGGAATATTCATTTTACTCGAGTAACGAAGAATAAAATCTTAATTTGGCAATTAAATCTGACTATTCAAAAATTGTATTCGAGTTGATGGTAATTATTTGTGAGAAAATGTATTATCTTTGCTTAGGCAAAATTGACAAGATAGCTTTTATAATTAGAATATTATTGTTTCACCTACAATAATTGTATTACTTGAGAACCTTAAATAGAGATTATTTTTATAACTATTTATCATTGCGAGCTAAATTCTCAAATTTCTCCACCTTTCCTCTGGGTTTTTCATAGATAAGGGTGCATTTTTTGACAAAAATAAAATTGGAAAATAGAAGGGAGGGACTCGTCTCGTCCTGTTTTCCTTAAACTCCCACCAGGTAAAACGAATTTCTTTTCTCTGATAATATCAGTTTCAGGAAAATGCAAGATATAAACAATTGAATATTTTGTCGGAGCCCGATTATCTTGAAGTATAGATTTCATCAATGCACTCCTCAAAAATTTTCAAAATCAAAGGGAATCAAAATATCGATACTTGCGGCCCAACCTCCTTCGAGTGCTGTTATAATTAGATTTACAACCAGGAATGAAACAAGTTTTGTCATTTTAAGAGGATATACTTATTAGACACTTACCTATTTCAGCTTGAAACTTAATGAATAACCTACGGAACTATTCTCTACAATATTTCACAAAGAAATAAATTCGATTTCGATTCGATGAAACCGCTACACACACAACACTTCGTTGTTATAATTTGATCCACAAATTGATATCAAAAATGATATCACTAACACCAATAATACACGAAACGAAACTGTCATTTATACAACTTCAAACTACGGAAGACTTAAACAACACAAAATTTATTTTGTTTCACTGAAATCGCTAAGCAGACAAAACCATTTGTTTTTTATATTCTGAAGTTGTGATATCAAAAACAACACATATTACATTATAACAATTGCAAAATATAGAATTAACGACGAAGCTCAAAATATTCAACTTCAATTTGCGAAATTCTTGAGAAGCGTCTTATTTGCATTAGTATATATATGTACATCCATAAGATGTCCATAAGGTCAGTCTGGTAAATGGTCAGGGGTGTAAAATTCCAATAGACCATAGCGTCCTGTTGCCATTTACTCGCCTGTTTATAACTTTTCGTGCCATTGCCTTCTAAGTTTTATAGCAATAAACCGTCTTGTTTTTTAATTCCAAAATTCAGACAAATTCTTCAAATTGTTCTTAGCTCTTACAATGTTTCCAATATCTCCTTCTATTCTGTTTGCGCGTTTCCATGTCTTTCATCTGAGGAATCCTTTCCAATTTCCATCCATATAATTATACTTTCTAAATCCTATAAGGGTGTTGTCATTAAATAACAGACGGCTCTGATTAACTCCAATAATCTCTAATATATAATATATATATATATATATATATATATATATATATATATATATATATATATATATATATATATATATATATATATATATATATATATATATATATATATATATATATATATATATATATAATATATATATATATATATATATATATATATATATATATATATATATATATATATATATATATATATATATATATATATATATATATATATATATATATATATATACCAATGGAAAACCAAAAGCTTTTCATATATATATTCACAGTATACTCAAAAATATATTCCATTATATTCCAATATAGTCCAAATATATTGACCATATATTCACAAGAAATATTGTGAATTATGGTCAGTCAATATTCAATTTCTTGAAAGTTCCCTGCATTTCTTGTGAAATCGACACTTTTTGTCTCAATTCTTCTCTGGCTGTGGTATTCACGTACTGTCTGATATTTTCAATATTTCTTTCGTAGACCTCATCCAGATCAACTGAAATTCAATTTTCTTTATTGTATTGAATATATATATATATATATATATATATATATATATATATATATATATATATATATATATATATATATATATATATATATATATATATATATATATATATATATATATATATATATATATATATATATATATATATATATATATATATATATATATATATATATATATATATATATATATATATATATATATATATATATATATATATATATATATATTAATATATATATATATATATATATATATATATATATATATATATATATATAATTAGTAAAAGATGATGAGTTCTCGTCAAAAGTAGGGCCACTATAATTGATACACAACCAATATATTAACCTTGTCTATATTTCGAACATGTTTCGAAAATTCTATGGAGTACTGTCACTAGACCATCGGTTTCATCCTCTACAATCTCTGTCGATATAGAGGTACCATCAGAAATCGATTCTCAGACTCCTACAACCAAATATATGCCCTTACAATATTTACACTCACTCACTGGTAAACTATCCCACATCCTATCTGAAATAGAACATTTAAAATTGGCCAAATATAATATCATTTCTGGTAAAAGTGCTTTCACACAACTGAAAGACAAGGTACCATCATCTCACATTTCAGACTGTGTATATGGTATTAGCTTAGATTGTGGAGGAGTGTACATAGGTCAAACTTCGCAGAACATCAAGCGAAGAATTACTCTCCATAAGAGTGATATAAGACTCCACCCAGACAGATGTGCTTTGGCTCTCCATGCGGCAAAGATGGGACATCACTTTGACTTCAATAATTTTAAAATCCTGGATATAGCTAGTGGCTATAAGAAAAGAATATTTTTGGAAATGTGCCATATTAATGCTAATGGCAATAGCATTAATAAAAAAACAGACATTGCTAGGCTCAGTTGCATCTATAATTATCTGCTCTCGAAGTAAATTCGATAAGCCCAGCTACAATTCCTGGGTTCTGTTTGATGTTTTGTGTTCTTTCACTTGTGGTGACAGTTGACAGAGAGTTTTGCACTTGACACTCTGTGATCCTTAGTGACGTTTGTCTGTGTTTCCTGACAGCTCGTTATCTATAACATATGATTGTTGTGACACCTGTTTTTGTTTTATATATTTTATATTGCGTTTTTAATGAGATTATCTGGTTCTGTTAGTTCTAAAATTTGTTTCACCATCTATTTTCATTGCTACGTACAGTCTGGCTACATCTTCAGCCTAGTTAACCGTAAGGTGTAATTTTTTGGTTGAAACACTTTGTTTTACACTTATTTATTTTTCAGAGTCCTGATGAAGAATGTAAACATGTTCGAAATATAGACAAGGTTAATATATTGGTTGTGTATCAATTATAGTGGCCCTACTTTTGCCGAGAACTCATCATCTTTTACTAATTAATATTTATTATTTTATACGGCAATACTCCTTATTTATCGTATATATATATATATATATATATATATATATATATATATATATATATATATATATATATATATATATATATATGCTATTGAACTAATACTCACTCAAAAATTCTTTGAGACTTTTCTGATCTCCCCCATAGTCCTTAGGTAAGCATTTTGCAGCAACAAGTTTGGACACCATGTCGGCGTTTTCGTGTATAAACAACTAAAATAATATTTACTCTGATTGACACTTCTGCAATTAGTGTAAATGATCATTCTCTCATTCAATACAGTCAAACTGTCATTATATGGATAGTCTATTTTCACTTCAAAATGTTTTTTTTTATGGTAAAATGAATAGGTAATCAGAAAAGGTTTGATTAGGTTTATATACTGAGCTATTGTTTTTATTGTAGTCATTCAATATTGATTTTATTTGATTTGATATCTGATTTTGATTGTAAATATTTGACACTACGTTTTAGTTGGTTTACTCACCCTTTTACCAATCTTCGACGGTAAGAATGGTTTTACCAAATTCAGAAGAGTAGGGCCTATAGGATTGATGATATGAACTTCTTTTATTCGAGCCGAATGTGCGTTCTAGAAAATCAAACAATGAAATTGGTAATAATTTGTTTCGAATTCATATTATAATATAATATAATATAATAACATTTGAATGCGTCATTTGCGAAAAATAATTTTAATGTATAATTTTAGGAAAGTAGAATACGTGAAGAATTGCAAAATGGCCTAAGTAAAGAAATGAATTCCTTATTTTATAATTAAAATTAACTTGCTCATACGTCCGGCTTTGGGAGGGGCAGTCTCGCTTTCAATCAGTCTGTCCCGCTGTCTTCAGCGAGGTCGTTATAGTCCCGCTTTGGCAAACACATCAAGTGATGTCATAAAATGCATTTTTCTCGAATTCAATTTCATTTAAAATTGAGGTTATTACTCAGCAGAGCATTGAAATAGAAATGTCCTTGGCAGGACATAGGGTCCATTCAATGAAATAAAATTATGGAAATAAAACTGCTACTGGACTGTCCTCCTGTTGACTTGGAATGCATTATAGTGACAATATACTAATTTTTTCAAATCTACTAAAATTCGAGTGGAAACTATTTTCTGAGTATTGACAAATGCCAAATATTTCAAAGACGTTTCTCGTAAATCCCAGCTCAAAGTTATTGTTACATTTTCTGTACACATAAGCAAGCAGCCATCTTTCATGAGGCTGTGTTGAAAATCGAAGGCCACCACTGGAGTTTCCGTAAAGACCACTACTGGAGTTTTCGTAAAGGCCACTACTGGATATCCCGCTCTGGTAAAAAAAATGAATGGTCACGTCAGTTATAATACAAAAATTATGTACATAATTTCTTTCATTCACATCGTTGGAGATTGTCCCAATAGAGCACATGGTGGACCTTTTGATGATTTCCTAAAGGCAACGAATTACTGATTATGTAAAATATTGATTATTGCTTCTATTGACTATGTGAAAAACCTTGATGTTTGTTTGTGAATGAATTGTGCTATCATAACCATACGATAAATAAATGAATAAATAATGAAACACATTTATAACAAAAACTGAAAGAATCATCATGGAGAAGTTGAATTATAGCGCAACAGTTTTCAGAACTAGTTTTTTCACTTCTAGTTGAATCTTATTTTCTATTACTTTCAGAAGATAGAAATGCTGTTTCAATTCTGGTTGTGATATTTTATATGGAAGATTTCTTCAATTCAATTAATTCGTCATTTTCTGCGAAAACACCAGTAGCTGTATTTATAACCACGGCGGTAATAAAGACGTTTTTCTAGAGAGTATGAGATATGAATTATTTTCCAATACAATAACCAGAAGCACATTGAATTTATAATCGTTTCCTTCGACACAAATTGCAGTCCGTTTCCACAGCCTTCGTGTGTATCACCAGGTCGAGTCTTAGCTCGGAACACACTGCAATCCTGGAAATTTGGCTGAAAAAACCATAGAAATATTTGGATACCAATCAAAACTTCCAAGCTTTCACCCCCCGATTTAATGGAATTAATTTTCTGCAGATGCAAATAAAATTGTGGAACCATATGCTGTTGCAGAAAAGGAAGTGTGAGATACTTTGCAGTGTGTTTTGAACCTTGTGGAGAAACCTGCAGCAACATCTCAGAGTTATCAAAAATAATGAGAGAAAATGTATTCGAAAATGAATTTATAACGATGACTCTAATTTAAACTCCCGTAATTGCCGGAACTTTCATTTTTGATACTGAATTAGATTCTGATCCGCAGCCTGGACCATCCAGAAAAGCCCGCAAAAATATATGGAAAAAGATTGTTGAAACTCATCATTATCTCCTAGATTATTTCACTCAGAAGTTGTCCATGGATTAGGCCTACTGCGATGAGCGTCATTAATAACGGTGGTGCGACTGACGAGTTCCTTGCAGAACGAAACATATATGTTTCGCACTTCCATCACGTGTGGCATCGATTTCAATATTTCTCTAACATTTATCCCTTGAAGGATAATGGAGACATCACATCGTACACGTTCACATATTTAGCTCTACTATAACATTCTCTTGATTATTTTGAATTTTTCGAATGAATGTTCTAGTGTTCATTTTCTTATATATTTCATTCAGTGCCATAAGCACAAAATATATATATATAGTAAAAATATATATATATATATATATATATATATATATATATATATATATATATATATATATATATATATATATATATATATATATATATATATATATATATATATATATATATATATATATATATATATATATATATATATATATATATATATATATATATATATTTAATTTGATAAATATATTAAATTATAATTTTTATCATGAAAAACCTACCAGAATCATCTCTACTCCTTCAGCTAAAATATTCACTCTCAGCTTGCTGATTATCTGCATTGCTGAAATTTCACTCAAATCTAAAATGTAAATTTCTCCGAGATTATAGTCGTATCTTGAACAGAATTCACGCAAAATTAATAGATTTGAATGTTCCGACGCCATATCATATTTGTGTTCATCCCAAACTTTTGCAATAAAAACTCTATAGAGATCATCGGTCAATTCAGGCATTGGTATATAAAATCTGAGAACAATATATATGAAGTGTGTTATCCACATATTTTCTTCAAAAAAATCTGGAATACTTTTTTCAATATACTCTCAGTTCAGACAAAAATGACGAATTTTTTCATATAAAATCTAACTGTTAAAATGTGACAAAATACCTATACATGGTATTCCTTTAGCCCCTTACAAAATATGTTAGAAGAACGCTTACCTACTTTTGAGACGACAACGTGGTATGAAATTGATATTTGACAGACTCTCAAATAAAAATAAATCAGTATGACTCGTGTGAAATAAATATAAGCATATTTTTTTCATAACCTGCGTAACCAACGACAATACGGATTGTATCTATATAAATGTATATAGGTTGTTGAATGTTTCACGACTGTAGATATGTATTTTCAATGTTCAATTGGAACTGCAGTCCAGGACAGGAAAATTAGTTACCTCTTTACTATTTTCCAAGCTTTTGAAAATGTTTATTTTCAACTTGAGGAGTAAAATAGTACAATATTAACACTTTATATAACAGGGCTCTATTGAAAATTTTTATTACTACTACACTGAAGTTATTCCGAAAGTACATTTGTTTCTTGAATTTGAGAATATATATGAGTATTCCCAAATGCCTTCGTTTCGAATATTATTGCATTCTACGTGTTGAATAATTATAAGGAATAATTATAAGGAAACAACGACACTAACTGTATTTCTCATTTCTCCTCTTCAAGTGGATATAGGTCAAACATCCCAAAACTTTCATTCAAGTATCATTTCTCATAAAAGTGATTGCCGAAGTACCAACAAGACGAATCCTTCTGCATCAATTCAACACTTACAAGTCTGCTCACAATATGAATTACAATGCAACAAAAATTTCAGATGACGCAAATAATTACAACGAACGCTTTTTTCTAGAAACGGTTTATATAAAAAGACAGGAAATTGCATTAATGAAAAATCTGATACAGATAATCTCAGCATATATATATATATATATATATATATATATATATATATATATATATATATATATATATATATATATATATATATATATATATATATATATATATATATATATATATATATATATATATGTATATATAATGAGTAAAAGATGAGTTCTCGGCAAGAATGGGGCCACTATAATTGATACACAACCAATTTATTGACCTTGTCTATATTTCGAACATGTTCACATTCTTCATCATGACTCTGAAAAATACTTAAGTTGTTGGTGTATTAATAAATTTTTTGTTCGAAAAAAGACTTGCACTGAATCTCTTTGGGAACAGGTGTTCCCGTATATATGCGCGACCACGTACAAACAGTAGTAGTGAACGAACGCTTTTGGAAAACGCAACGTTAATCTCATTTTCGCAATTTATTTTATTTTCTTGTTTCTATGAACTTTATATTGGCCCGCGACGAGTGTGAATTAGAACATTGGATTATTAAACTCTGTAGAAGTGAAGTGTTTGTGGCCATTTTCAAGGACGAGCTGTTTGAGGAAATAGCCCCCTACGAGAGTACTCTCCCACGACCGACTGCTCAATCCAACGAGTAAGTAGATTTAGTGCAGTCAAAATTGTCTCGAATAACAATCATATATTTTTTCACGCCCTATTGAATATATACAGTCCACTTTTCTCTCATCTGTAGAGCTTACCGCAACATTTTGGTCCATTCGGTTAGCCGGATTTTGAATTATTTTTTAGCCATTCGGCTATACGAACTTTGAATTTATTAATTCGAGAATAGTTATTTTTAATTTTATATTTAATCATATTAGAGTTGTGTAAATTCTATGCAGACAAGTGTTAATTAAGAAGGTTATTTTTTTACCGATTCAATTCGCTATATATACAAAGATATCTCTCGATATTTATCTTTTACATTTTTTGTGATTTATTCGATATTTGGGTTTTATCGAACTACATACGCGACTGTTGTGTGAAGGAACATTATCCGTAAACTGTAACAGAAGATCCTTTTCAATTCTGGTATTACAATAATAATTTTTTCTTTTCTCTTTCTTCTTCTAATTTTTCGACAGTATCAATAATTTTGTTCGATTAGTGAATTAGTAAACTTGATTACTAGTTATAATATCATCAAATAATATTTTTCAATTTAGTTTATTCAATTTGGTTTACATTTTCAACAATGAATAAAATGAAACGAGCCAAGGTTTATCGCAATACGGCGATCGGAGAAATTCAATTGCTTTGTAATTTAGCGAGAGAGGTAGACGCAGATGGACGCAATGTAAATGTTTTCCGAGCTAGATTTTCCGATATTGAAAGAATACGCGATGAATTTGATAAACAACACATGATTATTATAGATTCTTTGCTTCAAGATGAAGACGCTGATTTGCGATTAGAGGAAACAATTAGGGAAGGTTTTTTAGCTGATTATTATGAGATTAAATCTATTCACGAAACTTTAAATTCTGATGGGTCGATAAACGCTCCAAATTTGAGTTCGTCTGTTTCGAGATCGAACTTAAAGTCAAATGTTAGATTACCAAAAATAGATTTAAAGCAATTTGAAGGAGATTGTATACAATTTCCTACCTTTATTGGTTTGTTTAATTCTCTTGTACATAACAATGATTCTTTAAATGACGATGAAAAATTCAACTATCTTGTATCAGTACTCAAAGGAGAGCCTTTGAATTTAATGCAGCATTATGTATTATGTGGAGATAATTATCAATCAGCTTATGATTCTTTAGTGCAGCGTTACAATAATAAACGTTTGCTCGCAAAATGTTATTGGCGTCGTCTTGATGCGTCGGGAAAAATAAATGCGAAAGTTCCTAATTCTCTTCGAAAGTTATTAGATATTTTTCAAGAAAATATATGCGCTCTAAAGAACTTGCATTTTTCAACAGATCAGTGGGACTTCATATTGTTAATGATGTTGTATGATCGATTAGATGACGAAATAATCTCACGATTTGAACACGCTTATGGTTCCTCAGAAGTTCCTAGATATAGCGATCTCAAAACATTTTTGGAACGTGAATGTGTTGCCTTAGAAATGTTGAAGGATAATGCGCATTCGATAAACCCTATAAATTCTGTATCTGTGAGTTCTAACAAAGGGCCTTCAATAAAAAACCGAACCTCTACTTATTTCGTTGACAATGCGACAAGTTCACCCAAAGGTAAGTCTTTTCAGTGCAGCGTTTGTAAAGGCAATCACTCTATATATAAATGCACTTCATTTCTTAACATGACTCCGTTTGACCGGTATAATGTCGCGAAGAAACATCATTTATGTTTTAATTGCCTATCGAATTTACATGATATTCGTTCTTGTAAATCCAAATCTACTTGCAATCATTGTTCCCTGAGGCATCACACCTATTTGCATTTTCCTGCTAAGACACAGTCCAAGTACGAAAAGGATATGTCTGCCGATACTTCTGTTGAAAAGTCAGATTCAGAAACGACACCTGTTGTTAATTTTTCGTGCGCAAGTGTTTCTGTTTCTAAGAAAACTGCGTGTGTACTTCTTGCTACTGCTTTGGTAGAAGTTGTTGATTCGAACGGCGTTTTTCGTAAACTAAGATGTCTTATTGATTCGGGTAGTATGACGTCTTTCATAACCAAAAGAGCATTTGCTGGTTTAGGTCTCAAATCACAAAATATTTTCCTCGAAGTAACAAGTTTGAATTCTGCTAAGTCCTGTACTAGTAAGGGGTTAGCTGCTCTCACAATAAGGCCCGTCGGCCATCTATCTCCAATATTATACACAACCGCAGCAATAATCGATAAAATAACTGACCGACTTCCAGTTGCTCCTGTTTCTGACTGTATACTTGATAAATTCAAAAATCTTAGGTTAGCTGACCCTTCTTTCAATATTCCTGGACATATTGATATATTATTAGGTGCCGATATGTTCGCTAAAATTCTTGTTGACGGCCACGTTAGTGATTCAAGTGGTATTGGAGCATTCAATTCTATTTTCGGTTATATAATTATGGGAAGCGGATCGGATATTTCCTTGAATAACACTTCCTCATTTTTTTGTGATATTGATTTTACAGCTGACGAGCATAGATTGTCAGAAATTCCAAAAATATTGTGGGAAATAGAATCGGTACCCCAAGTCGACACACCGTCTCCCACTGACAATATTTGTGAAGCTATGTTCAATGAAACACATCGACGCGACCACACCGGAAAATACATCGTTTCCTTACCATTTGCTAACGTTGTGCCCAGTTTCGAAGGCATGGAAGAACTGGCTTCCAGAAGATTTCTTTCATTAGAGCGGCGACTTATCCGGGACCCCCCTTTATATGAGCAATATTCTACGTTTATGCGCGAATATCTTGAGAGTGGACATATGGAAATTTTACCTGATAATGCTCTAAGCCAGAATCCGTATTACCTTATACACCATTGTGTTTTAAAATCCGATGGTGCTCATACGAAGTTGCGCGTAGTTTTTGATGCAAGTGCAAAGGCTCCGTCGGGATTTTCACTAAACGATGTTCTACTGACTGGCCCCAAATTGCAAACAGATATAGTTTCAATTCTTTTGAAGTTTCGATTACATTCGTATGTTTTATGTTCTGACATTAAGCAAATGTACCGAATGATTTGGCTTAATCCTGATCACTGTGATTATCACAGAATTTTTTGGAGATTCTCTACTGACGATCCTTTACAGATTTATAGATTGAAAACTGTTACGTATGGCGTATCATCGGCTCCTTTTTTGGCATTGCGTTGCTTAGCACAGTTAGCTCAAGACGAAGGCACCCATTTTCCGCTCGCTGCCAGGGTATTGCGTGAAGACACGTACATTGACGATGTTGTCACTGGTACGTCCTCGCTTGAAGAAGCTAAAATTCTGCAGACACAATTACTTGACTTGTTTGGAAAGGGTGGTTTTCAGTTGAGGAAGTGGTCGAGTAATAATCCTGCTCTATTGGCCGATCTATCTGCCGATATGCGGAATTTGGATCCACTTAACTTCGAGTCCTCCTCCGATTGTCCGTCATTGAGAATTTTAGGATTGTTATGGAATCCACGGGAAGATAGTTTTGCATATTCTGTTATCTCTCAGGATAATGTTAGTTGTACTAAGCGTCAAATTCTATCGCAATTAGCCCGAATTTATGATCCTATTGGATTTTTATCGCCGGTTACATTTATGCTGAAATATCTCATTCAAAGAATGTGGATGTTAGGACTAACATGGGATGATGAACCCCCAGCTGAAATTTTGCGTCTCTGGGATCGATTTAGAACTCAACTTTCAAGTTTGTCTAAGTTTAGTCTAAAAAGGCATCTCGTTTGTTCAGATGTCTCCAGTTTGGAGCTACATGGGTTTTGTGATAGCTCCGAAAAGGGATATTGCGCAGTTTTGTACCTCAAATCAATTTTTTTGGATGGTAGGGTATCAATTAATTTTATTATTTCTAAGACTAAAGTAGCTCCCCTCAAACGAATATGTATACCCCGATTAGAACTGTGTGGTGCAGTTTTGCTAGCTAAATTATTAACATTAGTTCTGAAGATTTTTTCTAACAAAGTCTCCTTCGAGGTCATTCAAGCTTGGACGGATTCGCAGGTCGTATTAGCCTGGTTACGATCACCTTCGTACAGATGGAAAACTTTTGTTGCTAATAGGGTTTCATACATTCAAGAAAGGATTCCCTCTGTTTGTTGGAAATATGTCAACTCCGCAAATAACCCTGCTGATTTAGGCAGTAGAGGCCTGTTTCCATTAGAGATTGTAAAAAATGAGTTTTGGTTGAACGGTCCCAAATTTTTATGTGGTGATCAAGCATGTCCTGAATTCTTGAGTGACGATGTCTCAGAGACCCTATCCAATAACATAGAGTGCGAAGAAAGAAAAATTTCATTATTTTCAAATACAGAAATGAAACATTTTTGCGAATATATGTTGAATAAGTATTCAGATTTCTCAACTTTGCAACGCATTTGCGCTTATGTTTCTCGATTCGCGTACAATTTGTCTCATCCCAAAGATAGACGTTACGGTCGTTTAAGTAATATAGAACTTCATTCCGCCTTATTAACGTTAGTAAGGTATACGCAACAGTTGGTATTCTCGAACGAACTTGCTATGGATAGATTCTCAAAGCCTTTGCGAAAACTCAATGTTTTTAGGGATAGTGACCAGCTACTACGTGTAGGCGGACGCTTGAAATATTCGGATCTTCCTTACGATACCAAATACCCTCTACTTCTACCACGACATAGTATGTTAACGCAACGTCTTATACATTATTATCATAGAAAGTACTTTCATATTGGTTCACGGCAGTTACATTTTCTATTAGCTCAACAGTTTTGGATACTGTCACCCAGGCGTGCCATCAATTCGGTGTTATCGAAATGCGTCGACTGTTTCAAGAGAAAACCGACTAGTTATCAACCATTCATGGGAGATTTGCCCAAGGCAAGACTCTCTACGTTACGAGCATTTGTACATTGTGGCTGCGATTACGCTGGTCCGTTCACCATTGCACCTTCACGGAAGTACAGAGGTCAGAAAACTTCAAAGGCTTATATTTGTGTATTTGTCTGTTTCTCAACTAAAGCCATTCACTTGGAATTGGCTAATGATCTGTCTTCAGAATCCTTTTTAGCAGCTCTTCAAAGGTTTATAGCTCGACGCGGCCGTTGTACCGATTTGTACTGTGATAACGGCACTAATTTTGTGGGAGCCAATCGCGAATTGAACAATTTGATGCAAATGGCTGCTGAAAAGGAGAAATTAATCTTTCATTTCAACCCTCCAACAGCGAGCCATTTTGGTGGACTTTTTGAAGCGGCCGTGAAATCTGTGAAAACTCACCTTTTTCGGGTGATTGGGGCGCAAATTTTAACGTATGAGGAGTTATATACCTTTCTAACATTAGTAGAGTCAATATTAAATTCTCGGCCGTTGTGCGCTTTAACGTCAGATCCTGATGACGTAAACTGTCTGACTCCGGGTCATTTTTTAACGTTAGAACCGCTGTCTGCTCTAACTTTACCATCTATGACTGATCTACCACTGAATAAATTATCTCGCTGGCAGCTTTTACAAAATCTTCATCAGCATTTTTGGTCACGGTGGAGAAAGGAGTATTTGCACACATTACAACAGCGAGCTAAATGGATAAATACTACAACTCAAGCGACTATTGGCCAATTAGTTGTGATTAAAGTGGATAATGTTCCTCCAAATCAATGGCGCCTCGGTCGAATTGTTACCCTCTTCAAGGGTGATGATGGAGTTTCACGTGTTGCTCGAGTTAAAACTACAAACGGAATTCTAACTAGACCTCTGGTGAAGCTCTGTCCGCTACCTATTAGCGACGAATGATTTACCATTTCATTTATTATTCAATTAAACCTCATATTTGTTGAAAATGAATATTGTTCTGCATAGTCGTTTACACAATTCAATTTAATTTAATTTAATTTTTTTTTTGTTATCCATTTCTTCTTTGGGTTTTTGGTTTTGAAAAATGCTGCGGCATTTTTGAGGGGGGAGAAAATGTTGGTGTATTAATAAATTTTTTGTTCGAAAAAAGACTTGCACTGAATCTCTTTGGGAACAGGTGTTCCCGTATATATGCGCGACCACGTACAAACAGTAGTAGTGAACGAACGCTTTTGGAAAACGCAACGTTAATCTCATTTTCGCAATTTATTTTATTTTCTTGTTTCTATGAACTTTATATTGGCCCGCGACGAGTGTGAATTAGAACATTGGATTATTAAACTCTGTAGAAGTGAAGTGTTTGTGGCCATTTTCAAGGACGAGCTGTTTGAGGAAATAGCCCCCTACGAGAGTACTCTCCCACGACCGACTGCTCAATCCAACGAGTAAGTAGATTTAGTGCAGTCAAAATTGTCTCGAATAACCATCATATATTTTTTCACGCCCTATTGAATATATACAGTCCACTTTTCTCTCATCTGTAGAGCTTACCGCAACAAGGCTTGTTGAGAAGGGTTAGAACCGTTACGCATCCGGATTTCAGATCTGCAGCGGAAAAAACACTTTTCAGCATCCTGTTGGACAATGGGTACCCGCCAAGTTTTTTAAGGAAATTATTTTATAGTACTAACATGGGAGTGAACACTACAGGAGGGGACGAATCGGTTAACCTAACTAATGACGTTAATCCTGCGCTAACATCTCAGGCTGTTTCTGTAGGCCGTGATTTGACCGAGGAGAGTATTAAGTTATCTCAGAAATTGTTTCATATTTTCTCTGACATTTCTGATGTGAAGATCGCTAGGTACAACCCTTTTCAGATGAGAAGGGTTTTCGCAAAATTAAAAGACGATATTCCAGCAATGTCGAAGTCAGCTTGTGTCTATTTCGTCCCTTGTGCCAATTGTCCATCAGTTTATGTGGGACAAACCTCACAAAGTCTCAAGCGTCGTATTGCCCTGCACAAAAGCGATGTGAGATTACATCCCGATAGATGTGCTTTGGCTCGCCATGCTTCGAATTTGGGCCATAATTTCAATTTTGATGACACAAAGATATTATGTAACAGCTCGAACCTCAATAAAAAATTTTTTTAGAAATGTGCTATATCAAGGAGCCGACAACAACATCAACAAAGGACGGATATCAACGGTTTGAGTAACATATATAATTACCTTTTGTCATTGGACAGGCATACTGGCCGGCCTGTCTGTAGAGAGTAGTCCATCAGTGGAGTGTGACCTTCGTGTTTCTGTTTTGCCGGTTGTCAGTCAGAGCTAACCTGGTTATTAACCTCTATATTGTTTTAAGTAATTTGATGATTGTTAGCTTTTTAAAAGAAAATCTGAATATTTCATTATTTTGTATTTTCGACGTCCGAGACACCTGTCTCTTGTAGATGAGTTTTCTTCGTGTGTTTTTTGGTCTTTACCACAGGTCAAATGTAAGTGTTTCAAATGCAGTTTTGTTGAATTGTATCTTTATATTTGAAATTTAGCATCCTGATGAAGTACCGCATTAGTGTCCGAAATATAAATGACAGATTGAAGATTGTGTGTTCTTAATTTCGCATCTACTGCCGAGTACCCAAAGAAGAAAATTATATATATATATATATATATATATATATATATATATATATATATATATATATATATAAATCTGATTGGTTCTTCTGATCAATGGCTCATATTCTATATCCTATCTACCGAAAAATCCACACCAAATACACAAAATAAATTCATTCTTTTTTCTTTAGTCTTCGGACAAACGTTATGCAGGTTGAAAAACGCCTTTGAAAACATCTGGAAACAATCCACTTGAAAAGGAGAATTGAGAAAAAGAGTTAATGTCGTTGCTTCCTTCAACTACTAAACAAGTAGAATAATATATATAATAGCAAAATATCAGAACTCAAAGCATTTGGGAATACTCGTATATATATATATATATATATATATATATATATATATATATATATATATTATATATATATATATATATATATATATATATATATATATATATATATATATATATATATATATATATATATATATATATATATATATATATATATATATATATATATATATATATATATATATATATATATATATATATATATATATATATATATATATATATATATATATATATATATATATATATATATATATATATATATATATATATATATATATATATGAATACTATATATATTCATTTATAAAAATTGAAATAGAACATTCATTTGAAAAATTGAAATCAATCAAGAGAATGTTATAGCAGAGCTAGATATGTGAACGTGTACGATGTGATGTCTCCATTATCCTTCAAGGGGTAAATGTTAGAGAAATATTGAAATCGATGCCACACCTGATGGAAGTTCGAGGCATATATGTTTCGTTCTGCAAGGAAGGTGCGACTCGTCAGTCGCACCACCTCCATCGAAGTGAGGCAACGATTTCAACCTCCAAGCATCTTCTTGTGACTTCAAGTGGAAGATCGTAGAGTAATGAATACTCTACAATTCCATCTATAGAAATCAGTAGAAAACACCTCTCTCAGATTACAGAGTCACCACGCATCGAAATTTCACATATCTTCTATATATAGTGGTGCGACTGACGAGTTCCTTGCAGAACGAAACATATATGTCTCGCACTTCCATCAGGTGTGGCATCGATTTCAATATTTCTCTAACATTTACCCCTTGAAGGATAATGGAGACATCACATCGTACACGTTCACATATCTAGCTCTGCTATAACATTCTCTTGATTAATTTCAATTTTTCAAATGAATGTTCTAGTGTTCATTTTCTTAAATATTTCATTCAGTGCCATAAGCACAAAAAATTTCAAGACTATTATCAGTCTTGAAAATGAACTAACGCTCGAAACATGTTGACTATTCATATTGTTAAATAAATCGTGAAACATTAAGCCAAAAGTTCAATTTATTTTAATATAAAATAATATGTAGAATCACTATCGAATGTCAATTAAATGTCAAAATCGTCCTGATAAACTGACACTGAAATCATAGCATCAGGTTATTGTCACCTTGCGATTGATGATCGATGTCACTTTATTTGAAGGCTTGATACTCTATTAAAAAAGCAAACTCAAGATCATAATAAAACAGTAACATACGATTGTTGAAATAAAACTACTTACTGAGGTTCTTTTGAAGGTGTCAGAGAATAGTTTTCTAATAACATTTTTTTTCGTGGTTCATTCTTCATTGTGCAGTAGTTTTCAATCTTAGTTTTTACTTTTTCAATTGAAAATTTGTTCTTTGTAACATATATTTCTAGAAATTCATCTGAAAATATGTAATAAAATTTTATTAATTCAATAATAAAAGCATAATTTTCATAATCAACTCCACAGAAGATTTCAATTGACTCGGCATTTGATTCTGGCTATTTTCAAAATAGTGGACTGGATACACAGTGGTGTCAACTCTTGGTAGATAATTGGAAATACATGTTTTACATTTCCGTCTACATATCACAATGTATTAGTTAAAATACTACATCGCAGAGATTAAGGAAATCCTTTTTCACTTCTGAATTACTTTGCACTTTAGATTTATACTGATTAACCATAAAATATAATGCGTATATTTTTCATTTTAACTACTGTTTGAAGCTCTAGGTCTCAATACCGAAGAATATAAATCAAATCTGAAATCTATCATCTCACATTCAAAAAGAAATGTGAAAGTATAAGAAAAAACCTTAACATAAAATTTTATTGATTTTGTGACATGAGTATTTCTTATAATATATTTGAAATAACGGGCTTTTTCGAATGAAAAATTTTTATTTTCGTTAATGCTTCGTTGACAGCAGTTTCATCAAAAAATTGAGTGATTATATAATTATTCAGTAACATTGAAATTATAATATTGCAAAATACATTTTGAATATTATGAAAAATTGATGATTTTTATTAATTATTTATTAAATATATGGGTGTATATATATATATATATATTTCTTGAAATTGATTTATTGCCTGTTTAATGAGAATCAATGAGTGATGAAGATACAAAAAAACTAATTTGATTTTTCTGAAGAATAACTTTGACATTTGATATCTATAGTAACTCATAAATTCAATTATTCATTAGTTTTGACAAAGTTGTAATATAACAACGAAACGTCAACAAAAATAAACTTTTTCATATCAAAAAAAGCCTGTTATTGCTAAAAACTTTCTATATACACACATATATATATATATATATATATATATATATATATATATATATATATATATATATATATATATATATATGTGTGTGTGTGTGTGTGTGTGTTTGTATGTGTGTGTGTCTGTTTAGAAATTGAGGATTTTATTGATTTATTGTTGAGGTTTCTTAACTCGGTAAAATCTGTTTGGGTCTAAGCTGATATACATCGTATGTCTATATGTACGTCGCAACAAGTAAATGATAAAATATGAATTTTTCATTTCTAAGTGCAGGCTAAAACTACAAAAACTGAAAAAATCATAATGATTGTACAGGGTAAAAATCTAACACGAAGGATGAATATGTATTATGTACATATACAATATTTACCACTCAATAACTCCGAAGGTATATGCAATTGTTTCTTCATCCATGTTCTTAAAATATCAAAATAGTCCTTCATATCCTGTTCACTCTTTTCACAAAAAGCTAAAACTTTGCTTCTGTCATTGCGTAGATATGTGAAATCCATTACTATTGATCACTTTATCAAAACCGATGAACGTCCTTAATATGACTGGCAAATTGATTTCATCGCGAAAGTCTCCTGGCCTTGATCAAGATGTTTTGCTACTGACGCGAGTAAGGTTATCACATCATACTTATTCGTTAGAATTAATAAATTTTCATATGAGATGGCATCCGTAGCTAAGTTGGAAAAACACCCGACTTTAGTGACGTAGGATTCTGGTTCGAGTCCCGATGGGTATGTGTGTCTCTATGATTTAATTAGTTGAATGACAACACAGGCCAACAAAATGAAAAAAAAAGTTTGGTGCCAGAAATCTAACATCTGATTTTAGATGTTTTTAATGTGCCGATTCCAAAAATGCCACCAGATTTTTTCTATCAGCTCTAGTTTTTGAGATACACGTTACAGGTTAAATGATATATTTTTTTCTGATAAAGGACAACAAATAAAGAAATAAATATGTACTTGATCGTCAAAATAGAAATTTCCCACAATGTAATTAGCCAAATGGATACCTGGAATTGTCCCTGACCCAATGTTCCTATACTAGGAACTACTCAATACAATGCTCTTAATTACTTTTATACCTGTAATTGCCTATGACCCGATCCTTCTATACCTGCTTGGCTGTACTTAATTTAGTATATTACTGAGTTTTCCCAAGTAAAGTTGTGCTATCATTTTGTGTAAATTTTGATCGTTTTTTAGTATCAAGACACTAAACTGAAACAATGGCATCCACAAGCAGACGTACCTGTGTAAATCATCCCGATGTTTTTTTAATGTGTGTGGTGAATACACTTTGAAAGAGAGCAGAAAAACGATTTCTGACTTTGTGAAAAGAGCTTATCTTGCCTATTTTGGCGTTCATTTAGGAGATCAAGATAAATCTTGGGACCCACATTTCATATGTAAAACATGTGTTGAACATTTGCGACAGTGGACAACTGAAAGAGGATGTGCCTAAAGTTTGGTGTATCAATGGTTTGGAGAGAACCGCGGAACCATCATGACGACTGCTATTTTTGTCTCGTTAATATTAAAGGCATAAATAGAAACAATAGACACAAATGGACATATCCTGATCTAGATTCTGCAAGAAGGCCTGTAGTGCATTCGGAAGAAATACCCGTTCCATCATTCAGCAGTCTACCTGAACTGACAGAAGATGATACAGAAACATCAAAGTATGACGAAGTTAAAAGAATTCAATCAGAAAACGACAGCGATTTTGAAGCAGATTTAGCAACTCCGCAGTGTTTCAATCAAGAAGAACTAAACGATGTTATAAGAGACCTGAATCTCTCAAAGGAATCCGCTGAATTACTTGCATCCAGATTAAAAGAAAAAAATCTACTTTGTCGAGGTACTAATATTACATTTTATCGTAAAAGAGATAAGGATCTGCTGCCTTTTTTCACTAAGGAAAATGACTTGGTATTCTGTAACAATATAAAAGGGCTCTTAGAAAGAATGGGTTTGCCTGAATACACTCCAGATGATTGGCGCCTTTTTATTGACAGTTCAAAACGTAGTTTAAAATGTGTTCTTTTACATAACGGCAACAAACATGGCTCAATTCCTATTGGTCATTCTACTACCATGAAGGAAGAATATGAAACAAAAGCATTAGTTTTGAGAAAAATTAAATACGAAGAACATCAGTGGTCAATTTGTGTTGATATAAAAATGAATAACTTCCTCCTTGGACAGCAGAGTGGTTATACAAAATATCCTTGTTTTTTGTGCCTTTGGGACAGCAGAGCTAAAAATGAGCACTGGGTTAACAAAAATTGGCCTTCAAGAGATGTCATGATTCAAGGAATACAAAACGTGATCAACGAACCTTTGGTTTCAAGAGAAAAAATCTTACTTCCGCCCTTGCATATCAAGCTATGCCTAATGAAGCAATTTGTGAAGGCCTTAAATCGAGATGGAAATTGTTTTGAGTACTTGTCACGTAAATTTCCTGGCATTAGCACGGAAAAACTAAAAGCTGGTATATTTGATGGTCCTCAAATAAGGCAACGTGTTAAAGATCCACAATTCACCACATCAATGAACGACTGAATCTAACGCTTGGAGTTCATTTCTTAAAGTAGTACAAAATTTTCTTGGCAATCTTAAAGTAGAGAATTACGTTGAATTAGTGAAAACTATGCTTTCAAATTTTAATATTCTCGGCTGTAACATGAGTATAATAGTTCACTACCCCCACAGCCACCTAGATCGTTTTCCAGAAAACTTAGGTGATTGTAGTGAAGAACAGGGGGAAAGATTCCACCAGGATATTAAAACTATGGAAGATCGTTATCAAGGACGATGGGATAGCCACATGATGGCGGACTACTGCTGGAGCCTTCAGCGAGACTGCCCTAGTAAACTCTATTCTAGAAAATCGTATAAAAGAAAATTTTTATGTGAATAGTGACTAATTCACATTCTGCATTCAAAAATTACTCAGGAACAGTTAAAAAATCGCAGGCACCAAAATGTGTATTGGCCTGTGTAATATTTGTTGAGAATATTATGCTGTTCGAATTAATTGGGACAAAGGATAAAAAACAATGTTTTCGTAAAATCTTACCTTTCAATGAAGTAAATACATACAAAATAGTGTGAATTCTTTATATTAATAGGGAGTATGCCCTCCTTTCACAGAAATAACTTCTTGAACTCGTCGAACTCCTGAAGGCATCGATTCCACTAGAGTAGCGCAGGTTTTCTTCAATTCGTCATGATGAAACCATACCTGAATTGCACTCAATTATCTTTTCTTTTGTAGTGCAATACATTTTTTCAGTCGTTTTTTGGAAATATTCCATAAATTCTCAATGGGATTGAGATCTGGTGAATTTCCCGGCCAATCGAGTATTTCTATTTTTTTCTCAGGCATAAAGGTCAGTACTTGTTTGGAATTGTGGCAGGGAGCCAGGTAGTGCTGTAATATGCCATCAAACGTTTCCATGAATGAGATAATCCAGGTGCGCAATATTTTCATATATTTCACTGAATTCATCATCCCTGTTATAGGAGCTAATCGTCCAGTGCCATTGGTTGTGAAAAAACCCCAAAACATTTTTTTCAAAGGATGTTTTACTGTTTGCTGGATGTGATCAAGCCGCAAAATTTCCCCATCACTTCGTATAACAACACTCGATTTGTACTCTTCAAGAAACAAAAGTGTCTCATCACTAGAAGCCACCTCCTTCCAGTCGTTCACATTCCACGCACGGCACTTGTTGACTCATGCCAAATCTTTCTTCATCAGTTTCTGGGTAAGCAATTGCTTTTTTCTTGGTCTTCTTGCCTTACGGCCAAACTTCAGCAGTCGTTTTCGCACAGTTGAGGTGTTCATCTCCACACCAGAAAGCATAAAATCCCTTCAAAACCACGGCTTGTCTTTCTCGGATTAATTTTGTTATTTATTATCAACAATTTGTCTGTTCATGGAGTAGTTTTGCGTTTGCGGCCACAGTTTCCTTCTCTTTTTTGGAGACGATGAGCCACTTTCTTCAAATGTTCTTGAAATTCTCGAAACGCTGGACATTCTCACAACAACACCTTCAGCTATATCTCTTACAGTCATCGATGCGTGTTCAATAAGCGCGATGATTTTGCAACGCTTCCTCGGAGTAATATCCATCTATGGACAAGACAATACAGCACGTATCAAAATTGAAACCACTAACTGTCGCACCGGTTGGCTTACAACTGAATTGCTGGCGAAGTAAAACCGGCCAGAATGTAGATGATGGTCAAGGTCAAGCCGCTCACGTCACCTCAGGTAGTAAACAAGCAGGTGTGAGGGTGTTTGGGCCACCCTGGTACTCACATACTTCCTACAGTAACTCAAACGAAGAAATAAAATGTTTGTCCCAATTTATTCGAAAAGCATGGTACATTGATAGCAAACCCATTGGGCATTCGGAACTGGCGTTAAATTGCTTATTTTTCGAGTTTTTTTTGTTTCAAAGAATGAAATGTTGTAAACAAAATAGGAGTTGAACCTTCGCAACTGATCAGATTGAATATCTTGAACTGAGTTATTATGGAATAGTTTCTAACATATCCCCTGAGCTGAAAGTTAAGATTCTACCAAATCACTAGTGTCTGTTGTAATTGAATTCCATCGTTTACGTCCAATCTGAATAACTGAGAAGTTATTTTGATTAAACAGCAAGAATTCTGGATTTCTAAACTAAAAGAGATTGTCAATCTCAATTCATTTTCTATCAATATGATAGAAAATGTGATAACAATCTCAAAGTTAATATTAAAAAATCGAAATTCATGTTAATAGGTAGAAGGATTAAATTGTCACAATTTAAATGGTTCATTTGTAAAAATAGAATGTCAGAACATCGAACCAGTAGGTGATATTAAATATCTGGGTGTGATAAAGATGAAAATTTGAGATGTCACAGTCATGTCAATAACATTAGTAGCAAAATGCCCAAAAAGGTAAATTTTATTGCTAGAATAAGATATAGGATTGATATGAAAACAGCATTATTGTTGTTGAGATCGTTGAAGCTTCCTCATGTGGAATGTTGTTCTTCGGTCCTATTCAACTTACAAAAAGGTCATATTGAAAAGTTACAAAAGATACAAAATAGAGGTATGAGAGTAGTTTTAAAACGTAAGAAAAGAACACCTGCAAACCAACTGCTAGAGGTGTTAAGATTAATGAGTGTCCATCAGAGAATTACGTTCAGAACTCTGGATTTAATTTATTAAATGAGAAATAATATGTTGCCTGATGACTTGATTGAGAATATACAATTCGTAAATGAGATTGATGATTACGATACAAGACGTCGAAATTTTTATTGAGTATTGAATGGATGTAATAACCTTTTTTGTTATCACTAGCTTATAAAGTGTTATTATTATCATTATTACTATTATTTTTTTGCTTCGCCGTTATGAGTAAAATTCCACATTCGCTTTTGAAAATTTCATTTACCATGTTTTTTAGATAGTTATTTTGTGTTAGGACATGTTTTGCTTTCATATGACGGTGTTTCTTAAATTTGGATGTGTGAGTTTTATAGCCCTATCGGTCAGTCCAATCACAACTGTTTTTTCTTTGGCTTAAGCGGTGGGTTGAGAAATAATTCAGGTATCAACTAGAACATGTTGGTTTTGTGTACCACTCTTTTGTTCGAATCTTCATGGTAAAAAGTCATGTCTAAAAAGTTGATTTTTTTGTTTTGTTCAATTTCTCATGTGAAACGCAATTTAGGGTGATAAGTGTGAAAAATGTCTAAAATGTATTTTTCTTTACCTTTTCGACTGGTTGTAAGGCAATCTTCAACGTCTTAAAAAATCTTAAATCTTAAAAAGAAGGTTACTTAAAAATCAATTTTTGGTAGTATGCCGATTTCCAAATTTTCAAGCACTAATTTTGCTATAACACTGGAGATTGATGAACCCAATTCGCAACCTTCCATTCGTTTATTCAATTTGTCATTGTAATTAAAATAAGTGGACGTAAGCGTTTTTTTTTTTCTTAATTTAGTGGACCTACAGTTTAACGCCAGTTCCGAACGGACATTGGGCTTGTAATCAAAGTACATTACCCATCATATATCATTCATTAAACTACTCAAATCACATACACAACATCACAAACACAAAGTTACACAAACATACACAACAGTCACAAACACAAAGGACATACACAAACATCCATGCCTTCAGCAGGGCTCGAACCCGAGTTCTACCGCACCGTAGTCGGGTGTTTTATCGACTAAGCCACGGAGACAGGCGACGTAAATGTTAGTTTTGCCCCTTCTTTTAATTTTTTTATGATTCAAATAATGAAATGTTGTAAAAAGGAGTTGAATCTACGCAACAGATGATATTGAATATTATGAACTGAATTATTATGGAATATTTTTTAGCATAACCCCTTGAGCTGGAAGTGCAAGATTCTACCAAATCACTAGTGATTCTTGTAAGTAATTGAATTTCATTGTTCACGTCCACTCTGAATAACTGAGAAGTGGAAATAACCGTTTTGTTCAAATAGCAAGAATTCTGGAATTCTAAGCTAAGAAAGATTTTCAATCTCAATTAATTTTTTATCTATAAATCTTCTCGATAATTATCAGTTACCTTTTGCTTCACATATCTTCCTCTTATAGTATCGTATCTTTTGTCGAAGAAGTTCGACAGTTTTGTTATTTTAGACTGAACTTTGATATTTTAGTTTAACGGGAACCCGGGTATATCTAATTGCCTGAAGCTGCTGAAACAAATTTTCACTGAAATTTCGTAATGATTAATTCAGGTGTAGTAGATAGTTTGCTCAGGAATTATGATTTTGGAATCTTAAGAGCTATTTTTTATTTGAATTTTTTCTTCCAGCTATTGAATTAATGTGTCTGTTTAAGATGCAAGTATTGGTAACAAAAAATTTGTCTACCTTTCCTATTTTCCTATTCAGAGTTACCTTTGGATGGCACCTAATTATCTTTTTTTACAATTTCCAGTTTCTGCACCCCAATCCTCATTAATTTGTTGAAATATGCTAGAATATCTCAAAACTTCTCGAACAGGACGTCTAATATAATGTCTTTACTTTTGCAATATAATGGGTCTGTGCAAACTCCAGGCAATGCAGTTAGGCAATATCCTAATTTATTTGGTTACTTGGTTTTTCTTTGGATTTTTCCTCTTAAGTTCTTTCAGATTCATATATTTTCTTTTTTCAAATTTTATTCTATTTCCGTGTTTAATTTTTTGAATCATATTCGAATTCGAAAGCTTTCTTCAGATCTTGTTATCACGGTTTTTTCAACGTTCATTAGAGAAAGAATTGACATAAGTGTCCATCGAGACATAATTTTTATTGTTTGATTCATCAATTATATATTCTGTTTTTAGTTTTTTATATAAATAATAGAATTTTCTGATAACACCATAGTTTTATATTTTCACTTTTTCCTCTAAAGTTCTTTCAGATTCATATATTTTCTATTTTCAAAATTCTATTTCCGTATTCAATTTTCTGAATCATACTTGAAATTCGAAAGCTTTCTTCTGATCTTGTTATCACGGTTTTTTCAATGTTCATTAGACGCCGCATTCGACCCCGATTGATATCTATCCATCTCTATACCCTTATTTTTCATTGATGACATTCAACTTGTATTACAATATTTCTACTACAGAGTACTAGCACAGTATTCTATTCTGGATATCGACATACTGAAACTTCAGGGATTTATACTTTTTGTCATTCCTCATATATAATTCAAATTATTTTTCACATACTCATAGTTCACCTATGGTTTTTTTTCTTACCGAGTTGACTTTCTTGTCCTTTGCACACAAACTTTTTGTCTACTTTTTCAGTTTTGCGTAATGTTGAGAATTATCTTTGCTAATGTAATTGCGTACATATCGTACTTTTATCTTGTGAATAGACACATTGTGTATTTGTGAATTTGTGCATTGTAAATTTATATGCTGTAGAATACCATACTCAAACCTTCTCAGCGAATGCAGATTTACCTTCAATCAATATCTTTTATAACTATATTTATCTGATATTATTTGAAATGTTTTTATTTTTTCATTTTCTCATCTACATACCTTCCTCTTAAAGTTTCGGATCACTTCAATTCTTCTGAAATTCAGATTCATGTTAGTTTCAGTAGATCATACTTTTTTTCACGTATCTTGATTTTTTGAGTTTTTCTCTGTAGAGTTTGTTAGCCTTTTTTGATAGTGATTGCAACTTCGAAACTTGTCAGTTTCGAAGTTGCAACAGAACAGAATTTTTTTTTGTTTAAAAAAAATGTCGAAAAAGTTGGTCATAAAAAAAATCCTTTTTTGGAAAATACATTTTCCTGGTTAGGAGGATAAAATATCTTATTCTGGTTGAATGAATATTTGTTAAGAACGCATCGCATGTAATAAGCGTTCTTCAAAATGCAATGATGTGAGTAGGGTAGTATATAATGTTTATTAATTTATTCGTTCTATAATTCCAAATTCTGAATTACATCTCCATTAAGATACGAATATCAACAGATAATAAAACTCTTGGTTGTTGAATTCAATAATTTTCTTATATTCAAATGAATTTTTTCTCAATCAATTCTTTTTTTTTTATTTCTCAATCGACAAAATCTATGAACCTAAAATTACATATTCAATTTTTCAAGTTATCTTCAAATTGTATGCAATATAAAAAACTGTCTTAGAAGAGTTATCTCAGTTTCAATTTTTTTTTCATTCTTTATTTCTCACTCAATTATAAAATTTTTTCAATTAATCCATCTTCTTTGAGGCCGGTTTCAGTCACTTAGTAGGGAGTATAAAACTCGACTATGGTGCAGTAGGATTCGGATTTGAGGCCCGGTGAAGGCATGGGTGTATGTGTTGTCTACGATTTGAGTAATTTAATGATGATAATTGTTTGGTAATGTACATTCATTACAAGCCCTTGACCGTTTGGAACCGTCGTTAAACTGTAGGTCTACTGAATTTCAAAAAAACTTCATTGAATGCAAGTCAAGTTTTTTCTCGTTTCGGAATTTTTCCATTTGTTGCGTTGATATGAATTTGTGTTCTTTCTTCGTACACAAAACTGGTTTCCAATTCTTCTGACTTTTTTTCTGATTCAAAATAAATTATTTTTAGCCAGATAGTAGTTAAATCTACGCAACAGATCAGTATGAAGTTCAAGAACTAAGTTTTCATGGAATATATTTTAGCATTCTTCACTGAAATTTTGATATTGGATTCTATCGTTCACGTCCAATCTAAATAATTGAATAGTGGAAATAGATATTCTGATCCGACAACAAAAAATCTGGATTACGAAATTGAGAGAAACCTTCAATCTCAATTTTTGTTCTATCACTGATTTTTGTTCTATATAGGTATTCTCGAGAGTTTTCAATAAATTCAATAGTATTCTGAAGTATAAATTCTTAATTTCATAATCAAAAATACCTCAATAGAAATTATAGCCGAAATTATTTCGTTTCACTGTCTGTATTGTGCATAAATCAGGTGAATTCATATACTTCTCCCTAAGTTTTCAGAGCTAGCCGGTGTTATCACTAAAATTTCACAGGGGACTACCTTATACATAGTCAAACAACCGAAGGAATGCCCAAAAAGATGAAATACTCATTCTAGTCTGAGAATTCTGCAATCAGGTCTTATTTGAGAAAAAAAAACCACTTTATGGCATATATTGATTAAAAGAGAGCATTTGAATCCGTGCCGCATGATTGGTTGATTCAGGTAATGAAAACCTAAATCTTTAATCAACTTCTTAGAACATGCCATGTCTACGAAGAAAACCTCAATACACCTTGATGGAGTCAACAGTAATATATCGACAGATGTATATCAATAAAGAGGGGCATATTGGTGTGAGATACATTGAATTATCCTTGGTTCTGTTTGGCAACGAGTCTCCCATCGCGCCGATGGAACTTGACACCTACGGATTTTCAATTGAATATAACAACATGAATGCCATCAGAGTCAATCATCTTTTATATATATGGACAAATATGCTGAATTGCCAGCACCAAGCAAAAACTGGATCATATGTCTAGTACCAAATTAACATTTCGATATGGCAATAATCTATCTCGGATTTGCACATTATCACCCATGGTGAACACCAATTTTTACTTCTACCCTGTCACTAAAATTGAAGTTGAGGATACCATTCGAGCCTTAAAAAATAAAAAAAGCGTCGGTGTTGATTCCATATCAGCCAAAGTTTTGAAAGGAATTAGTGGAATTATTGGCGAGCACTTTGCATATCTTATAAATGTTTCCATCACTACTGCAAAGTTCCCCAATATCCTTAAGCAATCCATAGTAATTCCAGTATTTAAGAATGGAACCGTGAGTGAAATTACTAATTATCGCCCAATATCCATTTCGAGCGTGTTTTTCAAGGTAATAGAGAAAATTGTTTTCGCCTCAATAGATTCAAAATAATTGACTCCGCGCAACATGGATTCAGAAGCGGCCACTCAACTCAGTCAGCTGCGGTTAAGTTTTTTGAATCCGTCTACGAGTGTTTGGATAAACACTTGTTTGTGGCGGGGTTATTTTTTGATTTATTTTCCGCATTTGATTCACTATCCTTTGAATTTTTACTTGATAAATGCTACAACTTAGGTTTCAGAGGTGTGTTTCTGAATTGGTTACGTAGTTTTCTTGAAGAAAGAACAATGGTAGATAAATAGGCGAGAGTTATTCTCAGAGATATGATACTGCTCTTGGGGGGCCTCAAGGCTCTGTACTCGGACCTCTTCTATTCATATTGTTCATAAACGATCTGCCTGCGAAGTTGTCCCGGTTTTTGGTGACACTATTTGCCGATGATTCATCGGTGGTTGTTTCTGGCAGGACTCCTAAAGAACTTCTGGAGGCATGTGAATGCATTGTGAGGGAGTTTGTAAGTTGGTGTCAAATGAACAATCTGATGGTGAACGTTGACAAAACTGTATGTGTTCAGTTTTGTCTCAAGGGCAATGGAATTAGTACCTTGGATGTTAAATATGGGGACAACACTATATCATCATCCCAATCAACGAAGTTTCTTGGAATATATGTAGACAGAAATTTGAGATGGACAACACACATTGAGGTCTTATGTAAAAAATTGAGTAACTCATTTTTTGCAATCTCTAGAATCAAGAACATCGTACCTAGAAACTGTGTTATGAATGTGTATTACAGTCTTGTATATAGTCATCTAAATTATAATATTCCGCTGTGGGGTTGCTCTACAGAAATAAGTAGGGTGTTTATTACACAGAAGCGAATACTTCGATTAATATTCAATATTCATCAGCGAACATCTTGTAAACCTATCTTCATTAATAATTACATACTCACCTTACCGTGTTTATATATTTATAGATGTTTGTTATATGTTAAAGAAAATGAAGATAGGTTTATTAAATTGAATAGTAATCATGAGTATTCAACAAGAAACAGGGATGTGCTACTTATTCCTATGCATAAAACAGCTAAATTTAGGCACTCTCTCTATTGTCAGAGCATTAAAATTTTCAACCATTTACCATCGAATTTGAAAGTACTGAAATCTCATTTGTTTAAGAGGAGAGTTAAATCTCTGCTCTTAGCAAAGGCATACTATAGTGTGTCAGAGTACTTCGATGATTCGGATGTAGGCAATAATGTTTGAATCAATTTTTTGTATCATATATTTGTATATTTTTTTAACACTAATGTTCTTCACCATGTGAAATTGTCTCAAATGTTTAATATCTCTGAGGAAATTTTTATTTTCTTTTCTTTTCAATCAAAATTGTATATTATTGTAAATATGAATTTAACCAAGATTTTTGTTTGAACCAATATTTTTGCTCGAGGGCTGAATGGAAGATCAGACTCCAAACTGAATTCGGTCCTTTTGAGAGCATTTCTCTTAGTTGTAATTATTTATCAATTGAAATGAAAGTAATTTTACTATGTAAGGAATGTTTCTCAATAAAATTATATTATTATATTATTATTATATATGCTTGATATTGTAAATGAATTCTCCACCGTTATTGAAATCCAATTCGGCATATATAAATGTTGCATCTTGATTACCAAAAAAACGGAAATGACTGCAAAAGGAATTACAGATGAATTACAGCAAAATGGGCAGCACATCAATTCTATGCACGAGATGAATACCTATAAATATTTGGGAATGATACATTTCCAAAGAATAGATCATCGTTCAATAAGAGGAATAATATAAACAGAAATCACGAAGCTAGTGGGAGAGGTGCTAAAAATTAAAATATACATAAAATATCTCTTCAAGGCCATCAACACTTTTGCTAGTTTAGTTCTTGTTTACTCATCCAGAATAATGAAAATGATAATGAAAATGCAGTTGAAATGACTATTAAACAATACATGACTAGATGAATTATTTGTTTACTAGATAGTACTAACGCAATCGATTTTAATTTTATTTTTATTTATCAAACATATTTCGTTACTAAATGGTCAACTTCTGCTGACCATACGTAACTTTCTGATAGACCATATTTCATTTTGTTTTCAGTTATATTATCACTGTTCAATACTATATCAATTTATTTTGAATTAATTTTTTCGTTGTATATACTCGCTTATAATCCCTATCTTTTTCTCGTTCATTTTTTTTCTTATTTATTATTATTTGTGTACAATTTTGCAATTTTTTATAAATTGTAATTTCTTTGTAATTTTTTCTCTGTAATTGGATGTATATCTGTTGGGAATAAATGTCTTATTATTATTATTATGAGTACTTTAGATAATTGGTAGATATCGGTAACTTGTTAGACCTGCAAATAGTGGTTTCCCGTGACTATTTCCACAGAGAATGTACTGACTCTCAGCTGAACAGAGTTGTTCGCTAAATGCATAACCCCACTCCTTTTGTACTGATTGAACGCCAGGTTACAGGTTATCAAAAATCCGACATCAAGAAGCTGCAATGTTGAAAAAACCCCTCGCAAAAAGGCACAATAAAGAGAACACAACGGAAAATTTCGACAAAGAAGCGTCGAACTATTGGTTGGTTCTATACAGAATGTTTTTCCAAACTGAAGACGCACTCTCAGCTTATCAGAGCAGGTTATTCTAAGCCGTTATGACCACTAGAGACATCAGGTGCCGATTAGGATACCAGCTAAACTACTTTCATCCAAGTAGTCATTCCAAATGGAAAAAACCTAGTTGAAGAGAATTCCTAAAAAATATGTAAACATCGAAAAATATAAGCATGAGTGCAGAGGCAGTGCCATATGATCATGGTAAAAACTGTTCTAATTATCTTGGGGTCAAATTTCCTGTTGTACATTGAAGAACTAGATCTCGGTGCTACTTTCCATAGCAGGAATTGCCAGGTAGTTTCAGTACTATGGACCTGAAGTTAGGAAAGGGCTCTCTTAGAGCTTCATCTAATATATCTAATATCTAAATGAGTGAAAGTTCCCCTGTGATGGGTTGTAAAAGCCATAAGGTTTCAAATCGATAGTTGATCAATTAGAGATATCATATAAAATAGTATAGCTCACGTCCAGTTCTGCAATGTAACACAAAACGCAATGCAATAGAGAATGTATACGAACGGGGACAAATAAAATTAATATAAATGTAGATGTATGGATATACATCTGCATACTGGTATACAGACACAAATTCGCAAAGGAACAGCTGAACATGATTTGATAAGAGGCCATTTGCGTTATTGAAACACTTTTCAATAAACACATTTTTCATTTTCATATTATTTCATATCCACAACATTCCTTCAATCTGACAGGTGATATATTAGAAAGTAGAATTGAAAAAAGATTCAAACCAAATTCATTTATTATCGCATACCACTTCCAATTTTCATTATAATAATTTCACTATAAACATACTCTATAACTTCATTCAGGAATAAATTCTAGTCAGCTCATCTTCAATCGATATTTAGTTTCTTGAAAGTTCCTTGCATTTCTTCAGATATGGGTCCTCCCTGCCTCAAATCTTCTCTTGATACTGTATTCACATATTCCTTCAACTTCTCACTGTTTTTTGCGTAAATTTGATCTAAATCATCTGAAATATAAAGACATATTATTGAGATTTCATTTTTAGGCAGACAATTGGAGATACTCGTAGTTATAAGATATATGATCTCATCTACTGCTTTTCAATATAAGTGTAATCTTCAAGCAAAATTTCTGTTCGCTAACGTAATAATTTAATATAAAAATCAGGAATTCGATAAGTGCCGCATATGTATATTATTTTATTTCGATTTCTAATTGAAATACTTCTTCTGACTTTGTATCAGAATCGCCGCATCGGAAATTCATAGTTTTGCTTACTAACTTAATGATTAATGTTGATCCGTTTGAATAAAACGAATATTTTCATGTAACTTCATTATTGTTTGTGTTTACATTATATTGGGTGTTTTTTTCAGAGGTATAGAACTTTAAATTGCAATAAAACAACGATCGATCATTCGATTGACAAGAATCTTTTTTTATTCGAAAGATAATCTTGTGGCATTACATTTCGAATATGATTTCTGGAATATGACCGCCACGTCTGGCTCAGATGAAGTCCAATCTGGACGTCCAATTTTCGATGACTTTTTCCAACATTTGTGGCCTTATATCGGCAAAACCACGGCGAATATTGTGTTCGAAATGGTCAAGCGTTTGTGGCTTATTCGCATAGACCAATGATTCTATATAGCTCCACAGAAAGTAGTCTAGCGGTGTTAAATCACAAGATCTTGAAGGCCAATTCACAGATCCAAAACGTGAAATAAGGCGGTCACAAAACGTGTCTTTCAATAAATCCAATGTGGCACCAGCTGTGTGACATGTTGCGCCGTCTTGTTGGAACCACAGCTCCTGGACATCATGGTTGTTCAATTCAGCTATGAAAAAGTCATTATTCATGGCTCTATACCGATCGCCATTGACTGTAATGTTCTGGCCATCATCGTTTTTGAAGAAGTACGGACCAATTATTCCACCAGCCCATAAAGCGCACCAAACAGTCAGCTTTTCTGGATGTAACGGTGTTTTAACATACACTTGAGGATTATCTTCACTCCAAATGAGGCAGTTCTGTTTGTTGACGTAGCTATTCAACCAGAGGTGCGCTTCATCGATAAACAAAATTCGCTTATGAAAATCGGGAACAACGGCAATCTCGTTTTGGGCCCATTCGACGAATCTACGCCTTGCTTGATGATCGTTTGGCTTCAATTCTTGCACGAGTTGGATTTTGTGAGCACGCAAACCAAGATCGTTCCGCAAAATTTTCCCATAATTCCAAAATCCCATAAAGTGGATGGACACAGATCCAATTCCTGTGCTCGATGGCGGATGGACTCATTCGGATCTTAGCTTTTTCTGTACGAACGTACAGCATCTCTGGGGATGTGAGTTATCAATAAGAGTGAACGTGGTGCGAAAACGTTCCATGGTTAATCGAATTAACTGCTCTGATGGACGATTTTGTCGACGATAAAATGGACGTAGTGCGCGATACGTATTCCTCACAGAACCATTATTTTGGAAACAAAATTGCACTATTTGCAAGCGTTGTTCAGGCGTAAGTCTGTTCATGATGAATTGCCAAACCAAACTGAGAATAAATCACTTCTCAGCTGTTAAATGGGTCGCCATTTTCAATAGTAATGCCAACTTAAAATTCTATACCTCTGAAAAAAACACCCGTTATTTCACGGCTGTTTAATTGGAGAATGATCGACGATGATCAAATTTTATATTTCAGTAATATGTTTTTTGATTCTTGAATATTTGCAGTTCCATTGTTCGCACCGCTTGTTTTGAATGTGATTCTGTTTGCTGACTAGTTTTGTTATTCTGAAGGAACAATGTTTGTTCGAAACAAGTTGAGTTGTCCACAGAGTAATACAAGAAATGTCTGGATGGAACATTATATTTTAGGACATTTATACAATTCAGGTCTACGAAAATTAATAACTTAGTACTAGAAACTATTGTGAACAAATGCATAAATATAATTAATATTCTGTTGTAAATCTGAGGAAATGAAAACCTCTGAGCAAATATTTCCTGTTAGGAAAACACTAAAATTAGATATTTTTGAGATCTCTTCCGTTTGTTCATCAGCGGTATGAATTCATTCCTTCTATTCATTTTCCATTATTTTGTATTTTATTTCATTCAATTTTCATTTTCATTATATATATTTTTCAATTCTCAGGATATTTGTTTTTAGTTTTTTCAGTTCACTTCGATTAATTAGTATTCGATTTCTTCAGTCAATCGAAGCTCTGTTTCAGAATTTGAATTCAAATTTGTAGGCAATGCAAGTACGAAAAAAAAGTGATAAATTTACATTGCTCAACACCATTATATAAACTCATTTTGAACCCACAGCTTCAATTCGTCAAAGAATGTGATAGCAGACCAATAAACCGTTACTGATACAATAGACCTGTTCCTTATAGGAAATATGTTGAAGACACTTCAAACAATGACAATTTCTTTGAAAAAAAAATTATGCCGTTGAAAATAAATTTTCAACGAAGAGGAATAATTGATATCAAAATGAGAAAAATTTTTGCTGAACTGAATTTAGTTCATTGAGTCAATTTAGGTTAAGTTTTGAACTTCATTCAATAATCTAAAATGTGTAAAGGTGATATCGAAATATCCTGAGGGAAATTATTCATGGTGGAATGTTGTTGAGAAACGGAACCTGAGCATTTTTCGGAATAAATGTCGATTTAATAGTATAGTATTACAAACATAAAGTTACATTTTCTACGACCAAAGGTTTTCAGAGCACTTTTTCAATGGGAAATGCGTATTTCAAGAATTGTACACAATTATTTTGAACGATTAAGTATTATTACTGTTTCGTCCTCGACCTATTTTCATTCAATTATTTCACACTCATTTGTATATATGTTCGATGTATTGAAATATTCGATAACTGAAGTTTTTTGTATATTCGCATCAGAGTGCATAACATTTCGTTTTTCATTAAATTTATTATCAGTTGTTTATGCTGGCTAGGAATGTAGCATATTAAGACCATTACGGAAGCAAACCAAGGGAGAATACCTTTATAACTATGGTATTCCTCATAAATCAAGCTTTCTCCTTCCAGAATTTCCATTTTGTTACCCTATCTTTCCTTTTTAATATTATTGAATCATTCGTGGTAACGATCACATCGTATTATTTCGTGGAAAATATTTATTGGTAATGATTGGTAGTGTTATTTCTGAATATTGAAAGATAATTTAAAATTTTAATTCTTAAATAAATTGAAATAAATCCGTTATCGAACTGTTATCATGTGCTGTTTTCATCTGCATTCTTGCAATTTCATCAAATTCGAAAACTTTGAGAGATGTAAATGGTTTTCAGCAGTGTGTATATAATCTGTAGATTATTATATGAAATAAGGACTGAATGTCACTGTAGTTGTCCTAGGAATCATATGGAAATGAATCATCTTTGTAATAAGTAATGGCCATCCGTTTCTTAATATTCAACGCATATAAAATTCTTTTTTTTCGTAGTCGTAAAGAAGCCATATTTGAATTCTAAATACATCAAGGAGTTGACTTACGTAATCAAGTTTCCACAAATTGAAGATCTTTCATTTACTCTTCATTAGTATGAAATCTTTCATTACTATATTTACCTAAAAATTCTCCAAGGCTCTTAAGTTCTCCACCATAGTCTTTGGGTAAACATTTTGGTGGTAAAATTTTGGACAGCAACTCAACATCATCGTGTGCATGGAACTGAAAATGATTTCAGATATTAACTAATAAAATTTTATGTCTCCATCTATGAAGGATGCATGAAGGTCGGACTGATGAGGACCTTGTCTTTCATTATAGAACATTGACTTCAGATGAAATATTTTGTAATTGTTTAAATAATAAGCAATATAGCCAAAACCATCATGAACATCCTTTCCTGCACTCTGGGTCTGAGTACTCCTTAGAAAATAGTTTTTCCAATTTTATCGACAAATAACTAATTATTATGAACTACTTAATATTAATTGAACCTCGGAGAATATGTGAACCCTTGAGTCTAATTCAATGGCAGGAATCTATCTTTGGACTCACTGCAATGTGTGCTAAAAAAAAAGAAAAAATTTGTGCTGTCTACTCACTCTGGAAGCAATCTTCGCAGGTAATAACGGTTTACACCAATTCGTTAGAGTAGATGCCAATTTGCTAACAATGTGTATCTCTTTAATGCGAGCTGAGTGACATTTCTGAAAAATGGTTTCATAATAATTACATCTGTACATTTGTTACATATCACGATCAATACGATCTACCGCTACAAAATGGATCAAGATCTTTGAGACATATTTCATTCGACCAAATATGGTCTGCATGAATTTTTAATGCTTATTTCGGTACTAACTCAAAACCTTCAGAAAATTGTGTACCATTGTACATCCTCATTTGGAATCAGCAGTCTTGTTCAATCAATCAATAAAGAATCGATGACTTTCAAAACGCCACCAGGTTCTATATACAGTAGAGAAGAACATTAAATCGTGAACTAATCACGTGAGTTCCCTCTATGGAGGACGCTAACTGGTCTCACTAATGTTGTCATGAGGAGGAATCTAGAATATTCATATATCTTTTCTTCGATAGATGGAGCTCACGTGATTAGGTCACAAACTAATGTTCTCCTCTTTCGAATATATGTAGGGCTGAGGGCATTTTGAAAGTGATCGATTATAGATTGATTGATTAAATAAGACTGATGATTCACGGTAATGATGAAAGAATTGAATGTTATTATCATTCAATAAGTTCGTTGGTTTTTCGATCCAGAAGGTGATAGGCTCGTTGTTGTATGTCCTGCGAGAGATGAGTCGATGATTTTATCAATGAATGTTGATATCTTAGTAGAGATGCTCAATATTTTATCTTCTGAAATAGATGTCAATTAAACGCCGAAATATTGAGAATTAAGTTTCTATTACTTATTCTTCACTTTGCGCATCACAAATCTGAGATTCACATAATTTGTTAATAGATATATTTATATATATATATATATATATATATATATATATATATATATATATATATATAAGGAAATGAAATTTTTTTGTGCTTATGGCACTGAATGAAATATTTAAGAAAATGAACACTAGAACATTAATTTGAAAAATTGAAATTAATCAAGAGAATGTTATAGTAGAGCTAGATATGTGAACGTGTACGATGTGATGTCTCCATTATCCTTCAAGGGATAAATGTTCAACCTCCAAGCATCTTCTTGTGACTTCAAGTGAAAGATTGTAGAGTAATGAATACTCTACAATTCCATCTATAGAAATCAGTAGAAAACATCTCTCTCAGATTACAGAGACACCAAGCATCGAAATTTCACATATCTTCTATACCTATTGTAATATATTACTTTATTGCAATATTGTATATTGCAACCTATTGACATTTAAAAACATCGTTCGATGATATTTGTCAAATAGACATTGCAATCTAGTAGATACCTACGGGTATAGAAGATATGTGAAATTTCGATGCTTGGTGTCTCTGTAATCTGAGAGAGATGTTTTCTACTGATTTCTATAGATGGAATTGTAGAGTATTCATTACTCTACAATCTTTCACTTGAAGTCACAAGAAGATGCTTGGAGGTTGAAATCGTTGCCTCACTTCGATGGACGTGGTGCGACTGACGAGTTCCTTGCAGAACGAAACATATATGTCTCGCACTTCCATCAGGTGTGGCGTCGATTTCAATATTTCTCTAACATTTATCCCTTGAAGGATAATGGAGACATCACATCGTACACGTTCACATATCTAGCTCTACTATAACATTCTCTTGATTAATTTCAATTTTTCAAATTAATGTTCTAGTGTTCATTTTTTATATATATATATATATATATATATATATATATATATATATATATATATATATATATATATATATATATATATATATATATATATATATATATATATATATATATATATATATTACAATAAAAATAAACGTAAACATAATAAAAAATTAGGAGAGACAGTACTGACCTCAGGAGGTCATTTATATCAACATTTTTTTTACAAACATAATTATCATTCGAAATTCAACTTAAAGGTATTATTGTAAAACACATACCGCTATATAGGTACATGCTTGAGAAATTAGCACCACCAAAAAAAAAGAGATAACGAATCATATTCAGATTGTAATTGTAATTAATTGTTTCCTCTGCTGAAAGCTATATCGTGTTTCGTTTGAGATTGATGAATATGGAAAATAAACGGAATTCAGAATTTGCGTTTCATTCTGACTTCAATATTACCAAATGAGGACTGACATTGAAATTACCACAATAATGGAATGATAAAATTCTAGATTCCTTTATTCATCTGAAAACAGAAGGGATGTTCCTTTGCATTATTATTATTTTCGATAAAAAAAAAATTACCTAATCTCTGGGAATGGTTTTGTGTATATTAGTGTGGGTGTTTTCTTGATGTAAATCCATTTTAATGAATATCAACTAAAATTAAAACACTTGAAATGAATTCATTCATGATTCAACGATTTTGTGAATTGTGGAAGTTACTTGTTTATTAGTATTCGAAATTGAAAAACAGTAATACAGAGATTATCTGTCTATATAAACTGCCATTTTTGTATAGAGGTGCACACCTTAATGCGTCTCCAGAGAGAAACGTAGCAGACTTGTCTTTATTGTGCAACTTTTTTGACAGATTTTTTCAAGGAAAACAGAAAGTTCAATAGATTTCTATTGAAAAAAATAAATTGAAATTGAGATACTTGGCTTAAGTTTCACTAATCATTATCAAGAGTAGCAATATTACAGATTTCTATTGATGATACGTATACGAAATTACGTATTCTACAATTGAAACTGAAATATTATACATACAAAACTAGATGGTAAAAGTGAGTTAACTAAATGAGGAAAGATAGCTGATTCAACAAGAAAATAAATAACACAAAATTGAGTAATGACGTGAAAGTGCACGTGAGAGAAATATAAAGTCATTATAATTGAGAATTCCTTAAAGCATGTTGTGTTATTCAAAATATAGAAATATATTCATTTGATTTTCATCTTTTTGAAACTCTGAAAGAAGTATTTCTTTTATTGTTACCTCTCTGATATATTATCATATCATCAAAGTAGAAATTTTGGTAAACTTTTTCATAGTTTTGCATTATTTCTCGGATTCTTTTACCTATTTTCTCATCGTTTTAAAGTGAACCCTTCTTTGCTCATCCCATGCATATATTTTCCCAAATTTTCAATGATATTTATTGTTTTGAGAATTTCATCGTTTAGATACCTATTTACTATATGATAGTTGATCATTATCAAGAATGATGGAAATATATTTTACTCTAGTTAGAGTAAACATGTTAGTTGAATATTCAAGTAATATCACTCTGTGTTGTGATACAAAAGCACACATTACTTCAGGAATCTGAACATTCAGTATCACTTCAGAGTGATATAACTCCAAGTAGTATAGTGATTTACTGTTCTGTGCTGTGAGTTGTTTTACACGTAATACTCAAGCGATGATTTGAGCCCATGGAGACTATTGAATGAACTAATATTACCAATCAAATCCGATATTAAACGATGTGTTTTCACATCTAGATACAGCAATCTTTTGAGTTTGAATTATATGAATAAATATATAAATATTCCAGAAGAACAATCTTATGACAATCTATATTATTACAATCTATATCAAACAATTTTCTTATTCTCATTCTGAACACGATTAAGAAAAGAAATACTTCAGAATTGAGGTTAATTAATTGTAACTCAGCACACTTTGTGAATATTAGTTTTTAATTTAAGAAAAATAGTACCAATATGGAATTCAATTCATTAAATCATGAAAGAAGTTCCTCTAGAAAATGTATTAACAAAATGAGGCAACAAAGAAATAAAATGGATTGGCATATATATTCGATAAACAACTAAAAGAACACCATGACATATTGTAATATTTGTCACTCGAGTGCAAATATTACAATCACAATTACCGAGTGATATTACGGTTGGAAATTATGTGATATAAGTTGACATCACAACTCAACGTCCTCTTTAACGAACATCTATGCCATAGACTTTCATTGAAACACTACAAGGACCATTAAGGATTCATATGGATCATCAGCAACTGCAATGATCACTTATTATCATATGAATGATATTCAAAGTAAAATTCGAAAATAAGTATAATTCGAAAATAAGTTTCCCAATGTTACGACCAAATTCACCTCCAGGAATATTTCAAAATTTTTTCATTTTCTTCTACTGAAATTTTTTTGAGGTAGAAACAATGAGGTAAATTTGGGAAAACAAAAAAAATTGGTTAATCAAACTGTATCGCTTCTCACTTTTGCTGAGTTAATTTCTTTCCTTTCTTATAGTTCATTTTCTTCGTACATCAGTTTTGATATAATAATTTTGTTAACTGTGCTCGCGTTTGAATTGACATTGACATTTTTATCTCGACATCTTTTCTTATCGTGACGAATCATTTTGCCATCTTAATTATGGATATTTAATTGAACTCACTAATATCAAGGGCACTCCATCAGCCACGACGTTAGCTCGAAGTTTGGTAATTAATTTCATCGAACAATTCCTCATATCCACTATATGAATTTCTCCAAGGCTATAATCATATCGTGAAATGAATTCACGGAGAACTATTATATTTGTAAATTCTTTTCTCATATCATATCCATCCTCATCCTGAACTTTTCCTATGAAGATTCTGTTAAAATCCTCAGTGAGAATAGGCATGGGTATGTAAAACCTGAAAGTAAAGTTCAATGATTGGAAAATAATCCATCATTACAAAAAAAATTAATAGAATTCACGTCTTATAACAAAAAAAAGTAATTATCACTTGGACGAAACCACAAAATACAATACAATATGAAAATATTTTTCGAAAAATGAAGAATGAAAAAAGAAATCCTTATCCACAAGAAAAACCCTAGAAGCACTGAAAAGTGAAGAAATTTAGGTCAAACCCTGAATCAATTTTTATGCTGTCAATACAAATCAAAAATTTATGGATGTCACCAAACCTAGAAAGTTTACGAGTAAAGATTTTTGCCTCTGACATCATATGAGTTTATAGCTTCATATTGAAGCAGCGTTTGTTCTGCCTTATTGGTTAGTGAATATATTTAATTCTGTGTTTATACTATTTTCATATACTGAAATCGTCAAAAATTACAAACATTGCAATAAATAAGAATTAAAATCATAATATTAATGATTTCAATTCAAAATTATATTCAATAAGACTCAGGAGGCAATTCAATGAAATTTTTGATTTTATTATAATCAAACATGATTTTGGAGCAACGAAAGAAAAATCTGGAAAATTGTTGAAAACCTACTAGTCAAAAGTAATTTTGGATTTGCAAGGGTTATAGAAATGAATAGTTCGATGTTGTGTATGATTTAAATGACTTTCAAAATATCACTGAATTAATATATTAATTCAGTACACTGAACATATTTCAGGTATTAAACTTACTGTATATATACAGTATATAACAGTATATAACAGTATATAACAGTATATAACAGTATATACAGTATACAGTATATAACCTAACCTAACCTACGCATTCTTGAATGCGTAAAGTTGAATATTCAATAAATGCAATTAAAGTTGAATATTTAAAAACTAAGACAATGATGTTTACAACTAAATATGAATTGATGAGTATTGATGTTAATCAAATTAGTATTAGAGTAACTAACAAAGAGATAAATATAAAGATACTTTATTTCTGTTGAATGCAAAATACTTTGTAGAAAAGGTCATATAAAAGAACAAAAGAAAGAAAATATACGGACTCACAAACCAGCACCAAGTTAATGAATAAATCTAATTAATCGATTAACCATTACTCTGGCAAAAACTCATTGAGACTGTAATAACGTTTAAGAACTAAAAATTTACTCAATCTAAATCTGAAACTAGGTACCGAAATAGCGTCCCTAATTTCGGTGCCGATTTTATTATATACATTCCAGACCCATGTACACTGGTGATCTCCTTCCAATTTTGAATTTATAGCATAACAAGATTATATCTATGTCTTGTTTCATACTGGTGTTGGTCTCTATGTCTAATAAAATGTTTTTCACTTTTGCGGATTAGTGTAGCTACCTCCAGTATATACATGGTAGTAAGCGTAAGTATATTCAAGGACCTAAAACCTGCAAGAGCTCCTTTTGGGAAGTCCAGCCAGACACCTAATTATTTTCATCTCTTTTAACACAAAAAAACGTTGATGCTTCTTGATGATACACCCCAAAAAATGATGCCATAAGGAAGCCTAGAGCATATATATGCATAGTATACAGATATAAGCTGCTTCAATGTCAATACATTTCTCAGTCCTCTAAAAAGGTAAAATAATGAACTTAATTTGGTACATACATTGTCGCAGTGTGTCCCCCATTTAAGGTGTTCATCCACTGCAATTCCCAGAAATCTCTGGGTTAATTCAGTGTTATTTAGCTTAACATTAGGTTCTGTTATATTTTTATTATTATTTCTGAAAACCGTGAACGTAGTTTTTGTTTCATTTATATATAAAGAATTTATATTGAACCAATTCTGCAGGACATCCAGCTCATTCTGAATGTTATCTTGCAAAGTCGACTCTGTTTCACCAGTGACAACCACTGTAGCATCATCTCCGTATAGGATCGCCTTGTCTCCAATCGCATTTGTAATGTCATTTATGTACGAAATGAACAATATAGGCCCCAAAATTGAACCTGGTGGTACTCCAATATCATTATTCATTAAATTAGATCTAATTTCACTCTCAGGCACTTTGCTAGATAGAATTAGTGAAGGAATTTAAATATTTGGGTTTTGTATTGGCGATCTGTCTAAGATTTAGCTCTCATTTTGAATATGTAGCACAAAAGATTTCTAAGAAACTTAATTTTTCACTCGTGTAGCAGAAGATCTGTCACCATTTTCACCATTAACTGTCTTTGAAACTATCAATCAACCACATTTTGTGGTTGATTACCTGTTTTACAATAACTGCAAAATAAAGGAATGAGAGTTATTCCGAGATGTAACCGATATACTATTATTACGTTCATTCTAAGAAATTTGGATTGGTTATCGGTTGTTGGGAGACTATATATATATATATACATGAGTATTCAACAAGAAACAGGGATGTGCTACTCATTCCTATGCATAGAACAGCTAAATTTGAGCACTCTCTCTATTGTCAGAGCATTAAAATTTTCAACCATTTACCATCTAATTTGAAAGTACTGAAAGATCTTTTGTTTAAGAGGAGAGTTAAATCTCTGCTCTTAACAAAGGCGTACTATAGTGTGTCAGAGTACTTCGATGATTCGGATGTAGGCAATAATGTTTGAATGAATTTTTTGTATCATATATTTGTATAATTTTTTAACACTAATGTTCTTCACCATGTGAAATTGTCTCAAATGTTTAATATCTCTGAGGAAATTTTTATTTTCTTTTATTTTCAATCAAAATTGTATATTACTGTAAATATGAATTTAACCAAGATTTTTGTATGAACCAATATTTTTGCTCGAGGGCTGAATGGAAGATCAGACTCCAAACTGAATTCGGTCCTTTTGAGAGCATTTCTCTTAGTTGTAATTATTTATCAATTGAAATGAATGTAATTTTACTATGTAAGGAATGTTTCTCAATAAAATTATATTATTATATTATTATTATATAAAATCACAATGATTTTCCTATATAAGGTATTGAATAAATTACTTCCAAAATGTTTTGAAGAGTTTATAAGTTTATAATATATAGATCGCAGATTCACGTTTAAGGCGGGTTTAGACGGTGCGCACCCACTCGCGCACCAACTTCGCATCCTACTCGCCTTCAACCTCGCCTCACTGTATAGTCGACAAGCATCCACTAGGTTAGAGACCCAGCACTGAAGGTTAGAGACCGAGAGTCCTTTGATGCGCGACCAAAAACATCCAAGATATCTGTGAAATTCTACTCGTAAATATTATAGATTAGATTTTCTGAATACCTCTGAGTTTTAATTCTCAAGTAGTTCATGAATTTAAAATATCTCAGGGAAATGTGTTTGTTATTGAAGCTACGTTCATTATTGCAAAACGTCTCAAGGATTTTATAGTAAACGAATTACAATAATAACACCTATTAAATATTTTTTCTATTCATCATATGTATTCATATTTGTTTGCTCAATGTTGAAATGTAGAAATAATCAAGCCAGTTAGCAAATATATAATTATCAACCTCTTCTGACAGAAAAAATGGACCTAAGTTCATAGGCGAGTACCAGTTTCGAGTGGGATATCATTTGAAGAATTAACGAGGTTCTCCATAACCTTCAAGAAAACATATTTTCGAATAATGAAATATTTGATATGTTTTTCAAGATACTGGTGTAATGATAATCCACATATAAATAAATATATCAGGCCTATTTCTGAGCTTGCATAATAAAAGACTATGTAAATGTATCTTAGAACTGTGGAATCGTATTGGGAATAAGCTTCACTCACTTAAAATTGAAAATTACACGCTCTTTCGGCTTATTCTTTAAGAAACTCGAAAGGAAAAACAAAGTTTCTACACATTTTAATCACAATTAACTCGAAAGGAAGAACAAAATTTCTACACATTTTAATCACAATTAACTCGATTACAACTGACGAAATCAATTGTATATTGTGAAGAAGAGCAAAATCACATGGAATATATGAACACACAAATCACGAATTGTTCAGAACAATATCATAGCAGAGTTTCATGATCGTTCAGGGGATAAATCTTAGAGAATATCGAAATCGATTCCTGCACTTGATGGAAACAAAATACAGTACACTGCTTCGTTTTACAAAGAACTTATCAGTTGTGTCAAGTTCAACAAGAGAAATGCATCGACAATTATCAAACACCCTCTCTTGATATTTTGACTGAAAAGAAAGGAATAAATAGTAATGCATTATGCATAAATTATTTTATATATTTCATCTATATGAATCGATAGAAGAACATATCCTATATGTATATCTATATGTAACAATAATGGAAGGAGTATTGCCATATAATTTAAATAGATAAAATATTATTATGAGTTTTGGGCACAAGAGTGGTTAGTGAAATATCATCAAGTCAGATTGTTATCAGAAGCCATCTTCTTCAGATAGATATCTACACTTCCGACATCATCATAACTTAAATGTGAAACTGAATATAATCAGTCAACAGAATCATAAACATTCTACATATAGATTACTTTCATAGTTCACTAGCCCACCTGGAAGAAGTCCTGAGTAACAATGGATCCTATGGAGTACTGTTATTAAACCACCGTTTCCCACCTCTAGAACCAATCTTAATATAGAGTAGAGCTTGCACATAAACTCGCAGTCAATCAAATATGGGTCCTTACCATATTTCCGCTCCCTCACGGCAAAATTGTGTCACTTTTCTGTGAAATAGACGAGTTTTAACTTGCCAAATGGAATATAATTACTAGCAGAAGTGCTTTCACCAGATTAAAAGATAAGGTGTCTCCATATTTAGTATCAGACTACGTCTATAGTTTTCCTTGCTTGGATTGTTAGAAAGTATATATGGGTGAAACATCACAGACCACAAGAAGAAGAATAACCCTCCATAAAAGTGATATAAGACTTCACTCTGATAGATGTGCTTTAGCACTACATTCCTCAAAAAAGTGACATCGCTTTGGTTTTGAAAATCTCAGAGTACTGGATGTGGCTGGTGGTTACCAAAAAAGGATTTTCTAAGAAATTGTCCATATAAATGGAAATGTTAATAGCATTGATATGATGACTGACATTTGTAGACTCAGTTTCATTTACAGTTATTTACTTTCAAAACATTTTAAATAAGACCTCCTTAAACAACGTCTAAGGAGGAATAGACGTTTTTTGTTACGTGCTCGGTATGACATTTGTTTCTACAGTGGTTTACTCTTTTACCTTCTGTGCTTTTACGGTAGCATTTATCTCTGCTCCTGAAATTCTAGTTTATCGGTTCTAACGTTTAGGTCAGTTTTTCGCAATTTTTAAATTATATAATTAAGATCCAGTTCCTGTATAATATCATATATTTTTTAAGTATACACATTGCTGCTTATTGTGCTGGTCAAACATTTAACCAAGTTTGCTGTAAAATGTAAACATTTTCGTCATGAAATTTTATTAACAATTGTTATTTTATAGAGTCCTGATGAAGATTATAATCATAATCGAAATATAGACCAGGTTGAAAAATTGGTTACATTTCAATCATAGTGGACCTCCTTTTGGCGGATATATTATATATATATATATATATATATATATATATATATATATATATATATATATATATATATATATATATATATATATATATATATATATATATATATATATATATATATATATATATATATATATATATATATATATATATATATATATATATATATATATATATATATATATGAGCATAGAATTCCACAGATACGGTTCCAAGCCTCAGGATGGCGTTATATTATTTAGCAGCATCAAGAAATATCTGATGAATACATTTCAAAGGTATGCTCGAAAATGAAGACAACGAACGAAATTATCGTTATTATTAGGAAATATTTGGAAAAAATGTTCCTATACAATCTGATAAGGTTTTCTGTTGATTTTTCTTTTCTTCTTTTTCTCATAAATTTCCGTGTTCCGAGATTAACTTGTAGAAATATGACCATTTTCTATCCACCTCTGGCTCGTACTAATGTTCAGGCTTTTTCACCACTTCATAAAATTTGTGGTGACTTTGAGCCTTTTCATGACGTCATCGACATATTTGCATGCGTGCCTGGTGATATCAGACGAGCTCTCGCCTGACTGTTTTTTAGTTATAAGTTTTTTATTACTTTTTCCTGTATCTTGTGGGTGAGCTTGAATGTTAGCTTGCCCACAGATTCTTCGTTCATGTGTATTGTTTGTACATTATTGATATTATTTCTAGTTTTATTTTTTTTTAATTGTAAACTATATTCTATTTTCCCACACAGTAATTGGCCCAAGCTGTTGAGTGGTGTATTTGTAAATAAATAAATATATGAAATGTGGAATATCATTTCGAGATTTTCCTAACTCTTAATCGAAACCGAACTCCACATTTCTTCGTAGATTATCGTCAGAGATGGAGGAAAGTAGTGGATAACGACAAACTTTCAAGAAAGTATTAAAAATAGTTTGGAAATTCTTGCTTCAAACCATCCTAAAAATCGTAAAACGTCATTGCTATGTTAGGTTACGTGAAATTCTATATTGAAGCTATAATTTGAGTTAGAAATTGAGACTGAATCATGTGAAACATCATGAAGCATTTGTAACAATAACGAAGAGGGGTTGCATTATTCATTAAACTAGGGCATCATAATAAACCAATCTTCAACAATACTCATTGATTGTGAGTACCTATCAAAATTTCTCCATTATTATTTAATTAATAGTCCGATTGAAACCATCGAGAGCCGTTTCGATGTATTTATAAGACCACACTTTACTTTCAAAACATTTTATTTTGAAATGTACCACTTTTGTAATTAATTATTCGATATCTACGCTATGATTTGAAACATTCCTGGACATAACCTAACTATACCATTAAATCATCCTAAAATGCGATTTTGAAATCTGTCATCCAAACGTGTTCGCTCAAATTGAGATACAAGAGGTTTGAATGCATTTTCTTCATTTTAAGACAATATAACAAAGCTTATTCTCTCCTCTAAAATGCAATTTATGACTCTCAGTGCAGACAGTAGTTCTGTTATCGAAATGAAGGATGGCTATCAGTTGAGCATCCTTCATATTTCGTTTAAAATCAAATTGCTGGATGACGGTGGAGTGACATTATATTAAAGTTATGATTCGTCATTTTGTATTGATGAAAATAATGAAATATATCTCGTTCTTCATAATGATATTCTTCACTACCTTATGCGCTTAATGCATTCTACAGATTTTGACATAATCCAGACATATTTCAGAATTAACTAAATGAATGAAATTTTATGTTCAAATAATAATTTAATATGAAATATATAATTGTTCTTTGAGAAATATCAACTGTCTTACTGAGTTACTGTCGAAGGAGCCAGTGTATAGTTTTCCAGAAGATATCTTGTTTGCGGCTTATTCTTCATTGAACAGTAGTTTTCAATCTTCGATTTCACTTTTTCTATCAAAAATTTGTTTTTGATTATATGTATTTCCAGAAGATCATCTGAAAACATAAAAATTATTATATAACAATATATAACGAAGAAAACAGCTTAGGAGAAACCTTTTGATATAAACAGGTAATAAGAATATATATATATATATATATATATATATATATATATATATATATATATATATATATATACAAGCAACTCAAAAACAACAAAGCAGCAGGAGAAGATGGGATTATTGCGGAACTCTGGAAACTGAACGATACTACTTTGACCCAAAAACTTCATCATTTAATATCAGAAATCTGGAGAACGGAACAGATACCAGAGAATTGGAAATGCGCGTTGATACATCCATTGCACAAAAGGGGGACAAAATGGATATCAATAATTACAGGGGAATTTCCTTACTCCCGGTTGCGTACAAAATACTTTCTAAAGCACTCCTAAACAGAGTAGAACACCAAGCGGATCCACTAATTGGGGAATACCAAGCTGGATTCAGAAAAGGCCGATCATGTGCTGAACAGATCTGGACTTTGAAGACGATATTACAGATGAGGAAATGTAAAAATACAGTGATCACATTCATTGACTTCAAAAAAGCATATGATTCGGTAGACCGCGAAACCCTTTTCGAAATCATGAAAGAATTTGGAATCGATCGAAAGACCCGAACAATTATAAAACAGACACTTACAGGTACAACTTCCAAGGTGAAATTTATGGGCGAAATATCAGATCCCTTTGAAATCAAAACCGGTGTGCGGCAGGGGCACGGACTTTCGCCAATTCTTTTCAATATTGTTTTAGAAAAGATCATAAGGGAATGGGAACCTCACGTGAAGGGCATACATAATTGGGTATCAAAAAAGAAAATAGAATGAATGTCAAATGTCTCGCCTTTGCAGACGATATTGCTATCATCACAGACAACAGAACTGAAGCCATTCGCGCCGTGGAAAAACTACATGAAATTGCGCAGAAAACCGGGTTACAAATTTCTTATGATGAAACCAAATACATGGAAAGAAAACCAAAAGATAAATCTTCTCTTATGACAAAACATGGTGAAATTCTGCAAGTAGGCCATTTTAAATACCTCGGGGAAGTTATACAGTCCTCAGGTTTAAATCGAATCGCTAATGAACAGAGAATAACCAAGCTTCAAAGGGCCTACAAACTAACATGGGCCCACTATAACAAAAAGTGCATTTCGAGAGGCGCCAAATTGAGGCATTATAACACAACGATTCTTCCTGAAGCAATCTACGCAGATGAAACAATGGTTATTGGCGGCCATTCAAGAATTAGAGAAATAGAAAAACAAGAACGAAAAATTCCCAGAAAGATTTACGGGCCAATCAAAAGAAACGGTATTTGGATGAAAAGACCTCAAAATGAACTGTATCAAAAGACAAATACGATAACGGAAGAAATCAGAAAACTACGAGCAAAGTTCTATGCACATGTCTACAGAATGAAACAGTCCAGAATTTCGAAGAAACTACTCAATATAATTATGAATAGTAAGTGCGGAACAGAGTGGCTAAAAGAGGTCCAAGAGGATCTACAATAGATCAATATAAAAAATCTCGAAGATCGCACTGAATGCCGCTATAAAATCGCACATATAAAGTTTGAGCAAAAAGTAAATCGTCAACCTGGAGTAAAGTGGACAGATGAACGGAAGAAAGAGCATTCAGAGAGGATGAAGAGTTTTTGGGAGGCAAAAAAGATGAAGCAAAATTCCTAATGATTGCGAATTCAAGTTCAGTCGCTCTCCTCATGGGGAACAATCGAAATAATAATAATAATATATATATATATATATATATATATATATATATATATATATATATATATATATATATATATATATTCAAATAAAACTCTCTGGATACTGTCTACAGAAATGTAGTCAACGAGAACGAACCTTCATTCGAATCATTTTCGAGAGTGAATATTAAGTGCGCTTCGAAAAATCATCGACCTTGTTGAATGAAAATAGGATATAATTGTTTCATCATCATTATGAACCATCAGTCCTCATTTAATCGATCAATCAAGAATGGATGACTCTCAATAGGCAAGTACTGTGTCCGAATGAGGAGAACATCAGTTAGTGAACTATTCATGTGAGATTCTTCTGTCGGAGAAAAAACGTATAAACTCTTCCTAGTATCCAAGATTCCTACTCATCATTATTATGAATCATCAGTCCTTATTTAATCGATCAAACAAGAATTTCGACCGCACTTTATATTCACTTTTTAAAGAGATAGGATCGTTCACGTTGACGGAATTTGTGTAGACAGCATCCCGAGAGTTTTATTTGAAATATTTCGATATTTCGATTGAGAGTCAATGAGAACGAAGCTATCTCTTTCGAGAGTGTTTCCCGAAAAGGATTTCCCCGAAATTTGTGACATACCAAAGTTATGTTTTTTTTATGAAACGCCCCCTGTATTTGACTACGTTTTTGGGTTTTATGTAAAAACTAAGATATACTCTCTTCAATATGTCATATACCTAACAATCATAGTTTTTGAGATATTTCGATTTTTCGGAAATTAGAGAGTCCACAAAAATAGATAACGTCTCCGAAACAATTGACTTTAGCGAAGTGAAATTTTTTTTGTGAATAAAAGCGCGATTACGGAATGTTTTAATGAATTCACATTCATCTAAAGTTCTACAGGGTGTCAAAAATTTGATGTTCCTCTGCTAACATATTCAAACTACAATATCATGCTTATTTTAAATAGGACACACTGTATTTTTCAATCCCATCATGTACCAAATTACATTCTCTTTGAAAAGTTATAGAGGTATTTCATGTCTTTTTATTAGTTTGAGAATTCTTTTCAATTTTGTGAAATTATTATTTATTTTCATTTACTTTGTCACTTCAACATGCGCTTTGACGCGTTTCGTCGTTACAAACTGTAAACGTTTGTAACGACGAAACGCATCATGCTATGTAGTCAATGAAGTTTAAATCATAAAGTCAAGTGTTTGAATTTAAGTTTATATTCAATTAAGTAAAAGAAGAAACTTTCGTTGAAAACCTACACATTTTTTTTTTTTTTTTATATAACAGCCGTTTACATATGTTTCAAGGTTATTGCCTATCGTCGATAGGCAATAACCTTGAAACATATGTAAACGGCTGTTATATAAAAAAAAAAAAAAAATGTGTAGGTTTTCAACGTAAGTTTGTTCTTTTACTTAATTTTAGTTTGCCTGCATTAAATATAATTCTTAGAATAATTATTTTATATTCAATTATAATGGATTTACATCAAGTAAATGCCAACACTATCAAATATTTGTTTACCATCTATTTTCACTGCTCCGTACAGGCAGGCTACATCTTCAGCCTAGTTAACCGTAAGATGTAATTTTTTGTTTAGATCATTTTGTTTTACACTAATGTATTTTTTAAAGTCCTGATGAAGAGTATAACCATGTTCAAAATATAGACCAGGTTAATAAATTGGTTGTGTATCAATTATAGTGGCCCTACCTTTGCCGAGAACTCATCTATTACATACTATGTGAATAATAATATATATATATATATATATATATATATATATATATATATATATATATATATATATATATATATATATATATATATATATATATATATATATATATATATATATATATATATATATATATATATATATATATATATATATATAATTATATATATTACATATATATGTTATATAACTGAGCAGTATATTTTTGGAACACTTACCACTCAATAATTCTGAAGGTATATGAGGTTGTTTCTTCATCCATTCTCTCAAAATCAGTACATTATCCTTCATATCTTGTTCGCTTTTTCCACAAAAAGCTAAGACAGCTGTTCTGTTTTCGCTAAGATATGTGATATCCATAACTACCGAACGCTTGATATGGACTGAATTAATTGGTTCCAGACACTATGCAACGTTCTGCTGTCCTCGGTATCATATTTAAATATTCTTCAGTCAATTAATATAATCAATTCAAATTGAGAAACGACAAGGATGATATAGTCGAAAAAATAATTGATGAAATAATATCAATTTGCTTTCATGAATTTGCTTTTATGAAACTCCCGTAACATCACGAGACGATTCAAAAAAGTGGTATTTAGGTATACTCTTTACAGCCGAGAAAGTTCTCCAGAGTAGGGAGCCATATTTGTTTACAAGTTACTAATTATATTTTTTTGAGAAGTTCGACTTTTATAGTTATTATCAATATAGAATATAAATTCAATGGACGATGAATCTACTCTGTGATAGTTCATATTTAAATGAGAGGTAATAATAAAAACTTGTCTAAAAATCACTGACTGAACAATTCTTTATTCGACTAGTTTCGCCTTTTACAGCATTATCAAGAATGCATTATCATTCTTGATAATGCTGTAAAAGGCGAAACTAGTCGAATAAAGAATTGTTCAGTCAGTGATTTTTAGACAAGTTTTTATTATTACCTCTCATTTAAATATAGAATATATGGTCAATTAAAGTCTGATTAAAATGATTTCGAACAATGTATTCCAAAGAGATTGAAACTGTGCACATGACCAAGCATAATGCCATATAATCTGATTTAATTTTTCTAATAATCATTTTATCTAAACTGAAAACTCAAAATATGTTACATGTGATTTTTATTGCCAATCAATGTGTATGTCTATTGTGCTACGTCATAGGTTATTATAGTTGAAAAGATGACCGAAAACGTTGCTGAAATTCACTTAAAGTAAATGAAAATATGTGACTGTAACCATACAACGTTTAATGAGATTGAATTCTCGCTTAACTCTTGGTGAAACATAATTGAATTGGTGAGAATAATTTATTTTAACATACAACGTTTATTAATATGGACCAAAATACATATATCAAATTATATTATTATATTTATTTTGGAAGAAAAATAAATGATGGTCAGATTTTGTTGAGTTTTCAGTCGGTGCCCCCAATGAAGTTCTTCGATTTCGAATAAACGAAATTTCTCTGAAACGTCTTCGCAAAATAAAAAAAACCGATGGTTCAAACTGAAATGTATGAAATGGCTGGAATATTTAGACTTGTTACAGAGTCGGCCGCCGTGAGAATACTCAAATAATCAGTAAAATCACACTAAATAGGGGGTTACTTTTATATGAATACATAAGTTCATTTTCTAATAAGCACATTTTCTGATCCAATTTTGTTTCAGTTTTTTTCGGGAGGAAGTCTGTTAATCAATAGTTGAATGATGAGAATCATTCAAAAATTAAGAAGTTTTCCGAAGAAGTTATTTATAGCCCTATATACTCTATATAGGGCTATAAATTCCATATTCTATATGAAAAAATACACTCATTTCGGCACAATTGTGAATTAGCTGACCCGTCAAATTTTTAGCGACCATATAATTTTCTAAATTCAATGGACGATGAATCTACTCTGTGATATTTAAATGAGAGGTAATAATAAAAACTTCATCATTCTTGATAACCATATTTCACCATATCCACCATTGAATATAACTTAAATTCAAACACTTGAACTTATGATTTACACTTTATTGACTACATAGCATGACGCGTTTCGTCGTTACAAACGACTTCTTCAGATGCTTACAGAATAATAACCTTATTATTATTCTTGTAATCCTTGTTATTATTCTGTAAGCATCTGAAGAAGTCGTTTGTAACGACGAAACGCGTCATGCTATGTAGTCAATAAAGTGTAAATCATAAGTTCAAGTGTTTGAATTTGAGTTATATTCAATTATAATGGATTTACATCAAGTAAACGCCAACACTATTAAATATCCACCTTTCTCGATAATGCTATAAAAGGCGAAACTAGTCGAATAAAGAATTGTTCAGTCAGTGATTTTCAGACAAGTTTTTATTATTACCTCTCATTTATATAATTTTCTCGTGAATATATTCGAAAATCCTAAAAGATGTGTACTATTTGTGCTACACTACTCACGTTTTTAGTATTCATATTGAGCCGAGGGGACACTCATGGGCCCAGGAAACGTAACACTTGCAGTAGTTTCAAATTAGTCTGATAACCAATTATTTAATATATTAACACGTTTCATGTACGGTATGTGATTAACTAGTAATTTCTTTGATTGAACTGGAGATTCGTGATTTCGTAGCAAGTACTTCATTTACACATCTCGTCATTAGCTATATGAGGTACATTAATGGATGAAAAAATGGTAAGTAAATGTTTAGAATACCTTCGGAAACTGATAAATTTAATGACTGTGGTTGCGAAACACAATTTAGGAGATTCATTTTTGAAGTTATATGCCTTGCATTATTGTTCCGCAATTTTCATCGTGTCGTGTTCCAATATTTTGGATTTTCTCTGAATTTTGTTCCATTTCGATGTTATTTCAATGTTATCGACCGCCTAGGCCCTGACGTCATATGAGGGTCGGATTCAATAATAGGGTATTTGACTGTTTCAACAAAAATATGTCGAATTATTCGTTATAGCTGATGCATATTTCCCATTTAATTAATTATCTTTAAATTCATCTAATTTTTATGTAAATGAGAAAAAAATTTCAATGAAAAAGAAACCCGCCAAAACACTGCTATACAGGTTACTGAATGTGGTGACGTCACGAAGCAATAAACACAGTAACAGTCACATTGTAATACGACTGTCGACTATTAAATTTAGTGATTCTTGACGATTTCATAACTTTACTCTCATGAAATGTCTTATAAGTGGCGCGTAGTGCCAGAATGTACTAACGCATCTAATAAAACCCCTGAGAAAAAGTTTGTGAACCTTCCGACAGACACGAAAATTCGGAAAAAGTGGTTAATTCTCTCCCATAGAAACCTGAAAGATATAGCTTTAGAATCTCACGCTTTCACTTTGCTAAAGTGATCTTCACACATGAAAGCGTGAGATTATTTACTTACAAAAGTAAGTAAGTAATTCCTACCCTATATTTAATACATAAATAACGAGTTGATTTTATTGAATATGCGTTATAGTCTTCTGTGAACATTCTACTATATTTTGAGGTTATTAATTTAGGTACGTTTTTTATTGTAATTGCTTATTGTTTTTTACTAATTACACCAGGAAATAAACACTAAAATACACACGTACAAAGACATCAGAGAAATTTGATATAGTTATATTTTTATTGCAGTCAAATACCCTATCGGCTTTGAACAAAAAAGCGTATACCGGTGAAGTTTGATAAAAAATATTTTATGCAGTGTTTATAATTTTAGTTGATGCAATAAGCCTTCTGCTTCATACATTCTCATTTGGAAACTGTGTTTTAAAGGAAAAATTTTCAAGCCATATGATTTAAAAACTATAAATTAAAATTAACACACTTGACTTCAGTTTCACTAAATATATTAAAAACTCTACATATGTTTCGGTTGGTTAACCCATTATCAAGAGTAAACAATGTTAATGAATTTCAAAACAGCTTTCCTTATATATCCTAAACCACTGAATTTAACACTGGTTTCTTCTAGAAATCCACCTGACCATTTAATAATCAGACCGTTGCAGAATCTAGTATATATTTAGCTGTTTATACCTGGCTACCCGATAGTTGTGACCGAAAAAAAATTGTCAACCTAACGTTTGCATACTCTACTTTCGATTGGTATAAAATTTATCTGATAAGCAAGCCGGTGGAATGTTGAAAAAAAAAGTTTTTTTAGTTACTAATTTGAGCAAACCAACCTTTGGACCAAACTTTGTCAAGCAACCCATATGTAATATGTCTATTGACAAATTAAAATTAAGTTGAATGAAAAAATACGTTTTATCAAATAAGCATCTTGGTGAAGGTCGTTTTATATCGGGATTATTAACTACTAGAAAGAAACGTAAAGTTTACGAAAGAAAAATAAAATCCTCAAATCTTCAATCGATATTTAATTTCTTGAAAGTTCCTTGCATTTCTTCAGACATTGGTCCTCCCTGCCTCAAATCTTCTCTTGATACTGTATTCACATATTCCTTCAACTTCTCACTGTTTTTTGCGTATATTTCATCGAAGTCATCTGAAATATAAAGACATATATAGTTGAGATTATATTTTTAGGTAGATAACTGCAGATAGTTATAAGATATCTGATCTCATCTACTGCTTTTCAATATGAGTGTAATCTTCGAGCCAAAATTCTGTCCGCTGACGTAATAATTTAATGAGAAAACGACGAATTCGAATAAGTGACGCATTGTGTATAATTTTATTTCGAGTTGTAATTGAAATACCTCTGAGTTCGTATAAGAATCTCTGCATCAGAAAATCAGTGTTTTGCTCGATAACTTAATGTTTAATGTTGATCCGTTTGTATAAAACGAATATTTTTAAGTAACTCTATTATGGTTAGTCTATTTATTATATTTCACGGCTGTTGACTAGGAGAATAATCGACGATGATACAATTTAAAATTTCAGTTCTATTTTTGCGATTGTTGAATATTTTCACTTCGATTGCCCGTATCGCTAGTTTTTAATGTGATTCTGTGGGATGACTATTTTTGTTATTCTAAACGAATAATGAGTGCTCAGAACAGGTTGTGTTGTCCAAAGATTAATACAATTTATATACCTATAAGAAATTTCTGGATGGAACATTATAATTTCGGACATTTGTACAATCCAATCCAGATCTACGAAAATTGATGAACTTGAAATAGAAAATATTGTGAACAAAAGCATAATTATAATGAATACTTCGCAAATCGAAAGGGAATCAAAATGTCTAAGCAAATAAATATTTCTAGTCAGAAAAACTCTTAAATTATATATTTTTGATATCTCATGCGTTTGTTCATCAGCGGTAACAATTAATTCCTTTTATTTATTTTCCAGTATTTTGTATTATATTTCATTCAATTTTCATTGAACATATTTTCCAATTCTCAGGATAATAATTATTATTTGTTTTCAGTTTTTCCAGTTCACTACGATTATTTAGTCATTTGATTTCTTCATTCAATCGAAGCTTTGTTTCAGAGTTTGAACTCCAATTTATAAAGAATGGAAGTCCGGCAGAAAAGTGGAAAATCCACATCACTCAACACCTTCACACAAACTCGTGTAACAGTACCTAAAGCTCCAATTCGTCAAAGAATGTGATACCAGACCAACAAACCGTTACTGATACAATAGACCTGTTACTTATAGGAAATATGTTAAAGACACTTCAAATAATGAAAATTTCTTTGAAAAAAAAATTATGCCGCTGAATATAAATTTTCAACGAAGAGGAATAATGTCATAATTAATAGCAAAATGAGAAAAAAATTTTTTAAACTGAATTTAGTTCAATAAGTCAATTTAGGTTAAGTTTTGAACTTCATTCAATAATTGAATATAACTTAAATTCAAACACTTGAACTTATGATTTACACTTTATTGACTACATTGCATTGACTACATGCAATGTAGTCAATAAAGTGTAAATCATAAGTTCAAGTGTTTGAATTTAAGTTATATTCAATTATAATGGATTTACATCAAGTAAACGCCAACACTATTAAATATTCATTCAATAATCTAAAATGTGTAAAGGTGAAATCGAAATATCCTGAGGGAAATTATTCATGGTGGAATGTTGTTGAGAAACGGAAGCTTGAGCATTTTTCGGAATTGATGTCGATTTAATAGTATGGTATTACAAACATAAAGTTACATTTTCTACGACCAAAGGTTTTCAGAGCACTTTTTAAATGGGAAATGCGTATTTCAAGAATTGTACACAATTATTTTGAACGATTAAATATTATTACTGTTTCGTCCTCGACCTATTTTCATTCAATTATTTCACACTCATTTGTATATATGTTCGATGTATTGAAATATTCGATAACTGAAGTTTTTTGTATATTCGCATCAGAGTGCATAACATTTCGTTTTTCATTAAATTTCTTATCAGTTGTTTATGCTGGCTAGGAATGTAGCATATTAAGACCATTACGGAAGCAAATCAAGGGAGGATACCTTTATAACTATGGTATTCCTCATAAGTCAAGCTTTCTCCTTCCAGAATTTCCATTTTGTTAATCTTTCCTTTTTGATATTATTGAATCATTCGTGGTAACGATCACATCGTATTATTTCGTGGAAAATATTTATTGGTGAAGATTGGTAGTGTTATCTCTGAATATTGAAAGATAATTTAAAATTTTAATTCTTAAATTAATTGAAATAAATCCGTTATCGAACTGTTATCATGTGCTGTTTTCATCTGCATTCTTGCAATTTCATCAAATTCGAAAACTTTGAGAGATGTAAATGGTTTTCAGCAGTGTGTATATAATCTGTAGATTATTATATGAAATAAGGACTGAATGTCACTGTAGTTGTCCTAGGAATCATATGGAAATGAATCATCTTTGTAGTAAGTAATGGCCATCCGTTTCTTAACATTCAACGCATATAAAATTCTTTTTTTTCGTAGTCGTAAAGGAGCCATATTTGAATTCTAAATACATCAAGGAGTTGACTTACAAAACCAAGTTTCCACAAATTGAAGATCTTTCATTTACTCTTCATTAGTATGAAATCTTTCATTACTATATTTACCTAAAAATTCTCCAAGGCTCTTAAGTTCTCCACCATAGTCTTTGGGTAAACATTTTGGTGGTAAAATTTTGGACAGCATCTCAACATCATCGTGTGCATGGAACTGAAAATGATTTCAGATATTAACTAATAAAATTTTATGCCTCCATCTATGAAGGATGCATGAAGGTCGGACTGATGAGGACCTTGGCTTTCATTATAGAACACTGAGTAGACTTCAGATGAAATATTTTGTAATTGTTTAAATAATAAGCAATATAGCCAAAACCATCATGAACATCCTTTCCTGCACTCTGGGTCTGAGTACTCCTTAGAAAATAGTTTTTCCAATTTTATCGACAAATAACTAATTATTATGAACTACTTAATATTAATTGAACCTCGGAGAATATGTGAACCCCTGAGTCTAATTCAATGGCAGGAATCTATATTTGGACTCACTGCAATGTGTGCTGAAAAAAAAGAAAAAATTTGTGCTGTCTACTCACTCTGGAAGCAATCTTCGCAGGTAATAACGGTTTACACCAATTCGTTAGAGTGGATGCCAATTTGCTAACAATGTGTATCTCTTTAATGCGAGCTGAGTGACATTTCTGAAAAATGGTTTCATAATAATTACATCTGTACATTTGTTACATATCACGATCTACTGCTACAAAATCGATCAAGATCTTTGAGACATCTTTCATTCGACCAAATATGCTCTGCGTAAATTTTTAATGCTTATTCCCGTACTAACTCAAAACCTTCAGAAAATTGTGTTCTTTCTGAGGTAGGGTCGGCGGTTCGATTGTCTGATTGATGTTGCCTAGAGTACAGAATGTGAAAACTTCCGACAGTAAATATTAGGTGCGTTTCGAAAAATCATCGAACTTGAATTTAATGTAAAATCGAACTTGTTGAATGATAGTAAGATACCATTGTACATCCTCATTTGGAATCAGCAGTCTTGTTCAATCAATCAATAAAGAATCGCTGACTTTCAAAACGCCGCCAGGTTCTATATACCGAAGAGAAGGACATTAGCTCATGAACTAATCACGTGAGTTTCCTCTATGGAGGACGCTAACTGGTCCCACTAATGTTGTCATGAGTAGAAACCTAGAGTGTCTATATGTCTTTTCTTCGATAGATGGAGCTCACGTGATAAGTTCACGAACTAATGTTCTTCCTTTTTCGAATATAGCACTGTGGGTATTTTGAAGGTGATCGATTCTAGACTTATTGATTAAATAAGACTGATGATTCATGGTAATGATGAAAGAAATGAATGTTGTTATCATTCAATAAGTCCGTTGAGTTTTCGAAGCGCACTTAATATTCAATCTAAAAGGTGATAGGTTTATTGTTGTATGTCCTGCGTGAAATAAGTCGATGATTTTATCAACATAAATATTGTAGTAGGGGTGCTCAATATTTCATCGTCTGAAATAGATGTCAATTAAACGGCGAAATATTGAGAATTAAGTTTGCATTACTTATTCTTCACTTCTCGCATCACAAATCTGAGATTCACATAATCTGTTTTCTCTTTTTTTTATCATAAATTTATAATATATATATATATATATATATATATATATATATATATATATATATATATATACATATATATATATATATATATATATATATATATATATATATATATATATATATATATATATATATATATATATATATATATATATATATATATATATATATTATATATATATATATATATATATATATATATATATATATATATATATATATATATATATATTTATATACATATATATATATATATATATATATATATATATATATATATATATATATATATATATATATATATCCAGAAAGAAATTATTGGGTTTTCTGGTTCTCAAAAATATTTATTAAACATCTATATCACATAACGTTTCGGACCTTTTCTTGGGCCTTTTTCAAATGAAGTTTCATCAATATTGATTAAACTTCATTTGAAAAAGGCCCAAGAAAAGGACCGAAACGTTATGTGATATAGATGTTTAATAAATATTTTTGAGAACCAGAAAACCCAATCATTTCTTTCTGAAAATGTGAATAAAATGGTTCAAGATAGCAATGAATACAAATACAATGAACAGGCAATATCTTAAAATTGATTTATTGCCTGTTTAAATTAGTTTTGACAAAGTATCACAACTTTGTTTATACAACGAAACGTTAACAAAAATAAAGTTTTTCATATGAAAAGAAGCCTGTTATTGCTAAAAACATACAAAAAATAATATATATATATATATATATATATATATATATATATATATATATATATATATATATATATATATATATATATATATATATATATATATATATATATATGTAATAAACAGAATCAAAAATTGGGAGAGGAAATACTGACCTTACGAGGTCATTTATATCAACATTTTTTTCACTAACATAATTATCATTCGAAATTCAACTTAATAGTATTATTGTGAAATACATACTGCTATAAAGATACAAGCTTGAGAAATTAGCACTACCAGAAAAAAGACTACGAATCATATTCAGAAATTAATTGCTTCCTTTGCTGATAGCTGTCTCGTGTTTTGTTTGAGATTGATAAATATGGAAAATGAACGGAATTCAGACCTTGCGTTTCATTCTGACTTCAATATTACCAAATGAGGACTGACATTGAAATTACCACAATAATGGAATGATAAAATTTTAGATTCCTTTATTCATCTGAAAATAGAAAGGATGTTCCTTTGCATTATTATTATTTTCGATAAAAAAGATATTACCTAATCTCTGGCAATGGTTTTGTGTATATTAGTGATTGCGTTTACTTGATGTAAATCCATTGTAATGAATATAAACTAAAATTCAAACAATTGAAATGAGTCAACGATTTTGTGAATTGTGGAAGTTACTTGATTCAATATTGGAATATTCGAAATTGAAAAAATCAGTAATACAGAGAATCTCTGTCTACATAAACTGATACATAAACTCACCCTAATGCGTCTCTAGAGGGAAACGTAGCAGACTTGTCTTTATTGTGCAAGCTTTTTGACAGGTTTTTTGAAGGAAAACGGAAAGTTCAATAGATTTTTATTGAAAACAATAAATTGAAATCAAGATACTTGGCTTAAGTTTCACTAATATATTAAAAACGATACATATGCTCCGGGTGGTTTACCCATTATCAAGAGTAGCAATTTTTATTGATGATACGTAGAAGAAATTACATATTCTACGTTTGAAACTGAAACATTGTACATACATATAGATGATAAAAGTGAGTTAACTAAATGAGGAAAGATAGCTGATTCAATAAGAAAATGAAATACACAAAATTGAGAAATGACGTGAAGTGCACTACGAAATATAGAGTCATTATAATTAAGAATTCTTCAAAGCATGTTGTGTTATTCAAAATATAGAAATATATTTATTCGATTTTCATATAAATTTGAAACTCAGCTGTGTTGTGTTTTGAACATGAAACATTCATAAAAGAAGTATTTCTTTTATTGCTACCACTTTGATATATTCTCATATTAAATGTAGAAATTTTGGTCATACTTTTTTATAGTTTTCCATTATGTCTCGGATTCTTTCACCTATTCTCTCATCGTTTTTAAGGGGACCTTTCTTTGTACAACCCATGCATTGATTTTCCAAAATTTTCAAGGATATTTATTGTTTCGAGAGTTTCATCTTTTAGATACCTATTTACTATATGATAGTCGATCATTATCAAGAATGATGGAAACATATTTTACTCCAGTTAGAGTAAACATGTTATTTAAAATTCAAATAATATCGCTCTGTGTTGTGATACAAAAGCACACATTACTTCAGGAATTTGAACACCCAGTATCACCTCAGCGTGATACAACTCCAAGTAGTATAGTAATTTACTGTTCAGTGCTGTGAGTTGTTTTACACGTAATACTCAAGCGATGATTTGAGCCCATGGAGACTATTGAATGAACTAATATTACTAATCAAATCCGAGATTAAACGATGTGTTTTCACATCTAGATACAGCAATCACTTGAGTTCGAATTATATGAATAAATATATAAATATTCCAGAAGAACAATCTTATGACAATCTATATTCTTACAATCTATTTCGAACAATTTTCTTATTCTCATTCTGAAAACGATTAAGAATAGAAACACTTCAGAATTGAGGTTAATTAATTGTAACTAAGCACACTTTGTGAATATGGTTTTTAATTTGAGAAAAATAGTACCAATATGGAATTAAATTCATTAAATCATGAAAGAAGTGCCTCTAGAAAATGTATTAACAGAATGAGGCAACAAAGAAATAAAATGGATTGACACATATATTCGAAACCAACTAAAAGAACACCATGACATATTGTAATATTTGTCACTCGCCAAGTAATATTGCGATATCCACAGTAAGCAGCGTAACACAATCAATAGGGTATTTGACTGTTTTCACAAAAATATCTCAAATTATTCGTTATTGCTGATGCATACTTCCCATTCGATTAATTCTCTTTAAATTTTTCTAATTTTTATGAAAATGACAGAGAAAGTTTGAATGAATAAGAAACCCGCCAAAACACTGCTATACAGGCCAATTAATATGGTGACGTCACTCCGCAACAAACACAGTAAACGTCAGATTGTATACGGCAGTCGACTATTAAATTTAGTGATTGTTAACGATTTCATAACTTTACTGCGATAAAATGACTTATAAATGGTGCGTAGTGCCACAATGTACTAATACATCTATTAAAACCCCTGAGAAAATGTTTGTGAACCTTCCGCCAAACACTAAACTTCTGAAAAAGTGGTTAATTCTCTCTCGTAGAAACCCGAAAGATATAGCTGCAAAATCTCACGCTTTCATGTGTGAAGATCACTTTAACGTAAGTAAATAATTCCTACCCTGTATTTGATACATAAATAACAAGTTGATTTTATTACATTTTCGTTATAGTCTTTATACATTCTACTATATTTTGAGGTTATTAATTACGTACGTATTTTATTGTTGATCTTGAACGGAATTCCTATCTTTATACTTTCGTATAATAAAAGATTTAAAATAATAAAACTTCAATACTTTATTGTATGTAAGTTATATTTTAGCCAGAGGTCAATTAACTATGATAAAATTGTTATTGCAGATGGAAAAAGATATGGCAAACTATACACAATATCAAATGGGTTTCAGCAAAGCTATAATCATGGTTAAAGGGGCTATGCCATCTAAGTTTGAATGAAAGTTATACCTAAAATAGCCAACGTATTACGCTCATTCATTGTAAAGTTGAATAAACAATCTACGTTAAATACTTTAACTATAGCATTCAGACAAAATTATTACAATGTAAGCTGTATATTAGACTGTTTAGAGATTGATATTCAGAAACCATCAAAAGCACTCCATCAAGCATTAACTTGGTCTGACTACAAAAAAGAGAATACAGTTAAATATTTAGTTTCTTGCACACCTAATGGATTGATTAATTTTGTTTCATCTGGCTTTGGTGGCAGAGCAAGTGATATTACTGTATTAGAAAATTGCAAATTTTTGGAAACTTTAGAGCCTGGAACTGTTGTATTAGCTGACAGAGGTTTTAAACATGTGGAACAAATGCTGGCTGAAAAGGGCATAAAATTACTTAGGCCACCAAGTGTAACTACAGGTTCCAAGTTATCGAAGGATGAGGTTCGTCAAACCAAAGTTATAGCTAGCTTACGAATACATGTAGAAAGGGTCATAAGACGTATTAGAGAGTTTCACATGTTGAAGCAACATGCAGTGGTAAATGCTAAAATACTTAGAGACCTTGATCATTGTATTGTTATAGCTTGTGGTTTGATAAACCTACAAGATTCGTTAATAAAATAAATGCAGCAAATTCATAAATTATTTTCAGTATTTTTGATAATTATTTCTTAATTAAAATATTTATAAATTAGGTGAAGCACTGTTATTAATATTTTTGTCTCTTACCAAGTGAAATATCTGTAAATATGTTAGAATTATTTGTAAAAGTCTGTCCTGGAAATAAAAAATCCATAAAAACTTTAGCATTTTTATTAGCAAAATTAGTATGTACATAATATGTAAGAAAATTGAAATAATGAACAAAAAACATTGCAAATATTAATTTTTTATTATGTTAAATGCCAATTGTACGTAAGAATATCGGATAAATATGATTATATGACAGTCATGACACTGGCTACTTATGACACGACTTTCATTTTCATTCACCATAAGGGTTACAGAAAAACTTTTTCTTCTCACTTTGTGTTCGGGGCACATCCTACATTTTATTGTGCAAATTTCAGATTCCCGAAACAGTTGTACATAACCAACAGCATCGTCTCCGTAAGTTTCTCTAGAGGACCTGTAAAAGCAAGGAAACCATAGTATATTTCTTACATGTTTAATGTAGTCAAGTAGTACTGCACTTGATTGAATTTATTATGATTTTGGTTCGAAAATTGGTAAATAAATAAATTCAAAAATGTATAGGTATATTAATTTTCATGCTTCATATATCTATTTTACATTTATTTTCAACTAAAGCTTGTAAGTAGTGAATGGTCATTTATCAAATAACCTAAAATGTTTGTGATATTAAGTAAACTTTTTCAGGCATTTTCTAAAACATTAATTCATTTAGAGTATAATTTATAATATAAAGAGTAATACTTACTGTGCTGTTTTTACATTCTTTAATTCTGGAGCATAAAAATCAGGATTGTTTTTGAAAAACTGTGCAACCATAAAAGCGTCTATTCTTGGGAGATTTCTGCTATCAGCTTTAACAAAATTGCTCTCCATCGTACCTTATATAATATATACACATATGATTATTCAAAATAATTTCTCTGTTTTGTCTCTAACAAATAAAATAGCTAATAAAACCAGGAAATAAACACCCAAACACACACGTACAAACATCATAGAAATGAACGTTAGCCTTTGTTGGCTGCGATGTGACGTCACTTGCGATTTAGCGAATCCAGTGCGTTTTCAATCACGTGATTAAATATGAAATTTTAATCATTTTATTATCGATTTATTTTAAAAATCATATATATTTCAAAAGGTTGTAATGACTATATTGGTTTAAAATAATATTTACTATCAACCTAACAACATTTCGATCTATATTTTTATTGCAGTCAAATACCCTATTATATCTGCGACGTGCTTGTCTCCCAGTGGGTGACGTTGTGTAATGACACCTAGAATGAGGAATTATGTGATATGAGTTGACATCACAACTCAACGTCCTGTTTATCGAACATCCATGTCACAGACTTTCATTAATTTAGGAATGAGAATGTATTGCTCTATGAATGGTCTTGTTTTTGATGAAGATAAGACGGGGCTATTAATGTTCACGCCCAATGGAGTGGTACCACTGGAGAGTCCACTTGTGACAGCGGTGGATCGTAGCAGCATAAGAATATCTCAAACATTTGAATTTCTGGGTATTTTTCTGGACGCTCATCTGGATTGGAAGGAATATTTATCCATATTTTGTAGAAAACTGGCTGCGCAAAACTTTTCAGTTTATCAGCTAAGAAATTGTTGTGACATGTATATTATTGAGATGTATTATCACAGCAAAATGAATTCCATATTAAACTACGGATTTCTGAGTTGGGGTGGTAGCACATAATTGAATTCAGTTTTTAAGGCTCAAAAGAGGATCATAAGAACAATGTTCGGTCTCCAGATAACGGAGTCTTGTCGAGAATACTTTAGAAACAACTATTCCTGCTGAACTCTCTATAAATAGTTCAGCATAAATAGCCCTCCCTATTCATGCTGAACTGTGCTACTCATGTAAAAAAGAATTTACCTAAACTGATAACACGCACTGATGTTGTTTCATATGTTACAAGGGCAGCTTCTTCTAATCTTGTTCGCACACCTTTCATTCGATTGTCCCAGACGCAAAGAAGCACTATTATTATGGGCACCCGAGCTTACAACCATCTGCCACGTAATATCAGAGAGATTATAAGTCTGGGGAGATTTAAGAATGTACTGCGGTCATTTTTCTTGGAACGGGCATCCTACTCTACAAGTGAATATTTCTCTAGTTGCACTCGACTGTTGGTCATGGGTTCTTTTTGAATATAATTTTATCAAAATGTTTTGTGTTGATGTTTTGTATTCATTTCAAATATTTTTGATAATTCCAATACTATGTATTTTAGTCGATGGAAATATATAATATTATTATTATTATTATTATTATTAAAACACTACAAGGGCCATCGAGGATTCATATGATCTTCAGCAACTGCAATGATACACTTATTATCATATAAATGTATATTCAGAGTATATTTTGAAAATTTTTTCCCACTTTTACAAACAAATTCAACTCCTGTAATATTTCAAAATTTTTTAATTTTCTTCTCCACAAAATTTTTCAGGTATGAAACAATAAAATATGGGAAAAAAAATTGGTTAAACAAACTGTATTCCTTCTCACTCTTGCTGAGTTAATTTATTATCTTTCTTATAGTTCATTTTCTTCGTACATCAGTTTCGATATAAAAATTTTATTAGTTGTGCTTGCGTTTAAATTGAAATCGATATATTTATCTTGACTTATCGTTACGTATTATTTTGCCACCGAAAATGTTGTTATGGAAATTTAATTGAACTCACTAATACCAAGGGCACTGCATCAGCCACAACGTTAGCTCGAAGTTTGGTAATTAATTTCATAGAACAATTCCTCATATCCACTATATGAATTTCTCCAAGGCTATAATCATACCGTGAAATGAATTCACGCAGAACTATTGTATTTGTTAATTGATTTCTCATATCATATCTATCTTCATCCAGAATCTTTTCTATGAAGATTCTGTTATAATCATCAGTGAGAATAGGCATGGGTATGTAAAACCTGAAAATAAAAATCAATGATTGAGATATAATCCCTCATTACGAGAATAATGAATAGTAGAAAAATATGAAATGAATTCACTTCTTGTGTCTTCAACAAAAAAGTAATTATCACTTGGAACGAAACCAACAAATAGAATACAATATGAAAATATTTTTCGGAAGATAAAAAATGGAAATAGAAATCCTTATTCACTATAAAACCCCTTAGAAGCGCTTAAAAGAAAAAAAACTTGGTCAAATCCTAAATTAATTTTTATGCTGTCAATATTCATCAAAAATTCAAGGATGTCACCAAACCTAGAAAGTCGATGAGTAAAGAATTTTGCTTTGGACATCATATGAATTTACGGCTTCATGTTGAAGCCGTAACAGAACAGTGAAGCCAGTGAGTGTTCTGCCTCATTGGTTAGTGAACATCCTTTATTGTGTGTTTCTACTAACCTCATATAATGAATTCAAAACTTACTAACATTGAAATAAATAAGAATTGAAATTATAATTTGAATTATTTCAATTCAATATCATATTCGATAAGACTTAGGGCGCAATTCAATGAAATTTTTTGATTTATCATGATCAAAAAAAAATAATGAAATAATGAAAGAAAATTTACGAGAACCTACTAGTCAAAAATAATTTTGGATTGGCGAAGGTTATAACGGGTGATTTTTCAAGAGTTAAGTTTTTCAAGTTGGCAGCACTGGTTGGTTATGGCATCTAAACGTCATCTGTCAAAGTGACAAGTTTTCAGTATACCCTGCCATTTCATCATGGATGAACTTACAAACGAGCAGCGAATACAAATTGTTGAAATTTACTATCAAAATTTGTGCTCTGTGAAAAATGTGTATCGTTTGTTACACGTGTTCACCGATGAGGCTCATTTCACATGCCATACAAGAATGACCGATGCATCCCGAAAAAACGACAGTTTTTTGTGGTTTATGTGTTGGTGGCATCATCGGTCCATTTTTCTTCGGAGACGACCGTGGAAGAAACGTTACCGTCAACGGCGAACAATATCGGACCACGATACGCAACTTTTGTTTGCCCTGTTGGCCGAATTGAACTTGATTGACATGTCGTTTCATTGACGGTTCCGCATTTCACACAGCTCTTGAAACAATGTACATGTTGAAGGATGAATTTGGTGAGCAGCTTATCTCTCGAAATGGCCATATGAATTGGCCACCAAGATCATGCGATTTGACGCCTCTGGATTATTTCTTGTGTGGTTTTTTGTAAAGTCGTTAGTGTATGTGGAAAAGCCGAACACGATTGAAGCCTTACAGGATAACATAACACGTGTAATTCGTGGGATAAAGGAAATACAATTGAATATTCAAAAAACTAAGACAATGATATCAACAACTAAACATAAATTGATGAGTATTGATGTTGTTCAAATTAGTATTAGAGTAAATAACAAAGATATAGAAATAGTGAAGGAGTTTTAAATACTCGTATTTGGGTTTTGTATCGGAGAGCTGTTTAACATTTGGCTCTCATTTTCAATATGTACCACAAAAGATTTCTAAGAAACTTCATTTTTTCAATCGTGTAGCAGGAGATCTGTCACCATTAACTGTCTATGAAACTATCAATCAACCAGATTTTGATTTTTGTGCCACTCTTATGTACTTTTTAGAATTTAGTAAATTACCTGTTTTACAATAACTGCAAAATAAAGGAATGAGATTATTCCGAGATGTAACCGATATACTAGTATCACGTTCATTCTAAGAAATTTGGAATGGTTATCGGTTGTTGGGAGACTACATAAAATACAAAGATTTTCCTATATAAGGTACTGAATAATTTACTTCCAAAATTTTTTAAAGAGTTTATAATATACAGATCGCAGATTCACGCTCAAGGCGGGTTCAGACGGCGCGCACCCACTCGCGCATCAACCTCGCATCCGACTCGCCTTCAATTCGCCTGGCAATAAACTCATCTTCGCCTCACTGTATAGACGACAGGCATCCACTGGCGCACCGAAGTTTAGAGACCGAGTGTCCATTGATGCGCGACCAACAACCGACTGACGACTGCTTACCTCGAGTTGGCCTCACTGTTAGTGGCCTCGAGGGAAGGGAGGTGTTTACATTGTGCGAGGGACAGGAAGTGAGGCTGGTACGCGAGTGGGGGCGCTCCGTCTAAACCCGCCTTACAATACAAGACACAATTCTGATTGCCGTTTATACAGATATAACTTGAATAGCTTGACGAGCTCCTTATTTTATGACGGCCTAAAAGAAATTAATGCACTGCCTTCTGAAATAAGGGATTCCACATCACTTCGTGTGAATATAAACTTAAATTCAAACACTTGAACTTATGATTTACATACACTTTATTGACTACATAGCATGACGCGTTTCGTCGTTACAAACGACTTCTTCAGATGCTTACAGAATAATGTTCTTTTCATCACTTCGTGTGTTCGAGAGACAGAGAGAGATCACGAAGTATGTCAAGATGTATTGAACTGATTGTGATCGCGTAGTTGTTTAGATTTTGTCAATTTGGTTTTCTTCCCAGAATTGTTATTCGGTTGTTTTTGATTGTTAGGACACGTATATAACCTCAATTTTTCAGAATGTTTAGATTATTTATAATCAAAAACATTTTCAGGGACATTCTGAAATTCTTCATTGAAATATGAACTTTGATAAGACGAAATGTATTGCCTTCACATGTTATGATGTAAATCGTCCTCCCTCTGAGAACCTTAAAATTGGGGAAAATTAAGTAGTTACATAAGTAAAGTCAGTGTGTTATTTGGGAGTGTTCATTGATCAGCATATCCGCTGGGATCTTCATGTAAATAGTATTATGAAAAAAAAGGACCTTGTTGCCAAAATTTAGACACCTTTCCAAATTCATGAACTTCAGTGATATGAAAATTGTTTACTGTGTTTTGGTGCAGTTACACTTGAACTATGGTATTGTCGCGTGGGGAGGATAGTTCAGCTCGCTTTTGACAGGGTTGGGTGTTATTCAAAGGTGGATGTTAAGAATAATGCTGAAGAGGAACAGGGTTTGCGCAGCTGATGAGGTGCATAGGGACAGTGGAGTGTTTGATGTTGGGAGGTTGTATTTTCAGAGATCATTAATTTTTTGTTATCAAAAACGCACAGGCATTGCACATCCTGATCATATCCATGACACCAGATATAGAAATAAAATTTCGTGAAAGAATAGAATGGCAAAGCGAATTCGACAGCGACACTACAACTATTTGATATGTGAGATATATGACATTCTTCCAAAGGACTTGCTGAGTGACAAATCGTTGAGATCCTCCAAAAAACAGTTAAGTAAATGTTTGATAGATGTTTCTGTTGTAGAAATGAGGACAATATTCAACTAGAGAATTAGAGGCGTGTGGAAAGTAACTTAAGTATACAGATCACCCATAAAAGTTACGACTTCAGAGAGGTCAAACTGTACGACATGTTTGTTTGCCATGTTAAATATATATGAGGATATGTGTGTTTCTTTTTGTGCTAATTTATTATATGTATTACTTTTGATGTATTTCAGTTAATTTTGGGTGAATAAATATTATTATTATGATGAAATTGTAAAAAGCCCATACTATGATAGAAATATAAAGATAGGATTTTCGAAATTTCATCGATACAAAGAAAGGTATATGGACAGCAATTGACTAGAAGTATATGTATATGTTTCGGGCTTGTTCGTTATTTTCACAAATTGTTCAACTACATATTTGGAGTGAATAAAAAATGAAAACTACATTACATTACAGAATGCTTTTTGACAACCGATGAATGTTGTTTGTGGATGATAAGAAATAAAGTGACCATTAATTCATAATGAGAAAATTTATTTTCAGTTCATCTAAATAAAAACATATTTTTCTGAACATTTTCGACGGTCAAGAAATTGGTTTCATTTTAATGTCAGAAACAATAATTTTTCCATTCAATGATCGCCCATATAATTCAAAAATAGTAATTGTGGACGTGGACGCTCTTACGGGTCACAGAGTTGAGAATTTCTAACAAAGATTGATAATGATTGATATATCTTCGTCTCAAATTCCAAGATGGTTTCTTAAAACCGGTCTCAAACTTGAGGTTCCACTTTAGTGGCTGTCTCATTATTTTAAAATGATAGATTTGAGTAAAGTAGTAACAGTTTTTGAAGTAGGACCTTCAGTAAATTGTGATTCATTCGACGATATAAAATAGTTCATTATTTCCACTGTTATATTGTAGGAATAATGCAATTTACTAAATACCGAAAGATAAGAGCAAGTCCACAAATTCAAATGTAATTTGTTTCAAATAACTGAGATAATTGAGAAAAACATGCAACATAACCATGAAATTCTTCTCGTAAATTTTACAGGCTAGATTTTCTGAATACCTCTCAATTTTAATTCTCAAGTAGTTCATTAATTTGAAATACCTCATGGAAATGTGTTTGCTATAGAAGCTACGTTCATGATTCCAAAACGTCTCAAGATTTTGTAGTAAACGAATTACAATAATAACACCAATTAAATATTTTTTCTATTCGCACGATGCATATATATTTGTTTGATTAATGTTGTAATATAGAAATAATCAGGCAGGCCAGCAAATATATAATTAGTAACCTCTTCTGACAGGAAAAATGGAGCTAAAGTTCATGAGCGAGTACCAGTTTCGAGTAGGAATAGGATTTCATTTGAAGAATTGACAAGATTTTCCATTACCTTGAAGAAAACATATTTTCGAATTATGAAATAATTGATATGTTTTTCATGATATGGTGTATTGATAATCCACATATAAATAAATATATCAGGTCTATTTCTGAGCTTGCATAATAAACGATTATGTACCTAATGTACCTTAGAACTATGGAATCGTATGTGGGAATCAGCTTCACACACTTCGACATTGAAAATTACATGCTCTTTCACCTTATTCTTTCAGAAATTCGAAAGGAAAAACAAAGTGTCTACACATTTTGATCAGAACTAACTCGATTACAACTGACGACATCAATTTCATATTATGAAGAAGTGCAAAATCAGATGAAATATATGAATACACAAATTCACGAATTGTTCAGAACATTATCATAGCAGAGCTTCATTATCGTTCAGGAGATAAATCTTAGAGAATATTGAAATCGATTCCTACACTTGATGGAAACTTAATACCGTAGATTGCTTCGTTTTACAAAGAACTTATCAGTTGTGCCAAGTCCAACAAGAGAAATGCATCGACAATTATCAAACACCCTCTTTTGACTTAAAAGAAAGGAATAAATAGTAATGCATTTTGCATAACTTGTTTTATATATTCCATCTAAAGGAATCAATAGAAAAACATGAACATGTCCTATATCTCTATCCATGTATAACAATAATGGAAGGAGTTGTGCTATGTAATTCAAATAGAGAAAATATTATTATGAGTTTTGGACACCAGAGTGGTTAGATGCGAGTTTAATATTATCAAGTCAGATTATTATCAGAAGCCAACGTCTTCAGGTAGATATCTACACTTCCGATCTCATCATAATGTGAATGTGAAGCTGACTATATTACGTCAAGAGAATCATAAACATTGTACATATTGATTACTGTCAGAGTTCACTAGCCCGTCTGGAAGTAGTCCTGAGTAACAATGGATATCCAAAAACACTTGTGAGCAAGATTCTATGGAGTACTGTTATTAGGCCACCGTTTCCCACCTCTAGAACCAATCTTAATAGAGAGTAGAGCTTACACATACACTCGAACGCTACGTCAATCAAATATAGATCCTTACCATCCTTCCGTTCACCCACAGCAAAATTGTGTTACATTCTCTGCGAAATAGACGAGTGTAAACTTGTCAAATAGAATATCATTACTGACAGAAGTACTTTTACCAGATTAAAGGATAAGGTGTCTCCATATTTGATATTAGACTATGTCTATAGTATTTCTTGTTTGGATTGTGAATGAGTATCTATGGGTCAAACATCGCAGACCATAAAAAGAAGAATAACTCTCCATAAAAGTGATATAAGACTCCACCCTAATAGATGAGCTTTAGCACAACATTCCTCAAAAAAGGGACATCGTTTCGATTTTGAAAATCTCAGAGTACTGGATGCGGCTGGTGGTTACCAAAAAAGGATTTTCTTAGAAATTGTCCACATAAATGAACAACATCAATAAGAGGACGGACATTTCTAGACTAAGTTGCATTTACAGTTATTTACTTTCAAGATTTTAAATAAGACCTCCTCAAACAACCTCTGAGTTTTAATAGACATTTCGTGGTACGTGCTCGGTATGACATTTGTTTCTATAGTGGTTTACTCTTTTACCTTCTGTGCCTTTTCTGTGACATTCATCTGTTCTCCTGCAATTCTAGTTCATCGGTTTCATCGTTTTGGTCAGTTTTCCGCAATTTTTACATTGTATCATTAACATTCAGTTTCTGCATAATATCATATATTTTTTAAGTACACACACTGTTGTTTATAGTGTTGGTCAAACATTCAACCTAGTTAGCCGTAAAATATAGACTTTTTTCATGACATTTTATTAACAACTGTTATTTGATAGAGTCCTGATGAAGATTATAATCATAATCGAAATATAGACCACATCAAAAAATTGATTACATTTAATCATAGTGAGCATCCTTTTTGCGGAGAACTCATAATAATATTATATATATATATATATATATATATATATATATATATATATATATATATATATATATATATATATATATATATATATATATATATATATATATATATAAATATATATAAATATATATATATATATATATATATATATATATATATATATATATATATATATATAAATGTATAATGGAAATAAGAATTTCTTTATGGGAACAAGAACCTATGACGAGCATAGATTTCCACATATACGGTTCCAAGCCTCAGGATGGCGTTGTATTATTCAGCAGCATTAAGAAATATCTGATGAATACATTTCGAAGATATGCCCGAAAATTAAGCACTTTTGTTAATTACTAGAAGACAACGAACGAAATTATCATCTGAATTATATTCATTTGTGTTCCCAGTTTCCTATAAATAGGTATAAATCAAACAATTGTTAAACTGATTTACACATATATTAAAAATAATGCTGCATGACGTACGTTTCGATGAGATTCACCTCTTTCAAATGCTACGTGCAGACTAATGCCAATTGTATGTACAGCATGTTAATTCTAATGTAGAATTGTTTTATTATGTTTATCGATTTACATCAAGTATCGGCCTCATCAATTATTAAGGTATAAATCATGAGTTACTACAAGATTTAATGTGCCATCACTTGAAACACGTAGAAAATATTTGGAAATAATATTCCTATACAAGCTGATAAGGTTTTCGGTTGAACGTTCTTTTCTCCATTTCCTCATAAATTACCGTGTTCCAAAAATAACTTGTAGAAATATGAACATTCTTTACCCACCTCTGGCTGGTACTAATGTTTTAGCTTTTGCATCACTTCATAAAATTTGTGGTGACTTTGAGACTTTTCATCACGTCATCGACATATTTGCATGCGTGCCTGGTGATATCAGACGAACTTTCGCCTGACTGTTTTTTAGTTATAAGTTTTTTAGATATCAGTTTTTCCTGTATCTTGTAGCTGAGCTTCAATGTGAGCTTGCCCACAGAATTTTCGTTCATGTGTATTTGTACATTACTGATATCATTTCTAGTTTAATTTTTTATAAATTGTTAACTATATTGTATTTTCCCCACTCAGTAATTGGCTCAACTTGTTGTGTGGTGTATTTGTAAATGAATAGATAAATGAATCAATAAATAAAATGTGAGAAAATTATTTCGAGTTTTTCATAACTTTTTATCGTAACCGAACTCCAAATTTTCCGTAGATTATCGTCAGAGATGGAGGAAAGCGTAGTGAATAAACGACAAACTCTCAAGAAAGTACTAAAACTAGTTTGATAATTCTTGCTTCAAACCATCCTAAAAATCGTGAAACGTCATTGCTATGTTAGGTTATACAAAATTCTATATTGAGCTGTAATTTGAGTTAGAAATTGAGTCCGAATCATGTAAAACATTTTTCAGTATGGAGCATTTGTAACAATCAGAGGAGCTGCATTATTCATTATACTAGGTCATCATAATAAACCCACCTTCCACAATACTCAGTGATTGTGAGTACATATCAAAATTGGTCCATTATTATTCAATTAATAGTCCATCGAAAGTCGTTTCGATGTATTTACAAGGCCACACTTTACTCTCACAACATTTTCTTTTGAAAGCGCATTTAGCGAACTCAGTCTGTACCACCATTGTAATTGATTAATCAGTACCTATGCTATGATTCTAAACATCGATGAACATAAATAACCCAACTATATGATTAATCGTCCTAAAATGCGATTTTGAATTCAGTCATCCAAACATGTTCACACAAATTGAGGACTGAATTTGAGATACAAGTGGTTTGGACGCATTTTCTTCATTTGAATACAACATAACAAAGCTTATTCACTTCTTTAAAATGCAAGTTATGTCCCTCTGCATTCTCAACAAGAAGAAAATAGTAGTTCTGTTATTGAAATCAAGGATATCAATAAGATGAGCTTCTTTATATTTCGTTTGAAATCAAATTGCTGGAAGATGGTCGAGTGACAAAGATGCGTCATTTTGTATTGATAAAAAGAATGAAATATATCTCATTCTTCATTATGATATTCTTCACTACCTTATGCGCTTATACATTCAACAGTTTTTTGACATAATCCAGACATATTTCAGAACTCACAAAATGAATGGAATTTTATGTTCAAATAATAATTTAATATGAAATATATAATTGGTTTTTGAGGGATATCAACTGTCTTACTGAGATACTGCCGAAGGAGCCAGTGTATAGTTTTCCAGAAGATATCTTGTTTGTGGCTTATTCTTCATTGAACAGTAGTTTTCAATCTTTGATTTGACCTTTTCTATCGAAAATTTGTTTTTGATTATATGTATTTCCAGCAGATCATCTGAAAACATGAAAATCATTATATAACAATATATCACGACGAAAACAGCTTCAAATAATTAACTTTTAACGTAGGTAGTACTAATGATGTACATAAAAAAATTAAAGCAGGAGAAAAGAGGAGAAACTTTTTGATATAAAGAAGTAACTAGAATATATATATATATATATATATATATATATATATATATATATATATATATATATATATATATATATATATATATATATATATATATATATATATATATATATTATATTTTTTTTATTTCGAAAGTTTTTAGCAATAACAGGCTTATTTTGATATGAAAAATTTCATTTTTGTTGACGTTTCGTTGTTATATTACAACTTTGTCAAAACTAATAATTATATATATATATATATATATATATATATATATATATATATATATATATATATATATATATTATGCTAAACACTCACTCTCGAAAGTGAAACGTTCGTTCTGAATAGACAGCACATGAGAATAAGAGTCTCAGTATATATATATATATATATATATACATATATATATATTTTTTTTTTTTGACTGTAGATATGTATTTTCACTGTTTAATTGGGATTGCAGTCTAGGACAGGAAAATCAGTTACCTCTTCAATATCTTCTAAGGTTTCGAAAAAGTTTATTTTCTTCTTCAGGGCTAAGAAAGTAGAATATTATTCAATTAATTACTCTATTATCAACTGTGGAGTACTCATTACTCTACGGTATTCCACTTGGAGTCACAAGAAGATGCTTGAGGAAATCGTTGCCTCACTTCGGTTCTGTTTAGTAAATATATATATCTTATATATAAAATTCTCGTGTCACAGTTTTCGTTTCCATACTCCTCCGAAACGGCTTGAGCGATTCTCATAAAATTTTGTGAGCGTATTGAGTAGGTCTGAGAATCGGCCAACATCTATTTTTCATCCCCCTAAATGTTAGGGGTAGTCCACCCCTGAATTTTGTTTTTTATTTTTAGACAAAATTTTCAGTTTTTATTTTTATGATACAACATACAAAAATACATACAATACTAAATTTTCACCCTTCTACGATCAACCCTTATTTTTTATAGCTGTTTATTTCTTTGGCGGCTTGATGATATTGTTGGCAGGCGATTTCAGGCAGACGTTGCCAGTAATTCCCCGTGGAACGCCTGCAGATGAATTGAATGCTTGCCTGATGGCATCACCTTTATATGTTACCGTTATTATGGAATAACGTAAAAACATTATCGCTAACCACTAATATGAGAATTCAACTTCAAAATGATCAAAGTGCTGCACAATTTTCCAAACAATTATTAGCTGTTGGAAATTGAAAAGTCCCAGTTGATGCGACATCTGGATAAATTACTCTTACCAACAACTTTTGCCGATTTGTAGACTCTCAATTAGCTTTTATTGAAGATGTTTTCCAAACATTAGTGAGAATTATCAGAATTATGCTTAGTTAAGTCAACGAACAATTCTTGCAGCAAAGAATAATGATATACACGCACTGAATTTCACCATTCAATCAAAAATTGCAGGCGATTTGGTGACATACAAATCCGTTGATTCCATAACAAATCCCGATGATGTAGTAAATTATCCAACGGAGTTTTTGAACTCTCTGGAGTTACCAGGATTTCCAGCACATAACTTGCAACTCAAAGATGGTACAGTTATTATGATATTGCGTAATTTGAATCCACCGCGACTTTGCAACGGTACTCGACTTTCGGTTAAAAGACATGCCGAATTTGATTGAGGCAACCATTATTAACGGAAAGTACGCAAGTGAAAATGTATGTATTCCTCGAATACCAATGATTCCGACTGATCTTCCGTTTGACTTCAAACGATTGCAATTTCAGGTCGCCTTGCGTTCGCAATGACAATGAACAAGTCGCAAGGCCAATCGCTTAGTGTTTGCGGGATAAATTTAGAAAATCATTGTTTTTCACATGGGCAGTTATACGTTGCGTGTTCACGAGTTGGGAAACCATCCGCTTTGTTTGTGTTAACGTCAGACCAAAAAACAAAAAATGTGGTTACTTCAATGAAACGGATAATTTGCGGACACGGATATAATTCAGTATTTACTTTTGATTCACTTTCATTTACTTAGAGACGTTCAACTAAATAACACTTCATTTTTGTAATCGAAATGAATTCATTACTGTTGAGAAACGAAATAAAATTTTTCCTTTTCAAATATAAAACTTTTAATCACCAAACGAAATGTTACATAAAACGAAGCCATCTGGTGGCGAAACGGAGTTCGCCGGGTCTGCTAGTATATATATATATATATATATATATATATATATATATATATATATATATATATATATATATATATATATATATATATATATATATATATATATATATATATATATATATATATATATATATATATATATATATATATATATATATTTCGAAATTAATTTATTGCCTGTTTCTGATCAATGATTCTTCACGATGAAGAAACCTCTGAAAAACTCATGGAAAGCCAGGCGATTCAAGTAATTATGATTTATTTATATATGTACATATAATTTCACATAGTTGTTTTATATACTTATCCAGAATATGTATATTGACATATTTTTATGGGTTTATGCGTGTGAAATTGATGGTAGATCAGGAAATGATGAGTTTTGAGGTATAATTTTTGATAATTGCTTGAGTGTTATTTATGAGGTTTATCAAATCGTGATGAATAGAATATAGATGTTTTATGTCTGTTCTTTCATTTACTGTGTTTTCAAAATTTTTACGAATGTGTAAGATTTCTAAAATTTCCCTACATTTTTTGTCTTTTTATGTTGCTAATATCTCTGTGTTTTTGTAATCAAAATCGTGCTTTTCAGTTATTTTATGTTCATGTACGGCTGTTATTTGAGTTTTTCTGCATATATATGTGTTTTAACTCTGTCTCCAAGATTTTGCGATGTTCGACCTATATCGCACTTACTGCTATTATTGCAGTTAAATTATTTTCGTTGCATATAAATTTTTTTGACTGTAAAGTATTATTTAATTCATGAATTCGGTTTTTCATGATTTTGTATATCAAATTATATGGGTAATTATATTTTATGAGAAGTGTACGAACTTCTTCAAATGTTTTATGCCGTAGACGTGATGATGTTAATTTTGGTGATCTATCTACAAAACTAATTAATTACTGGAAAAAAGGAGAAATAATTAGTTTTGTAGATTGATCACGAAAATTAACATAATTACTTTTTACAAACAATTATATATGGTTTCTCTGTATAAGAATCGTGATTATTATGTTAGTATAGTTCAGGGTATTCGATTCAATTTGTTAGTGTTTCTTTATTTTGAAGTTGTCACTTATGAAGAATCGATGTAGTAGGAATCGATGGAATCGAAATTCACAATCTGTTGCGTTTAACTCCTATCGGCCTGCATTCAATTATAACGTTGAAATAGATTACAGTTCACAGCAAAACGTTGCTATTGGATCTTTGAACGTTGTGTGTTAATATTGCAAAGACAAGTTTGATTTTTATTGATAAGAAAATATAACCAATAATGCGACAAAATATTGCGCGAGGAGTCAATCCAAATAGACGCTATTGTTACAGCCTCCAGAGCCACTATATTTATTGCTTTCTGGAAATAGCCTTAATTCTGTACATTTCTTGATTTATATCCAGCAAATATCTCATATAATTAATGATGATATATGATATCCTAAAAATATATATATATATATATATATATATATATATATATATATATATATATATATATATATATATATATATATATATATATATATATATATATATATATAATATATGTTGTATAACTGAGCAGTATATTTTTGGAGCACTTACCACTCAATAATTCTGAAGGTATATGAGGTTGTTTCTTCATCCATTCTCTCAATATCAGTACATTCTCCTTCATATCTTGTTCGCTCTTCTGACAAAAAGCTAACACAGCTGTTCTGTTTTCGCTAAGATATGTGATATCCATATCTACCGACCGCTTGATGTGGACTGAATTAATTGGTTCCAGACACCATGCAACGTTCTGCTGTCCTCGGCATTATATTTAAATATTTTTCAGTCAATTAATGTAATCAATTCAAATTGAAAAACGACAAGGATGACATAGCCGAAAAATAATTGATGAAATAATATCGGGGAATTTGCTTTTATGAAACTCCCGTAACATCACGAGACGATTCAAAAAAGTGGTATATACTCCAAAGTATCGAACTTTTGTCATTGTCATATTCGTTTATAAGTTACTAATCACATTTTTTGTAGAGTTTCGACTTTTATAATTTTCTTCAATATAGAATATAAGGACAATTAAAGTCTGATTGAACCAGAATAGATATATCAAATTATATTATTATATTTATATTAGAAGAAAAATAAATGAAGGAGAGATTGTTGAGTTTTCAGTCGGTGCACCCAATGAAGTTCTTCGATTTCAAATACACTAAATTTCTCTGAAACGTCTTCGCAAAATAAAAGAACCGATGGTTTAAACTGAAATGTATGAAATGGCTGGAATATTTAGAATTGTTACAACGTCGGCTACCGTGAGGTTACTCAAATAATCAGTTAAATCACAATAAATTTAGAGGTTATTTTTATATGAATAAGTTCATATTTTCTGATCCAATTTTGTTTCAGTTTCTTTTCGGGAGAAAAGCTATCAATCAATAGTTGAATGATGAGAAATCCGAAATTGAAGAAATTATTTATAACCGTATATATTCTATATAGCGCTATAAATTCCATATTCTATATGAAAAAATACACTCATTCCGGCACAATTGTGAATTAGCTGACCCAGCAAATTTTTAGCGACCATATAATTTTCTCGTGAATATTTTCGAAAATCCTGGAAGATGTGTACTATTTGTGCTACACTACTCACGTTTTCAGTATTCATATTGAGCCGAGGGGACACTCATGAGCCCAGGAAACGTAACACTTGCAGTAGTTTCAAATCAGTCTGATAACCAATTATTTAATATATTAACACGTCTGATGTACGGAAAGTGATTAACTAGTAATTTCTTTGGTTGAACTGTTATTCGTGATTTAGTAGCGAGTACTTCATTTACACATCTCGTCATCAGTTATATGAGGTTATTAATGGATGAAAAAATGGTAGGTAAATGTTTAGAACACGTTCGGAAACTGATAAATTTATTGACTATGGTCGCAAAACACGATTTATGAGATTCATTTGTAAAGTTATGTCTTGCATTATTGTCACGCAATGTTCATTGTGTCGAGTTCCAATATTGTCGATTTTCTGTCAATTTTATTCCATTTCGATGTTATTTCAATGTTATCGACTGCCTAAGTTCTGACGTCATATAAGGGTCGGAGCCAATAATAGGGTTTGACTGTTTCCACAAAAATATCGCAAATTATTCGTTACAGCTGATGCATATTTCCTATTTGATCAATTCCCTTTAAAATTTTCTAATTTTTATGGAAATGGCAGAGAAAGTTTGAATGAATAAGAAACTCGCCAAATTACTGCTATACAGGTTACTTAATGTGGTGACGTCACGATGCAATAAACACAGTAACCGTCACATTGAAAAAAACTGTCGACTATTAAATTTAGTTATTGTTGATGATTTCATATTTTTACTGCGATAAAATGTGTAATAAATGGTACGTAGTGCCCCAATGTTTTGACACATCTATTGAAACTCCGGAGAAAATGTTGGTAAACCTTCCGACAAACACTGAGATTCGGAAATAAGAGTTAATTCTCTCTCGTAGAAACCCGAAAGATATAGCTGTAAAATCTCGAATGAATGAATGAATGAATGAAAAAACGTTTTATTGAGATTTTTGTTTACATTAAAATTCATTGTTATTTTCAATTACAAGGTGGGAGGTTATAAGGTCTCGCGACACGCTTTCATGTGTGAAGATAACTTTAACGTAAGACAATAATTCCTACCCTATATTTTTTACATAAATAACGAGTTAATTTCATTACATATTCGTTATAGTCTCCTCCATACATTCTACTACGAGTATATTGTGAGGTTATTATCTTGATCGGAATAAACTGGATTTTATTCCTATCTTTGTATTTTTATACTTTGGTATAATAAAAGATTTGAAATAATAAAACTTCAATACTTTATTGCATGTGAGTTAAATTTTAGCTAAACGTCAATTAACGATGATGAAATTGTTATTGCAGATGGTAAAAAATATGGCAAACTATACACAATAACAAATGGGTTTCAGCAAAGCAATAATCATGGTTGAAGGGTCTATGCCATCTAAGTTTAAATGTCAGCTTGATCGCTGACGTTACATATAACCATGTAACGAACAACCTATATCAAACGGTTAAAAACCAATATTGATCAAGAAACAAAAGCTGCACCAGATGTGCCTCCTGGAAAAAACGCACTGAATGATGACGGTGATATACCTGAAATGTCTGAGGAAATTATGGGTAGGTTATCTACATATAACATTTTACGTTATTTCACGTTACATTTTTGAGAATAATGATAGACGTGTGCTACACTATTATATTTTCACTGTTTATTCCTTGTGGAGCCAATGGGGACACACATAATCTGAGTGAATAACATTGATTGTCCTCCTCTCTTGACCGCTGTGAAATTTCGTGTTCCAAGGCAAAATTCTCGTAATACAGAATTATGCCACCTAGATACTCCGAGGACCAACTCCCTAATACAATCCCCCATTTGGTTTATGGAGTGTACATTCAATAGAGTTGCTAATAATTATGACATTCACTTTGATTCCACAGAAGCTATTATTACGAGTTATGCGAACAAAGGGAATTGACTAAAATGAAGTGATTTATATTGAGTTCGTTGTGATATTTCATTAAACGCTATTATTTAGTTATAAGTTTACTATTTCAGTTTCTTTTAGATTAGATTGAGCTCTTTGTTATATATCTTATTCTTTTCAACTATTTATTTAGTATTCAACATTATGTTTTCATTTTCTGTAATTGAGTATTATACTTGTTGAGGAAGGAGAACTTATTATTATTAATAAAGTGAAAATTACATAACTAAGTATTGTATGTGATGGGCATTATAAATATTGACCTTTATAATTCACATACTAGAGTCATACGAATGGAGTTGTCATAGAACATGTATTAGCATTGTGTGAAATTTTGGAATTACGAAATTTTGTTCACAATCGAAAATTTTTTTCGCAACATTTTCAAGTCGAAGCTTTTTCCATATTGAAAACAGATACAATAAATTTCCCAATAAGAGTTCAAATTTCTCTCAATCAAATATTTAAAAAATCTGCACAAGTTGAGTTTGAATTATCTGTCCTAAGAAAGAATTTTACTCAGAATCATATTGTAATTCACCAAAATAATCCTTGAGCAACTTCATCAGCATTAAGACCATACATTTCTGAAGCTATTTTTGTAGGTCTTCCAGAATACGGATAACCTTCTAGTGATTCTCTTTCTTCTTTTCCTTTTTTCTCTTGGTTCCTGAAATTGTGATAGGTACAGTAGAAAGAGTAACTCAATCAAAACAAATCTACAAAAATGCAAGTATATCGGGATTGTCGGAAGGTATTCTAACATACTTTAAGTAAGATGATTACATATTGCTATATTCTTAATGATTGCAATTCATAAACATCTATCTGTTTATGCGTGAGTTTTGATTGAAAATTACGAAAACAGGTTTGAAATTTTGGCTTCCTTATCTCTTCGTCTTCTGTGCATAATGTGTGAAGGTTTATAATTTTTTTTCGACAAAAGTTATCAACTATTCATAATATTTTGTCTTTGAAATACATCATAATAGAGAGAGCTCAGTTTTTGCAGGTTTAACGATGTGAATAAATTTATGTCGCTATAATTCAATGATGAATACAATATCTAGGTGAACAATATCAAAGATTGATGAATAGAGCTAGCGTATTAAATCCATTCAGTTCTCTTCACTAATTCCAGGAAAGCACACTTTGGAAGCCTATTTTATTACTTATGCGATTCAATAAATTGATGTGTTGCAAGTATTGATTCGATTCAATAATGAACAACTGTACAATGAACATACCTTTTTATTATATGGAAAAGAACACTTCAATAATGTTACTATAACATATTCCATAACTTCATTTTTAATCTAAGATCCCGATATAAAACGACCTTCACCTGGATGCTTATTTGATAAAACGTATTTTTATTAAACTTCATTCGTCAATGAACATATTACATATGGGTTGCCTAACAAATTTTGGTCCAGGATATGTTTGATTAAAAATTGAAAAAACTTTTTTTTAAACACTCCACCCGCTTGCTTATTAGATAAATTCTATACCAATCGAAAATATGAAGACCATAGAGTATGCAAACGTTAGGTTGCCTATGTTTTTTCGTCACAACTTTCGGGTAGGCAGGTATAAACAGGTAAATCGATACTAGTATTCTGCAATGGTCTGATTATTCAATAAAAATTACACACAATGAAGATTATCTTACTATGAACACGGTGGTATAGGGTTGCATGAGAAAAATCAGTCCCGAATCCCGGTTGTTGAATTTTAAAAAGCAAAATATTACTGCGAGTGAATTTGTGCGAAAGAGAGGTCCCAACCAACCATCCTATGCAACAGTCGAGGACACAGCATAGCAGCTGTTTGAAGTCCGTCCATTCAAAGAAAGAATGCACATGCCATTTATTGTTGGAAATGAAAAGGATAGCGATAGACTCGTATAAACTGAGCATCATTTTGGAGTAGATTGACACATTTTTATATCGCATTTTTATGAAAAATTATTCTGCTGAATAATACAGCGAGCACTTTAAAAAAAAATAAAAGGCTTCGACTCCAAGTCCATGCCACCATGCTGGATATCATTAAGACAGAAAATTTTACGAACATTTTTCGTAAATTCCAAGTGGCTTAACGCAACTGATCCAATATGGGTAAAACTTCAGCCTGAGAACAGCGGCTGGTTCTTAGATGAATATTCAAAACAAGTAGGATTCATTTTAGATCAAGGCTGGCCAATAGTTTTTCAAGGTGGGCAAAATTTCATAGACTGTGGTGCCGCCGGGCAAAATACCATATTCATAAGGTATTAATATACACAAAACGTACATTAAAAATTTGGTTTAATTTACTTTATTTGTAAATGAAATTAAGTAACATACATAATAACAACATTATTTCTATTTAATGAGAGCTGTGAAGAGGTTTTTGTGATAGTAATTTGTCGATATTTGGTTTTAAGTCTGATGTTGATAGTACAATCAAATCCGAAATGTGTTTCGCAGTGAGAGATGTGCGATATTTATTTTTGATGTATGATAGAGTTGAAAATGTTTTCTCACACACATAGGTGGAACCAAACCTGCTTAAAATTTGCATAGCAAGGTCGCGCAATGTTGGGAAATCTTCACTGGAAACGTTTTTCCAAAAACTTGCAAAACTTTCTGTTAGCTGCTCTGAAGATACATTTTCATAGAAAATTTGTTTCAGGGCAGTGTGGTTTTGAAGATCTGTTACTTCGAGCTGTATGTTTGCTGGATAATCAACCAAGTCAGTAGAACTGATAGCAAATGGATTTATAAACAGCTGAATATTTCTCTTGTCCGATTCAAAATCCTGGAATCTGTTTTCAAAAGACTCTTTTAAACATTTTATTTTTGATAGGTATTTAGGAATATCAAGGGCAGTGATCTCTAATTCTTCTTTTAAACTTGCAAGTGTGGAAAAATGGTCGACTTTATTTCTCTCTAAGTTTGCTGCGAACAAGTCCAACTTCCCTTTGAAACCATTGATCAAGTTGAACATTGTTGGAAGAGAACAATTTTTTCCTTGCAGTTTAAGGTTCAGGACATTAAGGTGCTTCAATGTATCAACTAAAAATGCAAGATCGCACAGCCATAATGAATTTTCAAGCAGAGCTCTCTCTGCTGGCAATGCTTGTTTTTCTTTCAGAAATTCCAGAACATGTTCCCTCAAATCATAAAAATGTTTCAACATTTCGCCTTTAGATAACCAGCGAACAGCGCAATAAAGATGTAATTCGCCGTATTCTTTTATTTCTTCTTCAAACAACGTTCTGAATTCTCGTCGGTTAAGTGCTCTGGCACGTATGAAATTAATGCAGCGTACTACTGGGTCAATCACGTCCTCGAAAGTCATGTCTTTAGCGCACAAAGCTTCTTGATGTATAATACAATGATAAGAAAACAATTGTCGACCTATGTAATTTTGCAGCAAAGCTACAGCGCCATTGGTTTTCCCCATCATCGCAGGTGCTCCATCAGTGCAAACTGAATTGCATTTATCCCAGTTTAGGCTCTTACCCTCAATGCAATCTTTCAGTTTCATGAATATATCTTTTCCTGTGGTTGTAGTTTCCAGTTGACAGAGGTCCAATATATCTTGAAATATATTGAAATTTTCATCAATACAGCGTACAAAAACAGCTAATTGCGCCATACCAGTTAAATCGCAGGTTTCGTCCAATGCAAGTGAATAATATCTACATTTAGTTACAAACTCTGCAATTTGACTGTTAATGTCTGTTGACATATCTTCTACTCGCCTCATTACTTTGTTGCGCGACAGTGAAATACTAGCTGCCATGGCTTTAACCTTTTGATCATTGCAGTTCTGTGCAAAAATGGACAAACTCTGTTTGATAATTTCCCCCTTCAGAAAACGGCTTTTTCTTCTTAGCCAATAATAAAGATATTTCATACGATGTTTTGACCATGGCTTCCAGTTCTTCGTGTCGTTTTACAAAAATATTTTGCTGTGAAAATAGTTCTTTCTTCTTTTCATTTATGAAATCAGTCCTTACAGCTGACCCCACTGGATACTCTTTGTTTATTGACCCAATATTTTCAGTTATTATGCATCCATACCAAATATAAACAACTTAACAAAAAAAAAAATATATTAAAAAACGAAAATGTAAAGATTACAACATTCAATCAGAAAACAGTTAAAGGATTATATAGTACACTCAAAGATCAAGTTCCAAAACCATTGAAAAGTGAAATAATATATAAAATAAATTGCAAAGACTGTGATGGAGTATATATGGGACAGACATCACAATGGTTAAAAAATAGGATAGCTCACCAAAAATCAGATATAAAAAATGGAAAAGATAGATGTGCCCTAGTAACACATACAACAAAGTTAGACCATAGAGCCAACTATGACGATGTACAAATCCTAAAAACTGAACGCAATTATCATAAAAGACTTGTACATGAGATAATAGAAATAAGAAAAGATGAAAAATCTATAAATAGAAAAAATGACACACAAAACTTGAGTAAAATATATTGCTACTTACTGGATATGGAGCAAGAAAAGAAACATGACAAAAAAGAAGAAGAGAGGAAACAACTGGGATCAGATGATACGTGATAAGAATATGCATTGAACCTAAAATAATATATTGAAATTGAATATTGAGACGAAATTATAAATTTTAGATAATTTGAAAATTGCGCTGTTGTTGCTGTTAAATAGTTTAATGATTGTAACCTCAAATCTCATGTAAGCAAACATTGTATATTGTGTTTGTAGATACTAATTAAGGTTTTTCATAAATTTTAGAACCCTGAAGAAGCAATAAAGTAAATTGCGAAAGCTTGGTGAAGAGAAAAGAGTACCACTGAAAATATTGAGTCAATAAACCCTTAAAAATTATTATATATATATATATATATATATATATATATATATATATATATATATCTATATATATTTTACTATAAAGTTCTTTTTAACTGAAGATGTATATATACCTTTATGTCACAAAAACTATGCACAGATAAATAATCATTTGATTAAAAAAAACTCAAATAACTTTTTCCCTATTTTAATAATAAACTACTCCAAAATAAGATAAAGCATATACGAGGCTATCGCTATCCTTTTCATTTCCAACAACAAATGGCATTCGCACTCTCTTTCTTTAATGGACGGACTCCAAACAGCTGCTATGCTGTGTCCTCGTTTATCGCATAGGATGGTTGGTTGGGACCTCTCAGTCGCACACATTCACTAGCAGCAATATTTTGCTTTTTAAAATTCAACAACCGGAATTCGAGACTGATTATATACCACCGTGTTTATAGTAAAATATTCTTGATTGTGTGTACTTTTCATTGAATAATCAGACCGTTGCAGAATCTAGTATATATTTACCTGTTTATACCTGGTTACCCGATAGTTGTGACCGAAAAAAATTGGCAACCTAACGTTTGCATATTCTATGATCTTCATACTTTCGATTGGTATAAAATTTATCTAATAAGCAAGCCGGTGGAATGTTGAAAAAAAAAAGTTTTTTTAGTGACTAATTGGAGCAAACCAACCTTTGGACCAAACCTTGTCAAGCAACCCATATGTAATATGTCTATTGACAAATTAAAATTAAGTTGAATGAAAAAATACGTTTTATCAAATAAGCATCCCGGTGTAGGTCGTTTTATATCGGGATTCTATACTACTAGAAAGAAACGCTAATAAAATCCTCAAATCTTCAATCGATATTTAATTTCTTGAAAGTTCCTTGCATTTCTTCAGACATTGGTCCTCCTTGCCTCAAATCTTCTCTTGATACTGTATTCACATATTCCTTCAACTTTTCACTGTTTTTTGCGTATATTTCATCGAAATCATCTGAAATATAAAGACATATATAGTTGAGATTATATTTTTAGGTAAATAACTGCAGATAAACTCTACATATGTTTCGGCTGGTTAACCCATTATCAAGTTAATTAATTACTACTAGAAAGAAACGCTAATAATATCCTCAAATCTTCAATCGATATTTAATTTCTTGAAAGTTCCTTGCATTTCTTCAGACATTGGTCCTCCCTGCCTCAAATCTTCTCTTGATACTGTATTCACATATTCCTTCAACTTCTCACTGTTTTTTGCGTATATTTCATCGAAGTCATCTGAAATATAAAGACATATATAGTTGAGATTATATTTTCAGGTAAATAACTGCAGATAGTTATAAGATATCTGATCTCATCTACTGCTTTTCAATATGAGTGTAATCTTCAAGCCAAAATTCTGTCCGCTGACGTAATAATTTGATAAGAAAACGACGAATTCGAATAAGTGCCGCATTGTGTATAATTTTATTCCGAGTTGTAATTGAAATACCTCTGAGTTCGTATAAGAATCTCTGCATCAGAAAATCAGTGTTTTGCTCGATAACTTAATGTTTGATGTTGATCCGTTTGTATAAAACGAATATTTTTAAGTAACTCTATTATGGTTAGTCTATTTATTATATTTCACGGCTGTTGACTAGGAGAATAATCGACGATGATACAATTTAAAATTTCAGTTCTATTTTTGCGATTGTTGAATATTTTCACTTCGATTGCCCGTATCGCTAGTTTTTAATGTGGGATGACTATTTTTGTTATTCTAAACGAACAATGAGTGCTCAAAACAGGTTGTGTTGTCCAAAGATTAATACAATTTATATACCTATAAGAACTTTCTGGATGGAACATTATAATTTCAGACATCTATACAATCCAATCCAGATCTACGAAAATTGATGAATTTGAAATAGAAAATATTGCGAACAAATGCATAATTATAATGAATATTTCGCAAATCGAAAGGGAATCGAAATGTCTAAGCAAATAAATATTTCTAGTCAGAAAAACTCTTAAATTAGATATTTTTGATATCTCATGCGTTTGTTCATCAGCGGTAACAATTCATTTCTTTTATTTATTTTCTTTATTTCTTTTATTTTTTTCATTAAACATATTTTCCAATTCTCAGGATAATAATTATTATTTGTTTTCAGTTTCTTCTTTTCACTTCGATTATTTAGTCATTTGATTTCTTCATTCAATCGAAGCTTTGTTTCAGAGTTTGAACTCAAATTTATAAAGAATGGAAGTCCGGCAGAAAAGTGGAAAATCCACATCACTCAACACCTTCACACAAACTCGTGTAACAGTACCTAAAGCTCCAATTCGTCAAAGAATGTGACACCAGACCAACAAACCGTTACTGATAAGGAATATGTTATAGACACTTGAAACAATGAATTTAAATGAAAAAAAGAATTATGTTGGCAGCTGATTATTATTTCACAACGATCAGAAATAATGTCATGTCTCAATATGAAAATAAGAAAAATTTCTTGAAACTTTCCTCAAAAACTCAAAATGTATAAGAAGGATATAAATGTATATAAATATCCTGTAGGAAATTATTCATGATGCGATGTTGTTGAGGAATGAAACCTGGGCATTTCTTGGAGAGAATGTCAATCTAATAGTATAGTATGATAAACAGAACGCAGAAACTGATAAAATGAAAATTTTCCAAGAGCGAAGTATTTCAGAGTACTTCACATGGTAAATGCGTATTTCGAGAAAATTGTACACTATTCTTTTTGAACGATTAATATTATTACTGTTTCGTCCACGACCTATTTTCATTCAATTATTGTAGCATTATTGAACAGTTTTCATATATTCGTATCAAAGTGCAACAAATTTTGTTTTTCATCAAATTGATTGACACTTTTATCATTTTTGTAAGCACATTGTTGTAAGACTTTTTGTCATTAATGTAAGCACCTTGAAACCACTTTTGAAGCAAAAAAACAGATAATACTCTTATAACTATGGTATTCTTCAGTCTAGCTTCTTTCTTCCTGAATTCCATTTTGTTACTCTATCTTTAATTTCAGATATTGTTGATTCATTCGTGGTAAGGTTAATTCATTCGTAGTAACCATACCGAACTATTTCGTTATAACATTTCGAAATCTTAAATAAATTGAAATGAATCTGTGGTCGAACTGTTATTATGTGCTATTTTCAATTACATTCGTGCAATTTCATCAAATGCAAAGAGCCGTAAGTGGTTTTCAGCATAGGTTGGAAGCTTAAACCATTATATTATTTCACGAATATATGAATCCGTAGATTATGGGTGGTCCATTCGGAAGGTCCAATTTTGCGTCACTTTTTCGAACATTTCGGCCTGTATCCCACGAATTACACGTATTATGTTATCCTGTAAGGTTTTAATCGTGTTCGGCTTGTCCACATACACTAACTTTTTTACATAACCCCACAAGAAATAATCCAGAGGCGTCAAATCGCATGATCTTGTCGGCCAATTCACAGGGCCATTTCAATAGATAAGCTGCTCACCAAATTCATCCTTCAACATGTCCATTGCTTCACGAGCTGTGTGGCATGTGGCACCGTCTTGATGAAACCACATGTCAACCAAACTCAACTCGGCCAACTGGGGCAAAAAAAGTTGCGTATCATTGGCTCGATATCGTTCGCCGTTCACGTTAGTCTTTGAAGAAAAATACACCAATGATGCCACCAGCCCATAATCCACACCAAACTGTAGTTTTTTCGGAATGCCTCGGTAATTCTTGTATGGTATGTGGCTATTCATCACTCCAGATGCAACAGTTTTGTTTATTTACATATCCGTTAAACCAGAAATCATATCTGAACACAATTTTTCGATGAAACGGCGGATTTTCATCGAGCTGTTTTGTGGCCCATTTACCAAAAATTAGACCTTGTGGTAGGTCATTTGGCTTTAATTCTTGCAGAAGTTGAATTCTATAGGCTTTCAAACCCAAATCAACACGTGAAATGTTCCATGTGGTTGAGTAATACATGCCCAATTGCTGAGAACGTCGAAGAATTGACATTTCACGATCCCCATTAACACTCTACTCTACGGCTGCATTATTCTCTTCAGTACGCACTGTACGCATGCGAGACAATGGTTTAATGTCGAACAAAATAAACTTGGTGCAAAATTGGGTGATAACAGCACGCATTGTTGATTTCCTTGGTCGATTGTGACGACCAAAATATGGTCGTAACAAACGGTACACATTTTTCACAGAGCACGAATTTTGATAGTTAATTTCAACAATTTGCAATCGTTGCTCGTTTGTAAGTTTTCCACGATGAAATGCCAAAGTAGACTAAAAACTTTTCACTTTGACAGATGACGTTTGGATGCCATTACCAACAGGTGCCGCCAACCTGAAAAACTTTTTAACTCTTAAAAAATCACCCTAATGAAGTAATGACTGAATGCCACTGTATTTGTTCTAGGAATCACATGGAACCGAATTATTTTTGCCATAATAAATGAACATCCGATTTTTGAATTATTAATACATATAAAATTCCTTTTTTTGTAGTAAAAAAAAACATATTTGAAATTCAAACATAGCAAGGAGTTGACTTACGTAGCCAGAATGTCGTGCTAAAATTCACATTGATTTCTTCAATTTCAACAAAAGTTCACAAATTCAAGAATCATGTTTCAATTTCATGAATCAAATGAAGATTTTTCAATTCCGCTTCTTTAGTATGAAACCTTTCTTTGCTATATTTACCTAAAAACTCCCCAAGACTCTTAAGTTCCCCACCATAATCTTTGGGTAAACATTTCGGAGGTAAAATTTTGGACAGAATCTCAACATCATCGTGTGCTTGGAACTGAAAATTGTTTCAGATATTCATTTATAAAGTTTGATGTCTCAATCAAAGAAGAGTGCATGAAGTTCGAACTGATGAGGGAATTGGCTTTCATTAGAAAACATTGGGTACAGTTCAGATGCAATATTTTGTAATTGCTTAGATATCACAGGCCAACACACATTTTGGTGCCTGCGATTTTTTAACTGTTCCTGAGTAATTTTTGGATGCAGAATGTGAAAAAGTTCTCAGATTTTGTCTGTCAGATCTAGTTTTTGAGATTTTTCAAAAAATTGTGTATATAATTTACGTTATAACTGTTACAATATATAATATTACTATTGACAGTTAAAAAAAACAAAGACACATGGATTTAAGTATTTATTGCAAAAACTTAATTTACATAATTACATTAGTCACTAATCACATAAAAATTTTTTTTTTAACGATTTTCTAGAATGGAGTTTACTAGGGCAGTCTCGCTGAAGGCTCCAGCAGTAGTCCGCCATCATGTGGCTATCCCATCGTCCTTGATAACGATCTTCCATAGTTTTAATATCGTGGTGGAATCTTTCCTCCTGTTCTTCACTACAATCACCTAAGTTTTCTGGAAAACGATCTAGTACCTCGACAAAGTAGATTTTTTTCTTTCAATCTGGATGCAAGTAATTCAGCGGATTCCTTTGAGAGATTCAGGTATCTTATAAGATCGTTTAGTTCTTCTTGATTGAAACACTGCGGAGTTGCTAAATCTGCTTCAAAATCGCTGTCTTTTTCTGATTGAATTCTTTTAACTTCGTCAGACGTTGATGTTTCTGTATCACCTTGTGTCAGTTCAGGTAGACTGCTGAATGATGGAACAGGTATTTCTTCCGAATGCACTACAGGCCTTCTTGCAGAATCTAGATCAGGATATGTCCATTCGTGTCTATTGTTTCTATTCATGCCTTTAATATTAACGAGACAAAAATAGCAGTCGCCATGATGGTTCCGCGGTTATCTCCAAACCATTGGTACACCAAACTTTAGGCACTTCCTCTTTCCAGTTGTCCACTGTCGCAAATGTTCAACACATGTTTTACATATGGAATGTGGGGCCCAATATTTGTCTTGATCTCCTGAATGAACGCCAAAATAGGCAAGATAAGGTCTTTTCACAAAGTCAGAAATCGTTTTTCTGCTCTCTTTCAATATGTATTCACCACACACATAACAAAAAACATCGGGATGATTTACACAGGTACGTCTGCTTGTTTCAGTTTAGTGTCTTGATACTACAAAACGACCAAAATTTACACAAAATGATAGCACAACTCTACTTGGGAAAACTCAGTAATATACTAAATCAGGTACAGCCAAGCAGGTAAAGAAGGATCGGGTCATAGGCAATTACAGGTATAAAAGTAATTAAGAGCATTGTATTGAGTAGTTCCTAGTATAGGAACATTGGGTCAGGGACAATTCCAAGTATCCATTTGGCTAATTACATTCTAGGAAATTTCTATTTTGACTATTAAGTACATATTTACCTCTTCATTTGTTGTCCTTTATCAGAAAAAAATATATCATTTAACCTGTAACGTGTATCTCAGAAACTAGAGCTGATAGAAAGAATCTGGTGGCATTTTTGGAATCGGCACATTAAAAACATCTAAAATCAGATGTTTTTTTCATTTTGTTCGCCTGTGAATCGATCATACAGCCATGACCCTCATGAACCTCTTTTCCTGTACTGTGTATGAGTGCTCCTTAAAAAATAGTTTCTCCAATTTTATCGACTAATAACTGATTATTATCAACTACTGAGTATTAATTGAAGCTCGGCGAATATGTATACCTCCTCTGATTCAATGGCAGAATTATATCTTTGTATTCACTGCAATGTGTGCTAAAGAAAATCTGTCTACTTACTCTCGAAACAATCTTTGCAGGTAATAACGGTTTACACCAATTCAATAGAGTGGATGCCATTTTGCTGATAAGGTGTACCTCTTTGACGCGAGCTGAGTGACATTTCTGAAAAATGGATTTATATTAATCACATCTGTACATTTGTCACATCATTCGATTAATAAAATCTTCTGCTTTGAAATTGATCTAGATCTTTGCGACATCTTTTATTTGACTCTAGGTATATACTTAGCATGAATTTTTAATGCTTATTTCTATACTAACTCAAAACCTTCAGAAATTTGTATTATTTCTGCGAAGGGTTGCCAGTATAACTGTCTAATAAGTGTTGCCTAGAGTACAAAATGTGAAAACTTCGGATGATTGCTAAGAATAGTTATATATATATATATATATATATATATATATATATATATATATATATATATATATATATATATATATATATAAGGAAATAAAGTTTTTTTGTGCATATGACACTGAATGAAATATTTAAGAAAGTGAACACTAGAATATTAATTTGGAAAATTCAAAAAAGCCAAAAGAATGTTATAGTAGGGCTAGATATGTGAACGTGTATGATGTGATGTCTCCATTATACTTCGGAGGATAAATGTTAGAGAAATATTGAAATCGATGCAACACTTGATGGAAGTGCGAGACGTATATGTTTCGTTCTGCAAGGAAATCGTCAGTGGCACCACGTCCATCGAAGTGGGGCAACGATTTCAACCTCCAAGTATCTTCTTGTGACTCCAAGTGGAAGACCGTAGAGTAATGAATACTATACAATTCTCTCTATAGGAATCAGTAGAATTAAATAGATTTCAATATTTCTCTTACATTTATTCCTTAAAGGATAATGGAGACATCACATCGTAAACGTTCACTTATCTTTAAAATATCGCCGAATAGGCCCCTGAAATACGGGAATAAACGCGAGCGTACTACTAACGCAACCTATTGACATTTGAGAACATCATATGATGATATTTGTCAAATAGACATTGCAATTTAGTAGATACCTACGGGTATAGAAGATATGTGAAATTTCGATGCTTGATGTGTCTGTAATCTGATAGGTGTTTTCTACTGATTCCTATAGATGGAATTGTAGAGTATTCATTACTCTACGGTGTTCCACTCGGAGTCACAAGAAGATGCTTGGAATCGTTGCCTCATTTCGATGGACGTGGTGCGACTGACGAGTTCCTTACAGAACGAAACATATATGTCTCGCACTTCCATCAAGTGTGGCATCGATTTCAATATTTCTCTAACATTTATCCCTCGAAGGATAATGGAGGCATCACATCGTACACGTTCACATATCTAGCTCTACTATAACATTCTCTTGATTAATTTGAATTTTTCGAATGAATATTCTCATAACAATCATTCTTCATAACGTTGAAAATATATTTTACTTCGCTAGTATGTTGGTTAACTACTCCAGTTGTATCACTTTGACTTGTGATGGAAAAGCACACATTACGCCAGGAATCTAAACATCACAGTATGACTTCAGATTAAAAAACTTCAAGAAAAATCGTGATTAGTGTTCTGTGCTGTGAGCCGTTTTGACAAACCACCATTCATAAAACACACATTTGTGAATGGTGGTTTTTTAATTTCCGAATGATAGTACCAATATTGAGTTCAATTCAGTTAATCCTGAAAGAAGGACCTCTAGAAAAAGTATCAATAAAATAAGTCAACAAAGAAAGTAAATGTGTTGGCACATAAAATCGATAACCAATTAATCAACATCATATATTGCAATATATGTCACTCGGCAAGAAATATTGAGATATTCACAGTAAGCAGCGGAACACGATCGGTTATATCTGCAACGTGCTTCTCTGTCAGTGATGTTTTACGTGAATCTGTGATATTACGTTTGGAAATGATGAAATATGACATAATATCACAAATCAACGTCCTATTTAACGAATATCTATGTCACATACTTTCATTAAAATTCTACTTGGACAATTAGGGATTTATACGGATCTTGAGAAACTGCAATGATCACTAATAATCATAGAACTGTACATTTAAAGCATAATCTGAAACGGCCGGCGTTTCACAATTTTACAAACCAATTCGCCAACTGTAATATTTCAAATATTTCAGATTTTCTTCCCAAGAAAACCTTTCAAGGTAGGAAACAATAAAATTTCGGAAAACAAACAGAATTAGTTAATCAAAAAAAATTTGCTTCCCCACTCTTGCTGAGTCAATTACTCTCCTTTGTTATGAGTTTTTTTTTCGTACCACCGTTTCGATATAATGATCCCATTTACTGTGCTTGCGTTTCAATTGACAATGAAATTTTATCTTGACATCATGACTTATCGTACCTTATTGTTTTTTCCATCGAAAATGTCTGTCTTAATTATGGAAATTCAATTGAAAAAAGTGACTAGAAAATGTATCAACAAAATGAGTAAACAATATATTCGATAACCAATTAAAAGAACACTATGACATATTGTTATATATGTCACTCGCCAAGTAATATTGCGATATCCACAGTAAGCAGCGTAACACGATCAATTATATCTGCGACGTGCTTGTCTCCCAGTGATGTTTGAGGTGAAGCTGTGAAATTAGCGAGTGATATTACGTTTTGGAATTATTTGATATGAGTGGACATCACAACTCAACATCCTGTTTAACGAACATCTATGTTATAGACTTTCATTAAAACACTACAAGGACCATTGAGGATTCATATGGATCATCAGTAACTGCAATGATGCACTTATTATCATATGAATGTGTATTCAGAGTATATTTTGAAAATTAGTTTCTCAATTTAACGAACAAATTCTTTTTCAGAAAATTTTTTGAGTTATGAAACAAAAAAATTTGGGAAAACACAAAAAAATTGTTTAACCAAAATGCATTGCTTTCTCACTCTTGCTGAGTTAATTTCTTTCCTTGCTTATAGTTCATTTTCTTCGTACATCAGTTTCAATATAATAATTTTATTAACTGTGCTTGTGTTTAAATTGACATTGACATTCTAATCTTGACATCTTGACTTATCGTAACCTATTATTTTGCCATCGACAATATTTTTCTTAATTATGGAAATTCAATTGAACTCACTAATATCAAGGGTAATCCATCAGCCACGACGTTAGCTCGAAGTTTGGTAAAAAATTTCATCGAACAATTCCTCATATCCACTATATGAATTTCTCTAAGGCTATAATCATACCGTGAAATGAATTCACGCAGAACTACTGTATTTGAATATTCCTTTATCATATCATATTTGTCTTCATCCTCAACCTTTCCTATAAAGATTCTGTCATAATCCTCAGTGAGAATAGGCATGGGTATGTAAAATCTGAAAATAAAGATCAATGATTGAAAAATAATCCCTCATTACGAAAACATAACTAAATATTGAATTAAATCAAATTCTTGGCTCAGTGTTTCACGATTATATTTGGCAACATGAATTAGTCAACATGTTTCGAGCGTGAGCTCATTTTCAAGACTAAATTACAATAAGGAACGAACAACAAATTTATATCTAAACAATGGATGTAAGTAGAGAGGAAAATTGAAAATTTACCTGTTTATTTACGATGTCTTCTTTTTTCTTCCAAGAACTGCATATTTCAATTACTTCTAAAATGTCTAAACGTTTTCCTTTATTACCTGCGTGCAAGCATTTGGTTTTCTCAAAGCCTATGAAGTGGTTGGAGTTAATACAATGTCCCGAGTACCCGGTTTTATTAACATTGTATAAAATCGACCTGTTATGTTCGTCAACTCCAGTTTTCATTTTTCTACCTGTTGGGCGGATATAAAACGCTGGACATTCATTACAAAAAATTTTATAAATACCGCTTTTGTCCTCAAAATTTATCTTTTCATAATGAAACAATTGTTGAACTGATTTACACATATATTAAAAATAATACTGCATGACGTACGTTTCGATGAGATTCACCTTTTTCAAATGCTACGTGCAGACTAATGACAACTTCTCGAATACATACAATATATAAACTTAAATACAGAGAAAACAGGTAGATAACAGGTGGAAGGGATGAATTCATACTGAACTACTATATAGTAAACTAAGTAATTTAGAAAATATTGAGAAGGGGGCTTGAGGTATGATCGATTTGGCTGTTCAAAATAGTTGCCAGAATATTTGTATTTATTAATTTGAAGTGATTCTAACAAATTAAGCTTCATTCCCTTGTTTGCGGTATTCAAAATTTCAAAATCGGAATTGAATATATGATTTTCATTAATCAAATGATTTGCATAATGAGAATCTGTCTTCTGATTATCAAAGCTACGTTTATGTTCCGAAATTCTCATTTGAAAACTTCCGAACGTTCTACGAATATAAAACTCATCACAACTACCACAGTTAATTTTATATACACCGGCTTTTTTATTTTTTTTGACTTTAGATTTGTTATTTTTGATATGTTTTCCTGAGTTATTTTCAGTACGGTGAGCAGTGTGGATGTTATACTTAAATAGAAGAGACTTGAGTTTTTCACTGGACTTACCGATGTATGTAAGACTGTTATAGTTGATATTGTTTTACCGATGTATGTAAGACTGTTATAGTTGATATTGTTTTTGACTAGGGGATAAACCAATGTCGAAACATAGTCAAAAACAATATCAACTATAACAGTCTTACATACATCGGTAAGTTCAGTGAAAAACTCGAATCTCTTCTTTTCAAGTATAACATCCACATTGCTTACCGTACTGAAAATAACTTAGGAAAACTCATCAAAAATAACAAATCTAAAGTCAACAAAAATTAAAAATCCGGTGTATATAGAATTAACTGTGGTAGTTGTGATATGTTTTATATTGGTAGAACGTTTAGAAGTTTTCAAATAAGAATTTCGGGACATAAACGTAGCTTTGATAATCAAAAGACAGATTTCCATTATGCAAATCATTTGATCAAGGAAAATCATATTTTCAATTCCGATTTTGAAATTTTGAATACCGCAAACAAGGGAATGAAGCTTAATTAGAATCACTTCAAATTAATAAATACATTTATTTTGGCAACCTTTTGAACAGCCAAATCGATCATACCTCAAGCCCCCTTCTCAATCTTTTCAAAATTACTTAGTTTACTATATAGTAGTTCAGTATAAATTCATCCCTTCCACCTGTTATCTACCTGTTTTCTCTGTATTTAAGTTTATATATATATTGTATGTATTCGAGAAATTGTCATTAGTCTGCAAGTAGCATTTGAAACCGGTGAATCTCATCGAAACCTACGTCATGCAGTATTATTTTTAATATATGTTTAAATCAGTTTAACAATTGTTTCATTATGTTTATCGATTAACATCAAGTATCGGCCTCATCAATTATTGATTTATCTTTTCTTTATTATTCATTAAAAGTAACTTTTGTTAACTTTTTTTTCTGTTTTTTTGTGGAGAAAGTGTCTTCTGTTAGTACAAATGGTTTTCGTTTCTTTCTTCCTTGATCTTTCGCAAATGTTTTCGCTGAGATGAGGTATGAAATTATTGAAATGATATTTTTTTTTGCTTTCTATAATTTCAGAGAGATAAATTGAATTCAAAAGAATTTTCCGTTGTTTTTTTCTTATAAGATTATCTATTATGTTTCCATCATAATCGTTATTATTCGCTTAAAGTTTTCACTTCTTTGTTAAAATTTTCATCGGAAAGCGAGATGGACAAAAGTCTATGAAATAAATGAATAAAAAGAGCTAAGTTTAATATTTAATGGTTGATTACTATCTGATATACTACTAAATTGATATAGATTTTCTCACAGAAAAAAAATACGAAAGATTAAAGGAAAAAGAAATAAAAACCATTTTTACTAACAAAAGATATATTAAATCGCTTTCAGTGAATAATAAAGAAAAGATAAATGTTGAAGACAAGAGCAGGATTTATAAAAATTTTTGTGATGAATGTCCTGCGTTTTATATCGGTTTATATGTTTTTTTAACATTTAGAAAAATAAAAACTCGGGTTGACGAGCATAAAAAGGCGATTTTGTACAATGTTAATAAAGCCAGGTTCTCAGAACATTGTATTAACTCCAACCACTTCATAGACTTTGAGAAAACCGAGTGCTTGCACGCAGGTAATAAAGGAAAACGTTTGGACCTCTTAGCAGCAATTGAAATATGCAGTTCTTTGAAGAAAAAAGAAGACATCATAAATGAACAGGTAGATTTCCAATTATCCTCCCTACTTACATCCATTGTATAGATGTAAATTTGTTGTTCGTTTTCCTTATTGTCGTTTAGTCTTGAAAATGAGCTCACGCTCGAAACATGTTGACTAATTCAAGTTTTTGAATACAATCGTGAAACATTAAGCCAAAAAATTAATTTAATTTAATACGAAAATGATTCATACAAATCAAGTCTTGTAATAAAAAATAGTAATTATCACTTGGAGCAAAACCAAAAAATAATACAATATCAAATATATTTCGAGAGATAAAAAATGCCAATACTTGCAGAACTCTCTCCACTCTTGCAGAATAAAATCCCTAGAAACACTGAAAAAAATTAGGTCAATTCTTCAATCAATTGTCATGCTGTCAATCCAAATCAGAAATTTATAGAGGTCACCAAGCCTAGAAAAATGACGACTAAATATTTTTGCTTTGGACGTCACAAAAATTAACAGCATCATGTTTAAACAGTGTGTGTTCTACCTTATTGTTCAGTCAAAATATTTATCTTTTATTGTGTGTTTCCACTCACATCATATGATAAAAACCTCAAAAATTACTGACATTTGAATAAATGAATCAAAATTATGAAAAGAATGAATTCAATTCAAAATTGTATTCATATCAGACTTAGGACGCAATTTAATGAAATTTTTGGCTTCATAGTAATCAAAAATTATTTTCATGAATACTTTTACTGAATATTGAAAAGAACTATGGAAAATTGTTGAAAGCCACAACAACCAAAAGTCAAAAATAATTCTTGATTTGCATTAAATTCCACATTAGGGTTCAATACACTGAAAATATATTTCAGGTATAAAACTTACAGTATATACTTGGGTATTCCTGAGTATTTACCTCATACTAACCTCTAAAAAGGCTAAACTATATTATATGTATAGCGTGCTCAACAGTTTCATGGAATTCAGCAAAGTGTTTTTGAATTACATGAATTGAATTCGGAAAAATATATCAAAATAAAAAAATTATTTTATTCTAGTATATACTTAATTTTATCAAAATGTTAAGGTATTTTACAATCATAAATATTTTCAGGGAAATTGCGAAATTCTTCATTGAAATATTACCAGAACCAAAATAAAAATAGGTGTTTTCTACTGATTCCTATAGATGGAATTGTGGAGTATTCATTACTCTACGGTCTTCCACTTGGAGTCACAAGAAGATGATTGGGGGTTGAAATCGTAGCCTCACTTCGATGGACGTGGTGCGACTGACGAGTTCCTAGCAGAACGAAACATATATGTCTCGTACTTCCATCAGGTGTGGCATCGATTTCAATATTTCTCTAACATTTATCCCTTGAAGGAAAATGGAGACATCACATCGTACACGTTCTAGCTCTACTATAATATTCTCTTGATTAATTTCAATTTTTCATATGAATTTCTTAAATATTTCATTCAGTGCCATGAGCACAAAAATTTTTATATAATATATATATATATATATATATATATATATATATATATATATATATATATATATATATATATATATATATATGTATCATACATATAGATACAATTATCTATATATATATATATATATATATATATATATATATATATATATAATAAGTTATAATAATAATAATATATAATATAATATATATATATATAAGGAAATGAAATTTTTTGTGCTTATTGCACTGAATGAAATATTTTAGAAAATGAACACTAGAACATTCATTTGAAAAATTGAAATTAATGAAGAGAATGTATACACATCGTACACGCTCACATATTTAGCTCTACTATAACATTCTCTTGATTAATTTCAATTTTTCAAATGAATGTTCTAGTGTTCATTTTCGTAAATATATATATATATATATATATATATATATATATATATATATATATATATATATATATATATATATAAATATAGTTGTTGTGGGTTATAGGCAAAAATAAGAGGCCACTATGAATAGATTTTATCCAATTTGTCTACCTGGTCTATATTTCGACTGTGTTTACAGTCTTCATCAGGATTCTGAAAAAGATGTTTATACAATTCTACTGATAAAAATTATGATTTACAACTTACGGCTAACTAGGTATAAAAGGTATGGCCAAAAACCATCAAACAGGAATGTCAATTTTAAAAAATTAAGCTGAATTAAATTACAGATATAAAAATATTCTTATGTACTAACTAAAAACAATGATAGGTGAATATCAGAATAGAAATGGCAGGAGCACAGAGAAGACATTGGCACTGAAAACCGAACACAGAGAGACATAATGTATATATATATATATATATATATATATATATATATATATATATATATATATATATATATATATATATATATATATATATATATATATATATATATATATATATATATATATATATATATATATATATATATATATATATATATATATATATATATATATATATATATATATATATATATATATATATATATATATATACACTAATTGTTCTTCAAGAAATATCAACTATTGTCTTACTGAGGTGCTGTCGACGGAGCCAGTGTATAGTTTTCCAGAAGATATCTTGTTTGTGGCTTATTCTTCATTGAACAGTAGTTTTCAATCTTTGATTTGACTTTTTCTATGAAAAACTTGTTTTTGATTATATGTATTTCCAGCATATCATCTAAAAGCATAAAAATAATTATACCAGGGTGAGGTGAAAAGTTTCCGGACTGACTAAGAAAAACGATGTTTGAAAATTTTGTTTGCTTTATTTTTCAACATAATCTACATCAACACTGATACATTTCTCATAACGTTGTTCTAATTTGGATTTACTAGTTTCAAACGTTAAATCGTCAAGCTATAACCATTTTTACTTTCGATATTGTCTTCGGTGCTCTCATATATTTTTTCGATAAGCCATTTTTGGAGGTTAGGAAACAGGTAATAGCTGCTGGAGTCCAAGTCTGGAGAGTAAGGAGGTAGCCGCATCAATTCAAACTTCAATTCGTGGATTTTGGATATGGCAACAATCGACAAATGCGCTTGTGCGTTATCGCGATGAAACAAAAATTTTTTCTTCGCCTAATGAAGTTGTTTAATTTGCAACTCGTAATTCAAATGTTGCAATAAGTCGTAGTATTCACTGGTGGCAGTCTTACCATTTTCAAAATAATCAATGTATGTAATTCCTCCCGCACCACAAAAACGGTAGCTATAAACTTGTTTGCCGATGCAATTATTTTTGCCTTCTTTGGAGTTGGTTCCTTCTTTCCAACTTTTGACTCTTCTTTACTTTCTCGAATGTAGTGGCGAACAGTTATGAAACGACTCAAAAATTCGTTCAGATTACGCCTATACAGCACAAAATTTTCGGTTGAAATGTTTTTCGATTCCGATTTTGGTCGAACGTTAGCAAACGCGCCACTCATCTTGCACACAGTGTTTCCATGCTCAAATGGTTGTGCAAAATATTTTGAACACGTTCAACTGACATCCTACAGGTCTCAGCTATTTGATTCACTTTCAATCTGAGGTTTTCCAATACTATTTGATGGATTTTCTCAGTCATTCATGAGGTTGTAATCTCAAAGTGCCGTCTTGAGCGAGGCTCGTCAGAGGTGCTCATACGACCAATTTCGATTTCAGATAACCACTGCTTATTTGTTTAGGTATAAAACCTTTCAAATAAGAGTATTTCATGACAGCACATTTGTCCAATTTTTTCAATTTCACGAAAACAAGCATAGCGATTCTGCTGAAAATTTACATGCAAGCCCAGTAGAAGTGGTCCTGTAGGTCTTCGCTCCAAAATTACACCTACTGGCGCCATCTCTTGGTCAGGCCGGAAACTTTTCACCCCACCCTCGTATTACAATATATCACGACGAAAATAGCTTGAATCAATAACTCTCAATCTACCACCAACTTATAACGAACGTGAAAACATTGAGAGAGGAGGAGAAAGTTTTCAATATGAACAGATCATTGAATATCTATATATATATATATATATATATATATATATATATATATATATATATATATATATATACAAAATGTGTTGGTAAGCGCATAATTCAATAACACATGGACCAATTTTGCCAATTTTTTTTTTAATGTTCGTTGAAGTCCAAGGATGGTTTTTACTTCGAGAAAAATTTGAATAATTGTTGTCTAAGCGTCTAAGTCTAAGTACGTGTGTTTCTAACGTCAAAGAGTCAATTTGTACTTTACTACCGCTGCGCAAAGTTCAAATTCAATCACATCTATCAAAACGGTGTGCGTGTGCACGTTGGAGGATCTAATATCGCGTTCTTAAACTCAACAAAAGTGATAACATCGCTAACCCTACCAAATTGAATAGTCACAAAATGTAAGAGCTATAGATCCTTGTGAAGCTCGAAAAAATGCAACCGAAAAAGCCAAGAATATGCGCATTTAAATACATCACAAATTGACAAAAAATACAAAGATTTTAGAAAGAAATGCAAGAAATGATGTGTATTATAATGTTGAATGATACTATTATTTCGTCATTTCACTATGGTATATGGTAGGGAGTGGGGGCCGGATTTAATAACTAGGTATTCAACGAAAATTAATATTAAGTATCAGATTTTATTAATTATGAAATAGTAATAATACATAGGTACTATAAAAATTATTATGGTAACAATAAAACAAATTAACAATATTTAAACAGGCATAAGTCACGTCTTACAATTATTGTAAAAACTATCATTAATTATGTGTTTTTCAAAGTTTTCTGAGAGGAAACTTTGTCTCTTGTGAGAAAACGTGTTTAAAAATTGAAAAAACTTTGTCGAACATCAACTGATGTAATGGGAACATATTTATATTTACAAACGATGTTTAATTCTAAATTTGGTTTATTTACATCGTTTTCGACCATAAAAATTTCCGACATATTTTTCAAAATTTGAAAGCCTATATTATTTTGAGCCACAGAATTGAATATACTTAATTAGAGCTACTGATTCCGTTAATGGAATATAAGATTTTTCTAAATTTTTGATAGTTGTAGATACAAACATATAATTGGTTTTTATAAGTATTAAATTATTCTTTATTAATAAAGTTTTAAAAAGATTTTTTGAGTTAAAAATAGATGTGGATGAAGAGTCACTCAGATCGTCAATCACATGATCAATGGGGTGGTAATTGTCAGCATAAAATATAGCTACATCCAACCAGGTACCCCAACGAACTACTACAGGTTGTGGAGGTAAGGCAGATTTGAAAATTTTTCTTTGTAAACATGATTGAGCTGTGGTTTCAACAAGACGGCGCCACATGTCACACAGCTCGTGCCACAATCGATTTATAGAAAGACAAGTTTGGTGACCGCCTAATTTCACGTTTTGGACCTGTGAATTGGCCTTCAAGATCTTGTGATTTAACACCGATAGATTACTCTCTGTTCGGCTATGTAAAGTCATAGGTCTATGCGCCACAAACGCTCGACCAGTTGGAAGACAATATTTGCTTTGTCATTGCCGATATACGGCCACAAATGTTGGAAAGAGTCATCGAAAATTAGACGTCCAGATTGGACTACATCCGAGCCAGCTGTGGCGGTCATATGCCAGAAATCATATTTAAAATGTAATGCCGCATTTAAATGTAATTTAGCATAAAAAAAATTCTCGTCAATCGAATGATCCATCGTTGTTTTATTGCAATTTAAAATTCTATACCTCTAAAAAAACACCTTTTATATAAATATATATATATATATATATATATATATATATATATATATATATATATATATATATATATATATATATATATATATATATATATATATATATATATATATATATATATATATATATATATATATATATATATATATATCTATTTATTTTTAATGTTTTCAGCAGTAATGGGCTTATTTTGAAGTGAAGTGAAAAACTCTATTTTCGTTGACGGTTCATTGTATATCACAACATCGTCAAAACTAATGAAAAATTGAATTTTATGAATTACTATAGATATCAAAATGTCAGAGTTATTTTTTCAGAAATCAACTTAGTTTTTTTGTATTTTTAAATTATAATAAAAAAAAATTTGATTTCTGTAGAAAATAAGTTTGAAATTTTTATATCTATAGTTATTCATGAAATTCAATTATTCATTAGTTCTGACAAAGTTGTGATATACAACGAAACGCCAACGAGAACAAAGTTTTTCACATTAAATTAAATCAATAAATCAATTTATAATATATATATATATATATATATATATATATATATATATATATATATATATATATATTTTGAAAGTTTTTAGCATTAACAGGCTTTTTTAATATGAAAAAGTTTATTTCTGTTGACGTTTCGTTGTTATATTACAACTTTGTCAAAACTAATGAATAATTGAATTTATGAGTTACTATGGATATCAAATGTTAAACTTAATTTTTTGAAAAATCAAATTAGTTTTTTTGTATATTCACTTATTGATTTTCATTATCAGAGGAATAGTTATTTAATATTTTATTAATATTCCTCTGATAATGAAAATCAATAAGTGAATATACAGAAAAACTAATTTGATTTTTCAAAAAATAGAGTTTAACATTTGATATCCATAGTAACTCATAAATTCAATTATTCATTAGTTTTGACAAAGTTGTAATATAACAACGAAACGTCAACAGAAATAAACTTTTTCATATTAAAAAAGCCTGTTAATGCTAAAAACTTTCAAAATAAATACCTCAAACAGGCAATAAATCAATTTCAAGAAATATATATATATATATATATATATATATATATATATATATATATATATATATACATATATATATATTATTATGAATATTTTCAGCAATAACAGGCTTCTTTTGATATGAAAAGTTTATTTTTTTTAACGTTTCGTTGTTAATTTCCAACTTTGTCTAAACTTAATAATATATTATATTATATTACTCAATATAACAACGCAACGTTAAAAAAAATAAATTTTTTCATATCGAAAGAAGCCTGTTATTGCTAAAAATATTAAAAATAAAATATTTTATTTTGAAAGTTTTTAGCAATAACAGGCTTTTTTTGTTATGAAAAAGTGTATTTTTGTTGACGTTTCGTTGTTATATCACAACTTTGTCAAAACTAATGAATTTATGAGTTACTATAAATATCAAATGTCAAACTTATTGTTTTTTTAAATTGTTATTGCTAAAAACTTTAAAAATAATATATATATATATATATATATATATATATATATATATATATATATATATATATATATATATATATATATATATATATATATATATATATATATATATATATATATATATATATATATATATATATATATATATATATATATATATATATATATATATATATATATATATATATATAAAATTGCAATGTTAGTCGCCGACTATTATGAAAGGGAAATACAGAGTATTGGGGTATGCGGCAAAAAAGGAAAAAAGAAAACTCTTTAAAGTGAATCCAAGCTTTCGGAAATATTTATTTCCATCCTCAGGGATCTACAAAGACAAAGTTTCATCATTTTCATGAAAGAGTAAGATCAAATAAGCATGAACTCACACTTTCTCGAGGTTGGTATTAATCGATGTCTGTACAATTTGCAAAATAGAGCTATCGAAAACAATCGTCAAAAAAATAAGCTAATCCAATTAAAAGAAAAAAATTTTTATAGAGAGAATATGTAGAATATGTATGTATACAATGATAACTGATCAATTGTAATTGGATTAGCGGTCAGTTTAATGTGGTAATAAGTGAAAACTATTCTTGTATTTCTGCTCAATATTTCGCCATTTATTTGATGGCTTCATCAGGAGACTAAAATAATATAAATGTGAAAGTATGAGACAAACAAAATACTATTATATGACTTACATGATAAATAGTTCACGAAACAAAACAGATATGATCTCAGGAACAGATTTGAAACAGATTGACTGATAGTAAACGGTATCAGTTCCAAAGGGGATAAAACACATTTAATACACAACAGATAACACCCAAATAAAATTGCTATTTGGGAATTTGTTTCTAATTCAATATGTTGAAATAAATATTGCTTAGTTGTTCGGTATCCTTCTTGAAATTAACGGTGTTCTTTGTTTTTTTGATGTGATACATTTCCAGGAATAGTCTCTTTTTATAATTGCTTTCCTGTTCTAAAATTTTCACGTTTTGAAAGTCAAACTGGTGACATGTTTTCATGTGATGTTCTACCAGGGCACAGGATCTCTTTTCCAATCTACAATCGCTCTTATGTTGAGTAGTACGTTGTCCCATCCACTGTTTGGTTTGACCAATGTAACAGCAGTCACATTCCAAGCAAGATATTTTATAAACTACATTACTTCGATAATTTGTTGGAGTTTTATCTTTCAGTTTAGTGAAGAGATCGCGACCATTAATCGTATTGTATTTCACCAATTTTATGTTTTTGAACTTTCTAAACATTGCTACTATTGCGTCTGTTAGTCCTGCTATGTTGGAAATCTTTAAAAACTTTACGTCTGCGTTTACCTGGTCATCGGTTTGGCCATCAAATGAATCACTATGGAAGATTACTCTTCTCAGTAGTCCCTTTGGGTATCCATTATTATGAAACAAGTCAAAGAGTCTATTCAAATTAGACGATAAGAACCTTTGGTGACAAATGGTTTTTACTCGGTTCTTTATTGCTACAACGCTATTATATTTCTGATTTTGTGGGTGGTTTGAATAGAAATTTAGAAATCTGCCTGAGGAAGTTGGTTTAGTATACCAATCTAAAATTATCAAATTGTCATCAGTTCTTATCACCTTGGTGTCCAGAAATGGAACCCACATTTCTTCCTCCACTTCAATCGTAAATTGTAGACTACTGTTGTAACCGTTGAACATATCCACCGTAGTTTTTATTTGGTCTGCAGGTACACACGTTACAACATCATCCACAAACTTATATATGAAGGGTAATTCGAAAGGTAATTTCGGAATAACACTATCCAATAACGAATCCAACGTTATGATGGCCACAATTGGGCTGATAGGTGACCCCATCGGTGTGCCAAATGTCTGCATATAAAACTCTGTATCAAAGCTGAAGTATGTATTACGGAACACGAAAGAGATGAGAGTGAGGAAGTTTTGTTCAGTAATGGTTGTGTATTGTCGAATTCTATTCCATTTTCCTTTTAGAATTTTGACAAAGTATTCCGTGGGTATATTAGTGAACAAAGAAATCGCATCCAGAGAAACCAACCGATAATTGTCTGGCAAGCGTTTTTTACTCATTATGTCTACAAATGTAAAGGTGTCCTTTATATTATATTCGCTTTCATTGCCTAATGCAAGAGTCAAAATGTCTGCCAAATATTTCGCGATGTTGTAAGTTACAGAATTCACTGAGGAAACAATAGGTCTGAGAGGAATTCCCTCTTTGTGAATTTTCGGTAAGCAATATAATCTAGGACATGATGCATTGTATATCATCAAGTTTCTATACTCCTGTTCTGGCAGTTCATTTTTGCTGTTTATATATTTTACTAATTCGTTCAATTTTCTCTGTATAGAGGTTGTAGGATCTTTATCCACTTTCTTATATACTACCATGTCATTTAGCAATTAATCTGTCTTTTTCGTGTATTCCGACTTATCCATTGCCACAGTACAGCCGCCCTTATCTGACTGAACAATATATAATTCAGGGTGTGACCGAAGAAAGAGTTTTGTCTTGTGGTAAATTTTATTTAAGAAGGTCGGTTTTGTATCACTAGAAGAATGGGTGAAATTTGTTCATATGTTGGTAGTTTTTGCTCGGAATGAGTCCTTCTCATCTTCTGGTATATTACTTATCAGGTCTTCAACTTCAGCCAAAACATTCCTCAAAACAAACTGCCTCTTTGTAGCGCGTATCGCAAACTTTGGACCTAGTGACAAAAAATCTTTGATATCCTCAGGAATTTCAATTGTGGACACATTCTTGAACCACTTAGAATTATCATTGAACAATTTCGGTTCCTTATGTTTCTTTGAGAGTGCGTCAAATTTTTTTATGTTTTCTTTTTTAACACTTTCGAACTTGTATTCAAAATTTCTTCTCAATCTAACTTTGTACTCATCAAATATATCATCTGGAATTTTATCACGAAGTTTATTTTGACATTCAACTATATTACGTTCGCACTGTGACAGTTCCTTACAAGTTAATTTGATTTCCTGCGAAAGAGTACTCTTACATATCCTGCAGAAAAATGTATCGACGAAACGTATATTTGTACAAAAGGTTCCCATAGTAAGTATGTTCTTGATATTTTTCATGTTATTATGAATATGATTTGGTATCACGTCTATTGATCTACATCTTAGGAGGAAACTTCTTCGATTTATCAGCTTTGCCATTTTTATATTTAAGTTTGCCCACCTCTTCATCATTTGGGAAATATTATCACCATATGTTGCGTTGATATTTTGATAAAAACCCATCATGAATTCATATAGTAACAGATGCTTTCGACCGTAATTTAATTTAATGATTGGAAAATTTCTCGGGAAGCGGTCAGTTTAATGTGGTAATAAGTGAAAACTATTCTTTTATTTCTGCTCAATATTTCGCCATTTATTTGATGGCTTCATCAGGAGACTAAAATAATATAAATGTGAAAGTATGAGACAAACAAAATACTATTATATGACTTACATGATAAATAGTTCACGAAACAAAACAGATATGATCTCAGGAACAGATTTAAAATAGACTGACTGATAGTAAACGGTATCAGTTCCAAAGGGGATAAAACACATTTAATACACAACAGATAACACCCAAATAAAATTGCTATTTGGGAATTTGTTTCTAATTCAATATGTTGAAATAAATATTGCTTGGTTGTTCGGTATCTTTCTTCAAATTAACGGTGTTCTTTGTTTTTTTGATGTGATACATTTCCAGGAATAGTCTCTTTTTATAATTGCTTTCATGTTCTAAAATTTTCTCGTTTTTCTAAAATTCTACTTTCAAAAAATTTTTTCTAAAATTTGACTTTCAAAACGTGAAAATTCTAGAACAGGAAAGCAATTATAAAAAGAGACTATTCCTGGAAATGTATCACATCAAAAAAACAAAGAACACCGTTAATTTCAAGAAGGATACCGAACAACTAAGCAATATTTATTTCAACATATTGAATTAGAAACAAATTCCCAAATAGCAATTTTATTTGGGTGTTATCTGTTGTGTATTAAATGTGTTTTATCCCCTTTGGAATTGATACCGTTTACTATCAGTCAGTCTGTTTTAAATCTGTTCCTGAGATCATATCTGTTTTGTTTCGTGAACTATTTATCATGTAAGTCATATAATAGTATTTTGTTTGTCTCATACTTTCACATTTATATTATTTTAGTCTCCTGATGAAGCCATCAAATAAATGGCGAAATATTGAGCAGAAATACAAGAATAGTTTTCACTTATTACCACATTAAACTGACCGCTTCCCGAGAAATTTTCCAATCATTAAATTAAATTACGGTCGAAAGCATCTGTTACTATATATATATATTTATATATATATATATATATATATATATATATATATATATATATATATATATATATATATATATATCTCGTGTGGGGTTGTTAGTACCCCCATCGGGCGCCTCCCCGGGTGGCGGATAGTGGAAAGTCTCCTAAATATAGGAGACAATGATACACAGGGCAGACCAAAAACTAACTGAACAAATCCATTGGCGGCTGTATTTCAATCTTCTCGAACTCAAAAATCGAGGCATACACTATGTGGTCTCAACTGAGACCACCACTAAGCTCTATTCAGCTTGAACGCATGATAGAAAACAAGATCAAAGTATCACTACCCCGGGCACTAGTCGAAAGACTGGCTTCACCTGATCATCGGATTCTGGGGGATCAGGGACACCATGCGGAGAAGAATCGGAGCTTCTCAAAAACCTTCCATAATCTCAAAATCAAACAAAAACATCACATCGGCACAACTAACGTTAATACACTCGCTAAAACAGGTAAACTGAAGCAACTCACCAACACCATGAGGAAGTTCAATCTGAAAATCACCGCTCTCCAAGAAACACGGTTCGTGGACGAGAATCATTTCGACACCGACAATTTCAGAATCTACAAGGTGAAACCTGCCGTGAAAACAATGGGCAAATAACCTCTTCTAGGTAGCAAATTCGCGATACACAATTCCATACTCGACTCGGTTATTAATTTCACATTGCCCAACGAGAGAGTCTCGTTGCTTTCTATTAAATCAGCTAATAAAGGTTACACTCTAATCAACGTGAATGCTCACTACAACAAAACCGTTCCGGAAAGCGTACAAGATTTGTGAGAAACATTGAAAGAAACAACCAATAAAATACCGAAACACCACATGAAAATCTTGCTAGCAGATTTCAACGCACAGCTAGGTAAGGAAAGGAAATTCAGATATACTACGGGTGCCCATACCAAACACAAACGTACCAACAAGAACGGTGAAAGGTTAATCGCGTTCTGTAGGAACTTCGAACTCAAAATCATGAGTACTCAATGTCAAAAACCTGCACATGAGCTAACTACTTGGAGATCGCCCAGTCTCAAGCAGGGTGAATATCAAATTGATCATGTCGCAATTTCCAAGAACAACGTGAAGGAAATTTTGAATGTCCGAACTCGCAAAGGCGTCTTTGATTCGGATCACTATCTCCTCCAAATAAAAACAAAATTTTAACCCAAAAGAAATAAAAAATTTACACCCAGAAAAGTTAGGTCGGATCCCGAATATCTGAAACTTCACAAGGATAGAATCATTGCACAAATCAATCAGGAAGAATCGACGAATTGTGAAATCCTTTTGTTGAGTTCGTGTTTTTAAGTACTCTTGAATTCTATAATTTTCCGCCCAATACTTTAAATTTTTTTTTAGATGAACCTGCTCCTGACAATAACAAACAGCCGTTCACGAGCTATGGCGTGACCAAGGAAAACAGGGATTCATTTTATATATATATATATATATATATATATATATATATATATATATATATATATATATATATATATATATATATATATATATATATATATATATATATATATATATATATATATATATATATATATATATATATATATATATATATATATATATATATATATATATATATATATATATATATATATATATATATATATATATATATATATATAGATTGTTATCTCCGTTTTCTACTTCTTCTCAATTTGGTATGACTTGGAATCAAGTACTTTAAGCCATACCAATGTTGGATGTTCGTAAATCTTTCATTTTCCTATATTTGTCATTCTAATCGGTGGTAATCTCATTCACATAACATTATTATGTACTTAAATAATTTTGCACAGATAGGGATATTAAATTTATGACTAAAAATTTAGTAACCAAAAATTTGGTAACGCGACTCGTGTTTGACTGATGGAATGACGTGAAAACTGATGCATTTTATAACACGTGCAGAAACATAAACAAAAGAAATAATATTGCGATGCAAACCAAATTGATATTCGGTACTGATTCGGGTTCGCGATTTTATCACTTTTACGCGACAAGTTCAAATTGACTCTTCATTTTAGTTAGAAAACGTTTGTATGTTGAAAAGAAAACGGCTCTTTCAGCCGGCTTTCCCTAAAATTATTCGAATTTTTTCCGTCGTAAAAACTGTCCTTGGACTTCAACGAACATAAAACGACTTGGCAAAATTGCCCCATGCGTTGTTGAGTTATGAACACATTTTGCGATTATTTTTATATTATAGATATATATATATAGATATATATACATATATATATATATATATATATATATATATATATATATATATATATATATATATATATATTATTATACCATAAAAATCAGTTATACAATATATATATATATATATATATATATATATATATATATATATATATATATATATATATATATATATATATATATATATATATATATATATATATATATATATATATATATATATATTGTATAACTGAGCAGTATATTTTTGGAACACTTACCACTCAATAATTCTGAAGGTATATGAGGTTGTTTCTTCATCCATTCTCTCAAAATCAGTACATTATCCTTCATATCTTGTTCGCTTTTTCCACAAAAGGCTAAAACAGCTGTTCTGTTTTCGCTAAGATATGTGATATCCATAACTACCGAACGCTTGATATTGATTGAATTAATTGATACAAGACAGTATTCAAAGTTCTGCTGTCCTCGGCATTTAATTTAAATATTTTTATATTTAATTTTAGTATAATTATCCGTCATTTAATATAATCAGTTCGAACTGAAAAACTACAAATACGACATAGTTAAACAAATTATTGATGAAATGATATACAGGAATTCGCTTTTATGGAATACAGCGTTGTGAATACTCGTTACAGCATCACGAACTGATTCAAAAAAGTGGTCTTTCCTCTATACAACCGAAAAAGTTCTCCTAAGTATGGAACACTTGCCATTCTGTCTGTTTTTTTTTTGATAAGTTCCTTACTGTAATTTTTTTTGTTCTGATAATGATCAAGGGCAAATATATATATATATATATATATATATATATATATATATATATATATAAATATTCTTTATATTTATAAATATATATATATATATATATATATATATATATATATATATATATATATATATATATATATATATATATATATATATATTACAATAAAAATAAACGTAAACATAATAAAAAATTAGGAGAGACAGTACTGACCTCAGGAGGTCATTTATATCAACATTTTTTTTACAAACATAATTATCATTCGAAATTCAACTTAATGGTATTATTGTGAAACACATACCGCTATATAGGTACATGCTTGAGAAATTAGCACCACCAAAAAAAAGAGATAACGAATCATATTCAGATTGTAATTGTAATTAATTGTTTCCTCTGCTGAAAGCTATATCGTGTTTCGTTTGAGATTGATGAATATGGAAAATAAACGGAATTCAGACCTTGCGTTTCATTCTGACTTCAATATTACCAAATGAGGACTGACATTGAAATTACCACAATAATGGAATGATAAAATTCTAGATTCCTTTATTCATCTGAAAACAGAAGGGATGTTCCTTTGCATTATTATTATTTTCGATAAAAAAAAAATTACTTAATCTCTGGGAATGGTTTTGTGTATATTAGTGTGGGTGTTTTCTTGATGTAAATCCATTTTAATGAATATCAACTAAAATTAAAACACTTGAAATGAATTCGTTCATGATTCAACGATTTTGTGAGTTGTGGAAGTTACTTGTTCATTTTTATTCGAAATTGAAAAACAGTAATAAAGAGATTATCTGTCTATATAAACTGTCATTTTTGTATAGACGCACACCCTAATGCGTCTCCAGAGAGAAACGTAGCAGACTTGTCTTTATTGTGCAACCTTTTTGACAGATTTTTTCAAGGAAAACCGAAAGTTCAATAGATTTTTATTGAAAAAAATAAATTGAAATTGAGATACTTGGCTTAAGTTTCACTAATATATTAAAAACGATATATATATGCTTCGGGTGGTTAACCCATTATCAAGAGTAGCAATATTACAGATTTTTATTGATGATACGTATACGAAATTACGTATTCTACGTTTGAAACTGAAATATTATACATACAAAACTAGATGATAAAAGTGAGGTAACTAAATGAGGAAAGATAGTTGATTCAACAAGAAAATAAATAACACAAAATTGAGTAATGACGTGAAAGTGCACTGCGAAATATAAAGTCATTATAATTGAGAATTCTTTAAAGTATGTTGTGTTATTCAAAATATAGAAATATATTCATTTGATTTTCATCTTTTTGAAACTCTGAAAGAAGTATTTCTTTTATTGTTACCTCTGTGATATATTATCATATCATCAAAGTAGAAATTTTGGTAAACTTTTTCATAGTTTTCCATTATGTCTCGGATTCTTTTACCTATTTTCTCATCGTTCTCAAGTGAACCTTTCTTTGCTCATCCCATGAATATATTTTCCCAAATTTTCAATGATATTTATTGTTTTGTGAGTTTCATCGTTTAGATACCTATTTACTATATGATAGTTGATCATCAGCAAGAATGATGGAAATATATTTTACTCTAGTTAGAGTAAACATGTTAGTTGAATATTCAAGTAATATCACTCTGTGTTGTGATACAAAAGCTCACATTACTTCAGGAATCTGAACATTCAGTATCACTTCAGAGTGATATAACTCCAAGTAGTATAGTGATTTACTGTTCTGTGCTGTGAGTTGTTTTACACGTAATACACAGGCGATGATTTGAGCCCATGGAGACTATTGAATGAACTAATATTACCAATCAAATCACATCTTTTTTATCACATCTAGATACAGCAATCTCTTGAGTTTGAATTATATGAATAAATATATGAATATTCCAGAAGAACAATCTTATGACAATCTATATTCTTCCAATCTATATTATTACAATCTATATCAAACAACTTTCTTTTTCTCATTCTGAACACGATTAAGCATAGAGATACTTCAGAATTGAGGTTAATTAATTGTAACTAAGCACACTTTGTGAATATTAGTTTTTAATTTAAGAAAAATAGTACCAACATGGAATTCAATTCATTAAATCATGAAAGAAGTTCCTCTAGAAAATGTATTAACAAAATGAGGCAACAAAGAAATAAAATGGATTGGCATATATATTCGATAAACAACTAAAAGAACACCATGACATATTGTAATATTTGTCACTCGAGTGCAAATATTACAATCACATTTACCGAGTGATATTACGGTTGGAAATTATGTGATATAAGTTGACATCACAACTCAACGTCCTCTTTAACGAACATCTATGCCATAGACTTTCATTGAAACACTACAAGGACCATTAAGGATTCATATGGATCATCAGCAACTGCAATGATCACTTACCAGGAATATTTCAAAATTTTCTCATTTTCTTCTACAGAAATTTTTTTGAGGTATGAAACAATGAGGTAAATTTGGGAAAACAAAAAAAAATTGGTTAATCAAACTGTATTGCTTCTCACTCTTGCTGAGTTAATTTCTTTCTTGTCTTATAGTTCATTTTCTTCGTACATCAGTTTTGATATAATAATTTTATTACCTGTGCTTGCGTTTAAATTGCGTAATTTAACAATGAGGTAAAATTTGGGAAAACAAAAAAAAAATTTGTTAACCAAACTGCATTGCTTCTCACTTTTGCTGAGTTAATTTCTTTCCTTTCTTATAGTTCATTTTCTTCGTACATCAGTTTTGATATAATAATTTTGTTAACTGTGCTCGCGTTTAAATTGACATTGACATTTTTATCTCGACATCTTGTCTTATCGTGACGAATCATTTTGCCATCTTAATTATGGATATTTAATTGAACTCACTAATATCAAGGGCACTCCATCAGCCACGACGTTAGTTCGAAGTTTGGTAATTAATTTCATCGAACAATTCCTCATATCCACTATATGAATTTCTCCAAGGCTATAATCATATCGTGAAATGAATTCACGGAGAACTATTATATTTGTAAATTCTTTTCTCATATCATATCCATCCTCATCCTGAACTTTTCCTATGAAGATTCTGTTAAAATCCTCAGTGAGAATAGGCATGGGTATGTAAAACCTGAAAGTAAAGTTCAATGATTGGAAAATAATCCATCATTACAAAAAAAATTAATAGAATTCACGTCTTATAACAAAAAAAAAGTAACTATCACTTGGACGAAGCCTCAAAATACAATACAATATGAAAATATTTTTCGAAAAATGAAGAATGAAAAAAGAAATCCTTATCCACAAGAAAAACCCTAGAAGCACTGAAAAGTGAAGAAATTTAGGTCAAATCCTGAATCAATTTTTATGCTGTCAATACAGATCAAAAATTTATGGATGTCACCAAACCTAGAAAGTTTACGAGTAAAGATTTTTGCCTCTTGACATCATATGAATTTATAGCTTCATATTGAAGCAGCGTTTGTTCTGCCTTATTGGTTAATGAATATATTTAATTGTGTGTTTATACTATTTTCATATACTGAAATCGTCAAAAATTACAAACATTGCAATAAATAAGAATTAAAATCATAATATTAATGATTTCAATTCAAAATTATATTCAATAAGACTCAGGAGGCAATTTAATGAAATTTTTTATTTTATTATAATCAAACATGATTTTGGAATAACGAAAGAAAAATCTGGAAAATTGTTGAAAACCTACTAGTCAAAAGTAATTTTGGATTTGCAAAGGTTATAGAAATGAATAGTTCGATGTGTTGTATGATTTATATGACTTTCAAAATATCACTGAATTAATATATTAATTCAGTACACTGAACATATTTCAGGTATTAAACTTACTGTATATATACAGTATATAACAGTATATAACAGTATATACAGTATACAGTATATAACCTAACCTAACCTACGCATTCTTGAATGCGTAAAGTTGAATATTCAATAAATGCAATTAAAGTTGAATATTTAAAAACTAAGACAATGATGTTTACAACTAAATATGAATTGATGAGTATTGATGTTAATCAAATTAGTATTAGAGTAACTAACAAAGAGATAAATATAAAGATACTTTATTTCTGTTGAATGCAAAATACTTTGTAGAAAAGGTCATATAAAAGAACAAAAGAAAGAAAATATACGGACTCACAAACCAGCACCAAGTTAATGAATAAATCTAATTAATCGATTAACCATTACTCTGGCAAAAACTCATTGAGACTGTAATAACGTTTAAGAACTAAAAATTTACTCAATCTAAATCTGAAACTAGGTACCGAAATAGCGTCCCTAATTTCGGTGCCGATTTTATTATATACATTCCAGACCCATGTACACTGGTGATCTCCTTCCAATTTTGAATTTATAGCATAACAAGATTATATCTATGTCTTGTTTCATACTGGTGTTGGTCTCTATGTCTAATAAAATGTTTTTCACTTTTGCGGATTAGTGTAGCTACCTCCAGTATATACATGGTAGTAAGCGTAAGTATATTCAAGGACCTAAAACCTGCAAGAGCTCCTTTTGGGAAGTCCAGCAAGACACCTAATTATTTTCATCTCTTTTAACACAAAAAAACGTTGATGCTTCTTGATGATACACCCCAAAAAATGATGCCATAAGGAAGCCTAGAGCATATATATGCATAGTATATAGATATAAGCTGCTTCAATGTCAATACATTTCTCAGTCCTCTAAAAAGGTAAAATAATGAACTTAATTTGGTACATACATTGTCGCAGTGTGTCCCCCATTTAAGGTGTTCATCCACTGCAATTCCCAGAAATTTCTGGGTTAATTCAGTGTTAATGAGATTGAATTCTCGCTTAACTCTTGGTGAAACATAATTGAATATTAAAATAAATTAAACTCTTGGCTTAATGTTTCACGATTTATTTAACAATATGTATAGTCAACATGTTTCGAGCGTTAGCTCATTTTCAAGACTAAACTACTATAAGAGATGTACAACAAATTTATATCTACAAAATGGATTTGAGTAGGGAGGATAGTTGAAAATCTAATTGTTCATTTACAATTTCTTCTTTTCTCTTCCAAGAACTGCTAATTTCAATTGCTTCCAGAAGGTCTAAACGTTTACCTTTATTACCTGAGTGTAGGCATTTAGTTTTATCATAATCTATGAAGTGATTAGAGCTAATACAATGTTCTGAGAATCCAGTTTTATTAACATTGTACAAAATCGACCTTTTATGTTCATCAACCCGAGTTTTTATTCTTCTACCTGTTTGGCCGATATAAAATGCTGGACATTCATTACAAAAAATCTTATAAATACCGCTTTTGTCTTCAACATTTGTCTTTTCTTTATTATTCACTAAAAGTGACTTAATATTCCTTTTGTTTGTACAAATGGTTTTAATTTCTCTCTTCTTTAATCTTTCGCAAATTTTTTCACTCAGATGAGGTATGAAATTAATAAAATGATATTTTTGTTCGTTTTTAATAATTTTAGATGGATAAATTGAATCTAAAAGAATTTTTTGTTGTTTTTAATCTTATAAGAAAAAAACAACAAAAAATTCTTTTAGATTCAATTTATCCATCTAAAATTATTAAAAACGAACAAAAATATCATTTTATTAATTTCATACCTCATCTGAGTGAAAAAATTTGCGAAAGATTAAAGAAGAGAGAAATTAAAACCATTTGTACAAACAAAAGGAATATTAAGTCACTTTTAGTGAATAATAAAGAAAAGACAAATGTTGAAGACAAAAGCGGTATTTTAAGATTTTTTGTAATGAATGTCCAGCATTTTATATCGGCCAAACAGGTAGAAGAATAAAAACTCGGGTTGATGAACATAAAAGGTCGATTTTGTACAATGTTAATAAAACTGGATTCTCAGAACATTGTATTAGCTCTAATCACTTCATAGATTATGATAAAACTAAATGCCTACACTCAGGTAATAAAGGTAAACGTTTAGACCTTCTGGAAGCAATTGAAATTAGCAGTTCTTGGAAGAGAAAAGAAGAAATTGTAAATGAACAATTAGATTTTCAACTATCCTCCCTACTCAAATCCATTTTGTAGATATAAATTTGTTGTACATCTCTTATAGTAGTTTAGTCTTGAAAATGAGCTAACGCTCGAAACATGTTGACTATACATATTGTTAAATAAATCGTGAAACATTAAGCCAAGAGTTTAATTTATTTTAATAATAATTCAGTGTTATTTAGCTTAACATTAGGTTCTGTTATATTTTTATTATTATTTCTGAAAACCGTGAACGTAGTTTTTGTTTCATTTATATATAAAGAATTTATATTGAACCAATTCTGCAGGACATCCAGCTCATTCTGAATGTTATCTTGCAAAGTCGACTCTGTTTCACCAGTGACAACCACTGTAGAATCATCTCCGTATAGGATCGCCTTGTCTCCAATCGCATTTGTAATGTCATTTATGTACGAAATGAACAATATAGGCCCCAAAATTGAACCTGGTGGTACTCCAATATCATTATTCATTAAATTAGATCTAATTTCACTCTCAGGCACTTTGCTAGATAGAATTAGTGAAGGAATTTAAATATTTGGGTTTTGTATTGGCGATCTGTTTAAGATTTAGCTCTCATTTTGAATATGTAGCACAAAAGATTTCTAAGAAACTTAATTTTTTCACTCGTGTAGCAGAAGATCTGTCACCATTTTCACCATTAACTGTCTTTGAAACTATCAATCAACCACATTTTGATTATTGTGCCACTCTTATGTACTTTTCCGACTTTGGTAAATTACCTGTTTTACAATAACTGCAAAATAAAGGAATGAGAGTTATTCCGAGATGTAACCGATATACTATTATTACGTTCATTCTAAGAAATTTGGATTGGTTATCGGTTGTTGGGAGACTATATATATATATACATGAGTATTCAACAAGAAACAGGGATGTGCTACTCATTCCTATGCATAGAACAGCTAAATTTGAGCACTCTCTCTATTGTCAGAGCATTAAAATTTTCAACCATTTACCATAGAATTTGAAAGTACTGAAAGATCATTTGTTTAATAGGAGAGTTAAATCTCTGCTCTTAACAAAGGCGTACTATAGTGTGTCAGAGTACTTCGATGATTCGGATGTAGGCAATAATGTTTGAATGAATTTTTTGTATCAATAATTTGTATAATTTTTTAACACTAATGTTCTTCACCATGTGAAATTGTCTCAAATGTTTAATATCCCTGAGGAAATTTTTATTTTCTTTTCTTTTCAATCAAAATTGTATACTACTGTAAATATGAATTTAACCAAGATTTTTGTATGAACCAATATTTTTGCTCGAGGGCTGAATGGAAGATCAGACTCCAAACTGAATTCGGTCCTTTTGAGAGCATTTCTCTTAGTTGTAATTATTTATCAATTGAAATGAATGTAATTTTACTATGTAAGGAATGTTTCTCAAAAAAATTATATTATTATATTATTATTATATAAAATCACAATGATTTTCCTATATAAGGTATTGAATAAATTACTTCCAAAATGTTTTGAAGAGTTTATAAGTTTATAATATATAGATCGCAGATTCACGTTTAAGGCGGGTTTAGACGGCGCGCACCCACTCGCGCACCAACCTCGCATCTGACTCGCCTTCAACCTCGCCTCACTGTATAGTCGACGAGCTTCCACTAGGTTAGAGACCCAGCACTGAAGGTTAGAGACCGAGAGTCCTTTGATGCGCGACCAAAAACATCCAAGATATCTGTGAAATTCTACTCGTAAATATTATAGATTAGATTTTCTGAATACCTCTGAGTTTTAATTCTCAAGTAGTTCATGAATTTAAAATATCTCAGGGAAATGTGTTTGTTATTGAAGCTACGTTCATTATTGCAAAACGTCTCAAGGATTTTATAGTAAACGAATTACAATAATAACACCTATTAAATATTTTTTCTATTCATCATATGTATTCATATTTGTTTGCTCAATGTTGAAATGTAGAAATAATCAAGCCAGTCAGCAAATATATAATTATCAACCTCTTCGGATAAAAAAAATCGACCTAAGTTCATAGGCGAGTACCAGTTTCGAGTAGAAGTAGGATATCATTCGAAGAATTAACGAGGTTCTCCATAACCTTCAAGAAAACATAACTATTTTCGAATAATGAAATTATTGATATGTTTTTCAAGATACTGGTGTAATGATAATCCACATATAAATAAATATATCAGGCCTATTTCTGAGCTTGCATAATAAAAGACTATGTACCTTATGTATCTTAGAACTGTGGAATCGTATTTGGGAATAAGCTTCACTCACTTAAAATTGAAAATTACACGCTCTTTCGGCTTATTCTTTAAGAAACTCGAAAGGAAAAACAAAGTTTCTACACATTTTAATCACAATTAACTCGAAAGAAAGAACAAAATTTCTACACATTTTAATCACAATTAACTCGATTACAACTGACGAAATCAATTGTATATTGTGAAGAAGAGCAAAATCACATGGAATATATGAACACACAAATCACGAATTGTTCAGAACAATATCATAGCAGAGTTTCATGATCATTCAGGGGATAAATCTTAGAGAATATCGAAATCGATTCCTGCACTTGATGGAAACAAAATACAGTACACTGCTTCGTTTTACAAAGAACTTATCAGTTGTGTCAAGTTCAACAAGAGAAATGCATCGACAATTATCAAACACCCTCTCTTGATATTTTGACTGAAAAGAAAGGAATAAATAGTAATGCATTATGCATTAATTATTTTATATATTTCATCTAAATGAATCGATAGAAGAACATATCCTATATGTATATCTATATGTAACAATAATGGAAAGAGTATTGCCATATAATTTAAATAGAGAAAATATTATTATGAGTTTTGGGCACAAGAGTGGTTAGTGAAATATCATCAAGTCAGATTGTTATCAGAAGCCATCTTCTTCAGATAGATATCTACACTTCCGACAATATCATAACTTAAATGTGAAACTGAATATAATCAGTCAACAGAATCATAAACATTCTACATATAGATTACTTTCATAGTTCACTAGCCCACCTGGAAGAAGTCCTGAGTAACAATGGATCCTATGGAGTACTGTTATTAAACCACCGTTTCCCACCTCTAGAACCAATCTTAATATAGAGTAGAGCTTGCACATAAACTCGCAGTCAATCAAATATGGGTCCTTACCATATTTCCGCTCCCTCACGGCAAAATTGTGTCACTTTTCTGTGAAATAGACGAGTTTTAACTTGCCAAATGGAATATAATTACTAGCAGAAGTGCTTTTACCAGATTAAAAGATAAGGTGTCTCCATATTTAGTATCAGACTACGTCTATAGTTTTCCTTGCTTGGATTGTTAGAAAGTATATATGGGTGAAACATCACAGACCACAAGAAGAAGAATAACCCTCCATAAAAGTGATATAAGACTTCACTCTGATAGATGTGCTTTAGCACTACATTCCTCAAAAAAGTGACATCGCTTTGGTTTTGAAAATCTCAGAGTACTGGATGTGGCTGGTGGTTACCAAAAAAGGATTTTCTAAGAAATTGTCCATATAAATGAAAATGTTAATAGCATTGATATGATGACTGACATTTCTAGACTCAGTTTCGTTTACAGTTATTTACTTTCAAAACATTTTAAATAAGACCTCCTTGAACAACATCTAAGGAGGAATAGACGTTTTTTGTTACGTGCTGGGTATGACATTTGTTTCTACAGTGGTTTACTCTTTCACCTTCTGTGCTTTTACGGTGACATTTATCTCTGCTCCTTTAGGACCGTTTTTCGCAATGTTCATATTGTATTATTAACATCCAGTTCCTGTATAATATCATATATTTTTTAAATGTACACATTGCTGCTTATTGTGCTGGTCAAACATTCAACCAAGTTAGCCGTAAAATGTAAACATTTTTGTCATGAAATTTTATCAACAATTGTTATTTTATAGAGTCCTGATGAAGATTATAATCATAATCGAAATATAGACCAGGTTAAAAACTTGGTTACATTTCAATCATAGTGGACCTCCTTTTGGCGGAGAACTCAAAATAATATAATATATATATATATATATATATATATATATATATATATATATATATATATATATATCATATATATATATATATATATATATATATATATATATATATATATATATATATATATATATATGAGCATAGATTTCCACAGGTACGGTTCCAAGCCTCAGGATGGCGTTATATTATTTAGCAGCATCAAGAAATATCTGATGAATACATTTCAAAGGTATGCTGGAAAATTAAGCAATTTTGTCAATTACTAGAAGACAACGAACGAAATTATCGTCATTATTAGGAAATATTTGGAAAAATTGTTCCTATACAATCTGATAAAGTTTTCTGTTGATTGTTCTTTTCTTCTTTCCCTCATAAATTTCCGTGTTTCAAGAATAACTTGTAGAGATATGACCATTTTTTATCCACCTCTGGCTCGTACTAATGTTCTGGCTTTTTCACCACTTCATAAAATTTGTGGTGTCTTTGAGCCTTTGCATGACGTCATCGACATATTTGCATGCGTGCCTGGTGATGTCAGACGAGCTTTCGCCTGACTGTTTTTTAGTTATAAGTTTTTTAGATATTACTTTTTCCTGTATCTTGTGGGTGAGCTTTAATGTCAGCTTGCCCACAGATTTTTCGTTCATGTGTATTTTTTGTACATTATTGATATTATTTCTAGTTTTATTTTTTTTTAATTGTAAACTATATTCTATTTTCCCACTCAGTAATTGGCCCAAGCTGTTGAGTGGTGTATTTGTAAATAAATAAATATATGAAATGTGGAATATCATTTCGAGATTTTCCTAACTTTTAATCGGAACCGAACTCCACATTTCTTCGTAGATTATCGTCAGAGATGGAGGAAAGTAGTGGATAACGACAAACTTTCAAGAAAGTACTAAAAATAGTTTGGAAATTCTTGCTTCAAACCATCCTAAAAATCGTAAAACGTCATTGCTATGTTAGGTTACGTGAAATTCTATATTGAAGCTATAATTTGAGTTAGAAATTGAGACTGAATCATGTGAAACATCATGGAGCATTTGTAACAATTACGAAGAGGGGTTGCATTATTCATTAAACTAGGGCATCATAATAAACCAATCTTCAACAATACTCATTGATTGTGAGTACCTATCAAAATTTCTCCATTATTACTTAATTAATAGTCCGATTGAAACCATCGAGAGCCGTTTCGATGTATTTATAAGACCACACTTTACTTTCAAAACATTTTATTTTGAAATGTACCACTTTTGTAATTAATTATTCGATATTTACGCTATGATTTGAAACATTCCTGGACATAACCTAACTATACCATTAAATCATCCTAAAATGCGATTTTGAAATCTGTCATCCAAACGTGTTCGCTCAAATTTAGATACAAGAGGTTTGAATGCATTTTCTTCATTTTAAGACAATATAACAAAGCTTATTCTCTCCTCTAAAATGCAGTTTATGACTCTCAGTGCAGACAGTAGTTCTGTTATCGAAATGAAGGATGGCTATCAGTTGAGCATCCTTCATATTTCGTTTAAAATCAAATTGCTGGATGACGGTGGACTGACATTATATTAAAGTTATGATTCGTCATTTTGTATTGATGAAAATAATGAAATATATCTCATTCTTCATAATGATATTCATCACTACCTTATGCGCTTAATGCATTCCACAGAGTTTGACATAATACAGACATATTTCGGATTTCACTAAATGAATGAAATTTTATGTTCAAATAATAATTTAATATGAAATATATAATTGTTCTTTAAGAAATATCAACTGTCTTACTGAGTAACTGTCGAAGGAGCCAGTGTATAGTTTTCCAGAAGATATCTTGTTTGTGGCTTATTCTTCATTGAACAGTAGTTTTCAATCTTCGATTTCACTTTTTCTATCAAAAATTTGTTTTTGATTATATGTATTTCCAGAAGATCATCTGAAAACATAAAAATTATTATATAAAAATATATAACGAAGAAAACAGCTTAGGAGAAACCTTTTGATATAAACAGGTAATAAGAATATATATATATATATATATATATATATATATATATATATATATATATATATATATATATATATATATATATATATATATATATACAAGCAACTCAAAAACAACAAAGCAGCAGGAGAAGATGGGATTATTGCGGAACTCTGGAAACTGAACGATACTACTTTGACCCAAAAACTTCATCATTTAATATCAGAAATCTGGAGAACGGAACAGATACCAGAGGATTGGAAATGCGCGTTGATACATCCATTGCACAAAAAGGGGGACAAAATGGATATCAATAATTTCAGGGGAATTTCCTTACTCCCGGTTGCGTACAAAATACTTTCTAAAGCACTCCTAAACAGAGTAGAACACCAAGCGGATCCACTAATTGGGAAATACCAAGCTGGATTCAGAAAAGGCCGATCATGTGCTGAACAGATCTGGACTTTGAAGACGATATTACAGATGAGGAAATGTAGAAATACAGTGATCACATTCATTGACTTCAAAAAAGCATATGATTCGGTAGACCGCGAAACCCTTTTCGAAATCATGTAAGAATTTGGAATCGATCGAAAGACCTGAACAATTATAAAACAGACACTTACAGGTACAACATCCAAGGTGAAATTTATGGGTGAAATATCAGATCCCTTTGAAATCAAAACCGGTGTGCGGCAGGGGGACGGACTTTCGCCAATTCTTTTCAATATTGTTTTATAAAAGATCATAAGGGAATGGGAACCTCACGTGAAGGGCATACAAGTGGGTATCAAAAAAGAAAATAGAATAAATGTCAAATGTCTCGCCTTTGCAGACGATATTGCTATCATCACAGACAACAGAACTGAAGCCATTCGCGTCGTGGAAAAACTACATGAAATTGCGCAGAAAACCGGGTTACAAATTTCTTACGATAGAACCAAATACATGGAAAGAAAACCAAAAGATAAATCTTCTCTTATGACAAAACATGGTGAAATTCGGCAAGTAGGCCATTTTAAATACCTCGGGGAAGTTATACAGTCCTCAGGTTTAAACCGAATCGCTAATAAACAGAAAATAACCAAGCTCCAAAGGGCCTACAAACTAACATGGGCTCACTATAACAAAAAGTGCATTTCGAGAGGCGTCAAATTGAGGCATTATAACACAACTATTCTTCCAGAAGCAATCTACGCAGCTGAAACAATGGTTATTGGCGGCCATTCAAGAATTAGAGAAATAGAAAAACAAGAACGAAAAATTCTCAGAAAGATTTACGGGCCAATCAATAGAAACGGTATTTGGATGAAAAGACCTCAAAATGAACTGTATCAAAAGACAAATACGATAACGGAAGAAATCAGAAAACGACGAACAAAGTTCTATGCACATGTCTACAGAATGAAACAGTCCAGAATTTCGAAGAAACTTCTCAATATAATTAGGAATAGTAAATGCGGAACAGAGTGGCTAAAAGAGGTCCAAGAGGATCTACAACAGATCAATATAAAAAATCTCGAAGATCGCACTGAATGCCGCTATAAAATCGCACATATAAAGTTTGAGCAAAAAGTAAATCGTCAACCTGGAGTAAAGTGGACAGATGAACGGAAGAAAGAGCATTCAGAGAGGATGAAGAGATTTTGGGAGGCAAAAAAGATGAAGCAAAATTCCTAATGATTGCGAATTCAAGTTCAGTCGCTCTCCTCATGGGGAACAATCGAAATAATATATATATATATATATATATATATATATATATATATATATATATATATATATATATATATATATATATATTCAAATAAAACTCTCAGGATACTGTCTACAGAAATGTAGTCAACGAGAACGAACCTTCATTCGAATCATTTTCGAGAGTGAATATTAAATGCGCTTCGAAAATCATCGACCTTGTTGAATGAAAATAGGATACAATTGTTTCATCATTATTATGAACCATCAGTCCTCATTTAATCGATCAATCAAGAATGGATGACTCTCAATACGCAGGTACTGTGTCCGAATGAGGAGAACATCAGTTAGTGAACCATTCATGTGAGATTCTTCTGTCGGAGAAAAAACGTATAAACTCTTCCTAGTATCCAAGATTCCTACTCATCATTATTATGAATCATCAGTCCTTATTTAATCGATCAAACAAGAATTTCGACCGCACTTTATATTCACTTTTCAAAGAGATAGGATCGTTCACGTTGACGGAATTTGTGTAAACAGCACCCCGAGAGTTTTATTTGAAATATTTCGATATTTCGATTGAGAGTCAATGGGAACGAAGCTATCTCTTTCGAGAGTGTTTCCCGAAAAGGATTTTCCCGAAATTTGTGACATAAAAAAGTTATGTTTTTTTTATGAAACCCTGTATTTGACTACGTTTTTGGGTTTTACGTAAAAACTAAGATATACTTTCTTCAATTTGTCATATACCTAACAATCATAGTTTATGAGATATTTCGATTTTTCCGAAATTGGAGAGTCCACAAAAAAAGAAAACATCTCCCAAACAATTGACTCTAGCGAAGTGAAATTTTTAGTATGAATAAAAGAGCGATTGTGGAAAGTTTCAATGAATTCACATTCACTTAAAGTTCTACAGGGTGTCTAAAATTTGATGTTCCTCTGATAACATATTCAAACTACAATATCATGCTTATTTCAAATGGAACACACTGTATTTTTCGATCCCATCATGTACCAAATTGCATTCTCTTTGAAAAGTTATAGAGGTATTTCATGTCTTTTTATTAGTTTGAGAATTCTTTTCAATTTTGTGAAATTATTATTTATTTTCATTTACTTTGTCACTTCAACATGCGCTTTAACGCGTTTCGTCGTTACAAACTGTAAACGTTTGTAACGACGAAACGCATCATGCTATGTAGTCAATGAAGTGTAAATCATAAAGTCAAGTGTTTGAATTTAAGTTTATATTCAATTATAATGGATTTACATCAAGTAAATGCCAACACTATCAAATATTTGTTTACCATCTATTTTCACTGCTCCGTACAGGCTGGCTACATCTTCAGCCTAGTTAACCGTAAGATGTAATTTTTTGTTTAGATCATTTTGTTTCACACTAATGTATTTTTTAAAGTCCTGATGAAGAGTATAACCATGTTCAAAATATAGACCAGGTTAATAAATTGGTTGTGTATCAATTATAGTGGCCCTACCTTTGCCGAGAACTCATCTATTACATACTATGTGAATATCAATATATATATATATATATATATATATATATATATAAGTGTGAAGGTTTCTTGGGAATGAGCACAGTTTAAAATTGATGTAGTAATTATTTATTCGACATATGTTTCGGCTCTAGGCCTTTTTCAAGAATATTATATGTTTATTGTTTGTTGGAAACTGACTTCAATTTCACAAATATTTCGTTAAACTGAATAGTGTGAGAATTATGGTTTATGGGTAACATCTGTGGGTTCGTTTCTTTAGGACATGCGTATCTTCCGATGAATTCTTATCTTTGGTTCCATGGGCGTGCAGAACCGAAGATAAGAATTCATCGGAAGATACGCATGTCCTAAAGAAACGAACCCACAGATATTACCAATAAACCATAATTCTCACACTATTCAGTTTAACGAAATATTTGTGAAATTGAAGTCAGTTTCCAACAAACAATAAACATATAATATTCTTGAAAAAGGCCTAGAGCCGAAACATATGTCGAATAAATTATTACTACATCAATTTTAAACTGTGCTCATTCCCAAGAAACCTTCACACTTATGTTATTAAGCAAAGCTCAAGAAAACTAAACGAATTATATATATATATATATATATATATATATATATATATATATATATATATATATATATATATATATATATATATATATAGTTGAATGTTTAACGACTGTAGATATGTATTTTCAGTGTTTAATTGGGATTGCAGTCTAGGACAGGAAAATCAGTTACCTCTTTAGTATTTTCCAAGCTTTCGAAAATGTTTATTTTCTTCTTCAGGGCTAAAATAGTACAAAAATTAACAGTTTATATAGCAAGGCACTATAAAAAGTTTTTTCTTACAATTACTGTGAAGTTAGTCCGAAAGTACATTAGTTTTTTGAATTTTGAAAATAACTACAAGTGTTCCCAAATGCATTGGGTTGGAATGTTACTGCATTCTACGTGCTGGATAGTTGAAGGAAGCCACGACAATGACCGTATCTCTCAATTTGGCTTTTCAAGTGGAGTGTTCCCAGATGTTTTTAAGGGCGTTTCTTAAAATGCATAACGTTGGCCGAAGTTTTATGACTAACGAAAAGAGAATGAATTTGTTTTTTTATGTATTCAGAATGGATTTTTCGGTGAATATGATATCCGAATATGAGCCATTAATCAGAAGAACCTATGAGATTTATATATATATTGCTTAAATTATCTGTATCAGATTTTTTGTTAATACAATTTCCTGTCTTTTTAATATGAACCATTTCTAGGAAAAGGCGTTTGTTGTAATTGTTTGCGTGATCTAAAATTTTTGTGGCATTGTAATTCATATTATGACCAGTGGCTTGCACGTATTGGGTTAATGCAGAGGAATTCGTCTTGTTGGTATTTCGGCAATCACTTTTATGAGAAATGATCCTCGAATGAAGATTTTGGGATGTTTGACCTATATATACAGAATCGCAATTTTGACAAGGAATTTTGTAGACGACATTTGATTTGAATTTCAATTCTATGGGATGTTTTGTGCGAGTGAATAATGACTGTATCGTTAATGTGTTTTTTTGGGCTATTTTTATTTTATTATGGAATAATTTGATCAGTTTTGGCGTTAGATTGTGTATATGCGGTAGAACACCGAATGGTAGATTCTCTGGGCTGTTGTTGCTGATAATTTCCTGGTTTGTTTCAATTATATTGCTACAAGCTCTCAATAATTTATCAATCAGTTTAGGGGGATAACTATTATCAAGCAGAATTCCCCTGAATTTTGAAATATTTTTCTGATACAATTCTGGATGACAAATATTTTTTATACGTCTTTTGAACTCTAGTATGAAATTCTTTTTCGTTTTAAATGGATGGTAGGAAAGGTAATTTATGTAACGTCCGGAATGAGTGTTCTTTTGGTACCAGTCTAGCATTATGCAGTTATTTTTTAAAATCAATAAAAAAGCACTGGCAAAAAATCAAGAATTTCACGAGTATATCCCTCGAAACAACTTTAGAATTATTAACATTCATTTTCAACAGTAATTATTTTGCGATTGAAGGCGTTTACTATCAACAAGTGTTTGGAACACCCATGGGAAGCTGTCTTTCTCCAATTATTGCACAATATGTAATGGACGATCTTTTGAATTCATGTATACCTAATCTATCCTTTGAAATACCCTTCCTGAAAAAGTTCGTCGACGATATAATTTGCGCTGTACCCGCAAATAAAATGGACGAAATAGTTGAAACATTCAATTCCCATCACCCCTCGATAAAATTCACCGTCGAAACAGAGAATAACAATAGCATTCCTTTCCTTGATACTCTGGTGATGAGAAAAAATAACTGCATAATGCTAGACTGGTACCAAAAGAACACTCATTCCGGACGTTACATAAATTACCTTTCCTACCATCCATTTAAAACGAAAAAGAATTTCATACTAGAGTTCAAAAGACGTATAAAAAATATTTGTCATCCAGAATTGTATCAGAAAAATATTTCAAAATTCAGGGGAATTCTGCTTGATAATAGTTATCCCCCTAAACTGATTGATAAATTATTGAGAGCTTGTAGCAATATAATTGAAACAAACCAGGAAATTATCAGCAACAACAGCCCAGAGAATCTACCATTCGGTGTTCTACCGCATATACACAATCTAACGCCAAAACTGATCAAATTATTCCATAATAAAATAAAAATAGCCCAAAAAAACACATTAACGATACAGTCATTATTCACTCGCACAAAACATCCCATAGAATTGAAATTCAAATCAAATGTCGTCTACAAAATTCCTTGTCAAAATTGCGATTCTGTATATATAGGTCAAACATCCCAAAATCTTCATTCGAGGATCATTTCTCATAAAAGTGATTGCCGAAATACCAACAAGACGAATTTCTCTGCATTAACCCAACACGTGCAAGCCACTGGTCATAATATGAATTACAATGCCACAAAAATTTTAGATCACGCAAACAATTACAACAAACGCCTTTTCCTAGAAATGGTTCATATTAAAAAGACAGGAAATTGTATTAACAAAAAATCTGATACAGATAATTTAAGCAATATATATATAAATCTCATAGGTTCTTCTGATTAATGGCTCATATTCGGATATCCTATTCACCGAAAAATCCATTCTGAATACATAAAAAAAACAAATTCATTCTCTTTTCGTTAGTCATAAAACTTCGGCCAACGTTATGCATTTTAAGAAACGCCCTTAAAAACATCTGGGAACACTCCACTTGAAAAGCCAAATTGAGAAATACGGTCACTGTCGTGGCTTCCTTCAACTATCCAGCACGTAGAATGCAGTAACATTCCAATCCAATGCATTTGGGAACACTTGTAGTTATTTTCAAAATTCAAAAAACTAATGTACTTTCGGACTAACTTCACAGTAATTGTAAGAAAAAACTTTTTATAGTGCCTTGCTATATAAACTGTTAATTTTTGTACTATTTTAGCCCTGAAGGAGAAAATGAACATTTTCGAAAGCTTGGAAAATACTAAAGAGGTAACTGATTTTCCTGTCCTAGACTGCAATCCCAAATAAACACTGAAAAATATATATATATATATATATATATATATATATATATATATATATATATATATATATATATATATATATATATATATATATATATATATATATATATATATATATATATATATATATATATATATATATATATATATATATATATATATATATATATATATATATATATATATATATATATATATATATATATATATATATATATATATATATATATATATATATATATAACATTATATATGTTATATAACTGAGCAGTATATTTTTGGAACACTTACCACTCAATAATTCTGAAGGTATATGAGGTTGTTTCTTCATCCATTCTCTCAAAATCAGTACATTACCCTTCATATCTTGTTCGCTTTTTCCACAAAAAGCTAAGACAGCGGTTCTGTTTTCGCTAAGATATGTGATATCCATAACTACCGAACGCTTGATATGGACTGAATTAATTAGTTCCAGACACTATGCAACGTTCTGCTGTCCTCGGTATCATATTTAAATATTCTTCAGTCAATTAATATAATCAATTCAAATTGAGAAACGACAAGGATGACATAGTCGAAAAAATAATTGATGAAATAATATCGGGGAATTTGCTTTTATGAAACTCCCGTAACATCACGAGACGATTCAAAAAAGTGGTATTTAGGTACCTATACTCTTTACTGCCGAGAAAGTTCTCCAGAGTAGGGAACCTTTGTCATATCACTACATAGTATAAAGCAAAGTCGCTTTTTCTGTCCCTTTGTACGCTTTAATCTTTGAAACTACGCAACGGATTTTGATGCGGTTTTTTTTAATAGATAGAGTGGTTCAAGAGGAAGGTTTATATGTATAATAACATCCACTAAATAGTGAAGAAGTACTGTTATTTTTGAGGTTTCTAATGTGATGTCGTAAATAATTACATTTTTTCCGCTTACATTGCAAACGCAGGCTGAACCCTACGAGTTTTATCAAATTAATGTACTAAGTATTGTACACATTGAAAAGGTCTACAGAAAAGTCCGTGATGGTATATGTCTATCTCTTATGAATAACCCACAATAACTTTTTCTTGTCATTTACTTTTTGCGACAAATAATGGCTAATTTTCGAAGCGATTTTAACCTATACAGCATTAATCCTTAACCAATTGAATACCTTGAATACATTGTTCATTTAATATAGATATATATGGCCCTTACACCGTATGATTTAAGTGAATATTTTCGAAGATATTACAGATTTACAGAGAAAGCAACTTTGTTTTATACTATGTAGTGATAATTTTATGGCAAAACATCGTTGGCCGGGTCAGCTAGTTTGTTTATAAGTTACTAATTATATTTTTTTAGAAGTTCGACTTTTATAGTTATTATCAATATAGAATATATGGTCAATTAAAGTCTGATTAAAATGCTTTCGAACAATGTATTCCAAAGAGATTGAAACTGTGCACATGAACAAGCATAATGCCATATGATCTGATTTAATTTTTCTAATAATCATTTTATCTAAACTAGAAACTCAAAATATGTTAGATGTGATTTTTATTGCCAATCAATGTGTATGTCTCTTGTGCTACGTTATAGGTCATTATAGTTGAAAAGATGACCGAAAACGTTGCTGAAATTCACCTAAAGTAAATGAAAATATGTGACTGTAACCATACAACGTTTATATAATAATAATAATAATAATAATAATAAGTTCTTTATTTTCAACAGGTATAACACCCAATTACAGAAAATAATAACATTATATATATTGAATACATAACTAAGTTATAACTACAAAATTTAGAAAAAAGATTTAACTAAATAATTAAACAAAAGATTTAACAAAGAGATTAATCTAATCTAAATAAAAAAAATAGTAACTTATAACTACATTATAGCATTCAATGAAATATCAATGGGTATAACATCCAATTACAGAAAATAATAACATTATATATATTGAATACATAACTAAGTAATAACTAAATAATTAGAAAAAAAGATTTAACTATATATTAAACAAAGATTTAACAAAGAGATCAATCTAATTTAAAAAAAAATAGTAACTTAAAACTACATTATAGCATTCAATGAAATATTGCAGATAACTCAATCTAAATCAATTAATTCAATCAATTTTCGTTGTTCACATAACTCCTGATAATAGATTCTATGGAGTCAAAGTGAATGTCACAATTACTGGCAATTCTATTCAGTGTAGACTCCATGAACCAAATCGGGGATTGCATAAGGGAGTTGGTCCTCGGAGTCTCTAGGTGAAATAATTCTGTATTACGAGAATTCTGCCTAGGAACACGAAAATTCAAAGCGGACAAGAGAGGAGGACAATCAATACTATTGTGCAGTAATTTTTACAAGAATTTGAGTGATAAAGTTTCTCTCCTGCTCTGCAATGAGATAAAACTAAATCGACTCAATAATTCGTTATGATTGACTCCTCTCTGTGGATAAACTTTATCCTCCCTCCACACTAAGAATTTCAAGAACCTTCTCTGAATAGCCTCAAGATGGCGTTGATGGCAAGTGTAAATGGGATGCCAGATCGTGCTGCCATACTCCAACTTGCTACGGATTAGGGTATTGAATAGTCCTATCAATGTTGAAGAATTATTGAAATATTTGCCATTACGTATAACGAATCCATACATTTTCGCAGCAGATGAAATAAGTTGGGTGATGTGTGGGACAAAGGAAAGCTTCTGGTCGAAGACTACACCAAGATCTCTCGCCTTATCTGAACGAGAGAGAACCTGACCACCGACGCTATAATCACAATCAATGCGATCCCTTTTCCTTGTGAATGAAACAACATTACACTTTGACACATTTAAACTTAAATAATTGTTCTCGCACCAACTAGCAACATGGTCCAGCGCGAGCTGAAGTTGAGCACAGTTGTCCTGTGACCTTATTTCATGATATAGTTTCAAATCATCTGCGAACATCAAATGTGGAGAATGAATATTATCCATCAGATCATTTACGAACAGAATAAATAACAGTGGTCCAAGATTAGACCCTTGAGGTATTCCAGAGGTAGGAATGAACTCAGACGACTGTATACCCTCCAGCTGTACGAATTGACGTCGTTCAACCAGGTAAGAATGAAACAGGTTGGTGAGACTATCAGAGAATCCAAATTTGTTGCGTAATTTCTGTACCAACAGCGCATGAGCAACTTTATCAAATGCTTTCTGAAAATCTGTGTAGATCACATCAACTTGACCGGTGTAGTCTAGTACTTCAGAAACGTACTGTGAAAACAGCATTAGATTGCTTGAACAAGATCTCATTGACATGAATCCATGTTGCTCAATCTTGATACTATTTCTGACGGCTGGATATATAACATTATAGACCACAATTTCAAAAAGTTTGGAGAAGTTTGATAAGATGGATATTGGCCTGTAGTTGTTTATATCAGAACGATCACCTTTTTTCAAGACAGGTACTATCTTGGCCGATTTCCATATTTTAGGAAAAGTGGTTTGCTTATTATAAGATTAAAAATATGTGTTAATGGATCCGAAAGTGCATAAATACAATCTTTCACAATAAAACTTGGTATTTTATCAGGACCAGACGTAAGTTTATTGGAGAGTTTCTTTGCGGCAATAATGATTTGTTTCCGAGTTATTGAAATGATATTTATCGCGTCATTACAATCTGAATAGTCCACCTCACATAAATTGTTGTTCAAAGATGTATCATATACAGAACTGAAATATTCAGCAAAGGCGTTAGCTATGGATGATGGTTTATGATAAGTACGCTCACCATGTCTCATCTCACCAGGAATTCTAGACATACCTTTTTTCTCGTTAATGTAAGACCAGAAAAAAGAGGGATCTTGCACAATATTATTTTCTGCTGTTTGAATAAAATTTTTATACGCCAAGTCAATATCATTCTTAATGGTTTTTCTCAGATTTTTGTACCTTGCCAGATAAAGATTATCACCATACTTCTTGAAGCTATTCAGATATTTTTCTTTTCTCAATATGTTGTCTATTAAATTCGAATTATACCAAGGAGGAAAACGTCTTTTCCTCTTTATTTTATAAGGTACAGTTTGTAAGAATATATCATTTAATATTGAATAAAACTTGTCGCATGTCTCATCGATTTGAGTTGACTCGAAGACACTGTTCCAAGAGGTATTCAATATCATTTGGTACATTAGCGGAAAATTAGCCTTACGAAAATTGAACTCTTTAGTATCCATAAAAGTCACGGCCATGGAAGGAACATGTTTTGAGCTCCAAGATACATAGAAATGAATTGGAGGATGTTGGAGATCGGCATTCACAAGAGAAAAATTGTCAGGAGAGATTTGACATGGAGCATTCGAGAAAATTAGATCTAGAAGTCTACCATTGATATTGACTAAATTATTGAATTGATCGAGATTGAGAATTTCTGCAAACGATTTTAATGCTATACATTTCCCATCCGAATGTGAATTATTTACAAACTGAGGTGCATTAAAATCACCAATAATTAATACTTTCTTATCTAGTACTGATTGAATAGTTGAGAGACAATCAAAGAATAAATCGTACGTTACCATATCAATTTGGGGAGGTATATAAACAACAATTACAATGAGTAATAGTGACCCAGCTTTAACTTTGCAGCCTATTAGTTCTATGGATGGAACCAAATTTTGCAGCATAGTTAAATCTATGCACTCCGATGAATACCTATTGTGGACTGCTACAAGAACTCCACCTCCGGTACAACGCCCCGTCGTAGGAAGATCCCTGTCACATCTGTACACGGAATAATCACTCGGAAATAGTTCTGAGTTGAAAACGTCATTTTTTAACCATGTCTCACTTAAACAAATCACATCATAGTCACTTGCCGACACTGAACTAAATAAGTCATTTGTCTTGGAATTGAGTCCGCGCACATTTTGGTAATAAATGTTTAAGTCGACAGAAACACTTTTTTTGTTACTGGGACTTTCTACCTTCAAACTTTCCAGTTTCACATGCCTGCTCACGAAAAAACTTAAAACGCTTAATTGTTATTAATATTGTTTATTAATATGAACCAAAATACATATATCAAATTATATTATTATATTTATTTTGGAAGAAAAATAAATGATGGTCAGATTTTGTTGAGTTTTCAGTCGGTGTCCCCAATGAAGTTCTTCGATTTCGAATAAACAAAATTTCTCTGAAACGTCTTCGCAAAATGAAAAAAAACCGATGGTTCAAACTGAAATGTATGAAATGGCTGGAATATTTAGAATTGTTACAGAGTCGGCCGCCGTGAGAATACTCAAATAATCAGTAAAATCACACTAAATAGGGGGTTACTTTTATATGAATAAGTTCATATTTTCTGATCCAATCTTGTTTCAGTTTTTTTCGGAAGGAAAACTGTTAATCAATAGTTGAATGATTGAAAATAAAGAAGTTTTCCGAAAAAGTTATTTATAGCCCTATATACTCTATATAGGGCTATAAATTCCATATTCTATATGAAAAAATACACTCATTTCGGCACAATTGTGAATTAGCTGACCCGGCAAATTTTTAGCGACCATATAATTTTCTAGATTCAATGGACGATGAATCTACTCTGTGATATTTAAATGAGAGGTAATAATAAAAACTTCATCATTCTTGATAACCATATTTCACCATATCCACCATTCTCGATAATGCTATAAAAGGCGAAACTAGTCGAATAAAGAATTGTTCAGTCAGTGATTTTTAGACAAGTTTTTATTATTACCTCTCATTTATATAATTTTCTCGTGAATATTTTCGAAAATCCTGAAAGATGTGTACTATTTGTGCTACACTACTCACGTTTTTAGTATTCATATTGAGCCGAGAGGACACTCATGGGCCCAGGAAACGTATCACTTGCAGTAGTTTCAAATCAGTCTAATAACCAATTATTCAATATATTAACACGTTTGATGCACGGAAAGTGATTAACTAGTCATTTCTTTGGTTGAACTGGAAATTCGTGATTTCGTAGCAAGTACTTCATTTACACATCTCGTCATTAGTTATATGAGGTATATTAATGGATGAAAAAATGGTAAGTAAATATTTAGAATACCTTCGGAAACTGATAAATTTAATGACTATGATCGCGAAACACAAATTAGGAGATTTTTAAAGTTTTATGCCTTGCATTATTGTCCAGCAATTTTCATTGTGTCGAGTTCCAATATTGTGGATTTTCTCTGAATTTTATTCCATTTCGATGTTATTTCAATGTTATCGACCGCCTAGGCCCTGACGTCATATAAGGGTCGGATCCAATAATAGGGTATTTGACTGTTTCAACAAAAATATCTCAAATTATTCGTTATAGCTGATGCATATTTCCCATTTAATTCATTATCTTTAAATTCATCTAATTTTTGTGGAAATGACAGAGAAAGTTTCAATGAATAAGAAACCCGCCAAAACACTGCTATACAGGTTACTGAATGTGGTGACGTCACGAAGCAATAAAGACAGTAACAGTCACATTGTAATACGACTGTCGACTATTAAATTTAGTGATTCTTGACGATTTCATAACTTTACTCTCATAAAATGTCTTATAAATGGCGCGTAGTGCCACAATGTACTAACGCATCTATTAAAACCCCGGAGAAAATGTTTGTGAACCTTTCGACAGACACGAAAATTCGGAAAAAGTGGTTAATTCTCTCCCATAGAAACCTGAAAGATATAGCTTTAAAATCTCACGCTTTTGAAAAGCGTGAGATTATTTACTTACAAAAGTGAGTAAATGATTCCTACCCTATATTTAATACATAAATAACGAGTTGATTTTATTGAATATGCGTTATAGTCTTCTGTATACATTCTACTATATTTTGAGGTTATTAATTTACGTACGTTCTTTATTGTTGATCTTGAACGGACTAAACTGGATTCTATTCATATCTTTGTATTTTTATACTTTGGTATAATAAAAAAACAAGTATATAACAAAAATGCAAGTATATCAGGATTTTCGGAAGGTATCCTCACATACTTCAAGTAAGATGTTTACATATTGCTATATTCTTAATAATTGCAATTCATAAATATCGATCTGTATATGCGTAAGTTTTGATTGAGAATTACGAAAAAGGCTTTTGAAAAAATTTTGACTTCCTTTTGTCTTCATCTTCGGTGCATAGTGTGTAAAGATTTATAATTTTTTTTCGACAGAAGTTGTCAACTATTCAATAATATTTTGTCTTTGAAATACGTCATAACGGAGAGAGTTCAGTTTTTGCAGATTTAACGATGTGCAATGAATTTATATCGCTATAATTCAATGAAGAATACAATATCTAGGTGAACAACATGAATGATTGATGAATAAAGCTAGCGTTTTAAATTCATTTAGTTCTCTTCACTAATTCCAGGAGGGCACACTTTGATAGCTTATTTCATTACTTATGCCATTTAGTAAATTGATGTGTTTTAAGCATCGACTCGATTCAAGTATGAACAACTGTACAATCAACATACCTTTTTATTATAGGGAAAAGTACACTTCAATAATCTTACTATTAACATATTCCATAATTTAATTTAGAAAGAAACGCTTATGAAATCCGCAAATCTTCAATCGATATTTAATTTCTTGAAAGTTCCTTGCATTTCTTCAGACATTGGTCCACCCTGCCTCAAATCTTCTCTTGATACTGTGTTCACATATTCCTTCAACTTTTCACTGTTTTTTGCGTAAATTTGATCAAAGTCATCTGAAATATGCAGACATATATAGTTGAGATTTTATTTGTAGGCAGATAACTGCAGATAGTTTTAAGATATATGGATCTCATCTACTGCTTTTCAATATGAGTGTAATCTTCAAGCCAAAATTCTGTCCAAAATTCTGCCAAAATTTGATGAGAAAACGACGAAGTCGAATAAGTGCCGCATATGTGTATAATTTTATTTCGAGTTGTAAATGAAATACTTCTGCATTTGTATAACAATCTCTGCATCGGAAAATCAGTGTGTTGCTCGATAACTTAATGTTTAATGTTAATCCGTTTGGATGAAACGAATATTTTTAAGTACCTTTATTATGGTTAGTGTTTTTAATATATTTCACCGCTGTTGATTAGGAGAATAATCGACGAGAATAATCCATAATGATCCAATTTGAAATTTTAGTCATAATTTATCTGATCGTTTAATATTTTCAGTTTGAGTGCTTGTACAGCTAGTTTTGAAAGTGATTCTGTGGGCTAACTATTTTTGTTATTCTGAACGAACAATGAGTGTTCAAAACAAGTTGTTCACAGAGTAATGCAAGTGATATACTAGAAATTTCTGGATGGAACATTATATATTAGGGCATTAGACATTACAATCCAGATCTACGAAAATGTAATGACCTTGAATTGGAAAGTATTCTGTACAAATGCATAAATATAATGAATATTCTGCTAAAAATCTGATGAACTTAAAATGTCTAAGCAAATATTTCCTGTTACAAACACTCTACATTTAGATATTCTTGAAATCTACTCCGTTTATTCATCAGCAATAATTTTGTATTTTATTTTATTCAATTTTCATTTTAAACATATTTTTCAATTCTCAGGAAAATAATTATCATTTGTTTTCAGTTTTTTCAGTGACTTCGATTAATTAGTCATTTGATTTCTTCATTTAATCGAAGCTTTGTTTCAGACTTTCAGTCTGAAACAAAGCTTCAGTCTGATAAGTTTCAGAGTTTGAACTCTGAAACTTATAAACAATGGAAGTCAGAAAAGTGAAAAATTCACATTTCTCAACACCTTTATACAAACTCGTGCAACGGCACCTAAAGCTTCAAGTCGTCAAAGAATGTGATACCAGACCAACAAACCGTTACTGATACAATAGACATGTTACTGATAAGGAATATGTTATAGACACTTGAACAATGAATTAGAATGTATAAAAGGAAAATCGAAATATCCTGAAGGAAATTATTCATGATGGGATGTTGTTGAGAAATGAAACCTGAGCATTTCTTGGAATGGATGTCAATTTAATAGTATAGTATCATAATAGAAAATCACATTTTCACGAGCAAATTATTTCGGAGTACTTCACCAATGGGAAATGCGTATTTCGAGAAAATTGTACATTACTCTTTTTGAACGATTGATTTCATTACTGTTTCGTCCACGACAAATTTTCATTCAATTATTTCACATTTATTCCTATATAATTTTCATATTTTTTTTCGTATAATGTAGCATAACAGTTTTCATATATTCGTATCAAAATGCAACAAATTTTGTTTTTCATTAAATTGGTTGTCACTTATGTCATTCTTGTGAACACATTATTGTAAGACTTATTATCATTAATATGAGCACATTGAAACCACTTTTGAAGCAAAAAAAAGGGAGAATACTCTTATAACTATCTTTTAATTTCTGATATTGTTGATTAATTTGTGGTAAGGTAAATTCCTGGTAAGTTTAATTCATTCGTGGTAATCATATCGAACTATTTCGTTAACACATATTTATTAGTAAAGTTATCGCTCTCTGAATATTCAAAGAGAATTCTAAATTCGAATTCTTGAATAAATTGGAATGAATCCGTGGTCGAACTGTTATTATGTGCTATTTTCAATTGCATTCATGCAATTTCATCAAATTCGAAGAGCCGTAAGTGGTTTTCAGCATAGGTTGTAAGCTAAAACCTTTATATTATTTTATGAATATATGTAATCCGTAGATTATTGAAATGGATGATTTCTTGAGCGTAGTTTTTTTTTAATCGATTAAAACAATCAATTTGCATCATATTTCCAAAATTTTCATTGAAATTGATAACTTGGCCTTTGCCATATACATTTTAAAGATATATTCATGTAAATGTTGCCCGCGGCTCCGAATCAAATGGTCCATTCGGAAGGTCCAATTTTGCGTCAATTTTCGAGCATATTGGCATATATCCTACGAATTACGTGTACTATATTATCCTGTTAAGCTTCGATCGTGTTCGGCTTGTCCACATACACTAATGTATAGAAATATGGGATGCTAATCCCTACCATAAATCTAAGAATGTTATTAAAGTATGAATATTATTAATGCCCAATTCTCCCGATTACTGGAAATCGGTATGCAAAGGGTTCGGTGCTGACAAGGCCTCAATCTGCCTACTCCTTGTCAGATGTTGATTAATTTTCTACCAGTGGACAACTAATGTAGGGCTCAATTCTCCCGATTCCTGGAAATCGGTATGAAAGGGTTCGTTGCTAACAATGCCTCAATCTGCCTACTCCTTGTCAGGGGGTGATTAGTTGCCGACTGATGGACAACCAATTTAAGGCCCAATTCTCCCGATTCCTGGAAATCGGTATGAAAGGGTTTCGGAGCTGACAAGGCCTCAATCTGCCTACTCCTTGTCAGGTGAATGAGTTGACTAATGATGCAAAACTGATTTTATTAAGATAATGTTAACGTATTTATACATAAAATAAAACTGCTTACTCGCTAAAATGAAGTTCATCATACTCATGCGAGTGTGGTGAACCCACGATATTCGCAATAGTTGCGTTAACCTAGATACTTTCTGCCTAATACATGATTATGAAATATTTCCCTATTCTAACTACTCGTATATAAATCTGTTCAAAATCTTCAAGATTCTGAACAACTAGACTTCACATAATCCCACAAGAAATCATCCAGAGACGTCAAATCATTCCAAATTCATCCTTCAATATGTCCATTATTTCACGAGCTGTGTGGCATGTGGCACCGTCTGGATGAAACCACATGTCAACCAAGTTCAACTCGGCCAACTGGAACAGAAAAAATTTGCGTATCATGGCTCGATATCGTTTGCTGTTATAAACCATAACAAAGCGTCGTTTTTTCGGGATACATCGGTAATTCTTGTATGGCATGTGCCTGTTCATCACTTCAGATGCGACAGTTTTGTTTATTTACATATTCCTTAAGCCAGAAATGATCCTCATCTCTGAACACAATTTTTAGATAAAACAGCGGATTTTCATTAAGCTGTTGTAATGCCCATTCACCAGAAATTAGAAGTTGTGGTAGGTCATTCGGCTTCAATTCTTGCAGAAGTTGCATTTTATAGGCTTTAAAACCCAAATCAACTCGAAAAATTTTCCATGTGTTTGAGTAACACGTGCCCTATTGCTGAGAACGACGACGAATTGACATTTCACGATCCTCATTAACACTGTACGCTACGGCTGCAATATTCTCTTCAGTACGCACTGTACGCATATGAGACAATGGTTTAATGTCCAACAAAGTAAACTTGGTGCGAAATTTGGTGATAACAGCACGAATTGTTGATTCACCAGGTCGATTATGACGACCATAATATGGTCGTAAGAAACGATACACATTTTTTACAGAGCACGAAATTTGGTAGTAAATTTCAACAATTTGTAATCGTTGCTCGTTATTTAGTCTTTCCATGATGAGATGGCAGAATATACTAAAAGGTTTTCACTTTGACAGATGACGTTTGGCTGCTATTACCAACCAGTGCCGCCAACCTGAAAAACTTAATTCTTAAAAAATCACTTTTATGGAGTAAGGACCGATTGCCACTGTATTTGTCCTAAGAATCAGATGAACCTGAATAATTTTTGCCATAATAAATGAACATCCGTTCTTTAAATTATTAACACATATTGGATTCTCTTTTTTGTGGTCGAAAAAGAAACAATTTGAATTTCAAACATAGCACGGAATTGAGTTACGTAACCAAATTTTCGTGCTGAAATTCAAGAATCATTATTCAAATTCATGAATCAAATGAAGATCATTCATTTCCTCTCCATTAGTATGAAACCTTTCATTGCTATATTTACCTAAAAATTCTCCAAGGCTCTTAAGTTCTCCTCCATAATCTTTGGGTAAACATTTCGGAGGTAAAATTTTGGACAGCATCTCAACATCATCGTGTACTTTGAACTGAAAATGGTTTCAGATATTCAGTTATAAAATTTGATGTTTCAATCAAAGAAGAGTGCATGAAGTTCGGACTGATGAGGGAATTGGCTTTCATTAGATAACATTGAGTAGACTTCAGATGCAATATTTTGTAATTGCTTAGATAATCGACCATACTGTCATGACCCTCATGAACCTCTTTTCCAGCATTGTGTAAGAGTACTCCTTAAAAAATAGTTTCTCCAATTTTATCTACTGATTACTTATTATTATCAACTACTGAGTATTAATTGAACCTCGGCGAATATGCATACCTCCTCTGATTGAATGTCAGGATTTTATCTTTGTATTCACTGGAATTTGTGCTGAAGAAAATTTGTCTACTTACTCTGGAAACAATCTTTGCAGGTAACAACGGTTTACACCAATTCAATAGAGTGGATGCCATTTTGCTTATAAGGTGTATCTCTTTGGTGCGAGCTGAGTGACATTTCTGAAAAATGGTTAAATTAAAACCGGTCGAATTAGATTAAAAAATAGGTGTGAAGTTAAAAAAATTTCGACTTGGCTGAATATTGGTAGGATTGTTCAATACACTATTATAAACGAAATGTGAAATGTCCTTATCGATGCGGCACTTGCAAAAAAATTTACTCGGAGTCAAAGGTCACAAAACGGGTTGTTCGCGATTGGCAGCAAAACGGCAAGTTTTATCATAAAATTAGTTGCGACAAAAATTGTAGATCAGATAAGCTATAGGTTATCTATAAAAAATGTTCAAATACTTTTTTTCCTAAGAGCCACCGTTTTTGAGATATAACGATTCAAAAAGTTGAAAGAGTTTCAATCGTCATAATATGTATAAGTACACCACGTATATATGTACATCACTGAAGCCGTAATACAAGCAAAATAATCGTTCTATCGGTCAGTGTAACTTACACATATAAAATATGAAAATTTCGTTAAAAATTGGGAAAAAAAAATTTGTATAAAATGTATATATATATATATATATATATATATATATATATATATATATATATATATATATATATATATATATATATATATATATATATATATATATATATATATATATATATATATATATATATCTATAGATATATATCTTATTATATATAGAGCGACTGAACTTCAATTCACAATTATTAGGACTTTTGCGCTTCATCTTTCTTACCACGTCCATTTCACTCCAGGTTGACGATTTGACTTCTGCTCAAACTTCACATGGGCTATTATATATCGACATTCAGTGCGATCTTCGAGATTTTTCATATTGATCTGTTGTAGATCCTTATGGACTTCTTTTAACCACTCTGTTCCGCATTTACTATTCATAATTATATCGAATAGTTTCTTCGGTATTCTGGATTGTTTCAATCTGTAGACATGTGCATAGAACTTTGCTCGTCGCTTCTTGATTTCTTCCGTTATCGTATTTGTCTTTTGATACAGTTCATTCTGAGGTCTTTTCATCCAAATGCCGTTTCTATTGATTGACCCGCAAATCTTTCTGAGAATTTTTCCTTCTTGTTTTTCTATTTCTCTTATTCTTAAATGACCGTCAATAACCATTGTTTCAGCAACGTAGATTGCTTGTGGAAGAATCGTTGTGTTATAATGCCTCAATTTGGCGCTTATCGAGATGCACGTTTTGTAGGCTCTTTGGAGCTTGGTAATTCTCTGTTCGTTAGCGATTCGGTTTAAACCTGTAATCTGAGGACCGTATAATTTCTCCGAGTTATTTAAAATGGCCCACTTGCAGAATTTGACCATGTTTTATGATAAGAGAAGATTTATTCTTTGGTTTTCTTTCATTGTATTTGGTTTTATCATAAGGAATTTGTAACACGATTTTCTGATTTGTAACACGATTCTTCACGGCGAAAATGGCTTCAGTTCTGTTTGTCTGTGATGATACCAATATCGTCAGCAAAGGCGAGACATTTGACATTCATTTTATTTTCTTTTTTGATACCCTCTTGCATGCCCTTTACGTGAAGTTCCTATTACCTAATGATCTTTTCTAACACAATATTGAAAAGGATTGGCAAAAGTCCTTCTCCATGCCGCACACCGGTTTTGATTTCAAAGGGATCTGATACTTCACCCATAAATTTTACCTTGGAAGTTGTACCTGTAAATGTTTCATCTATAATTTTTCGGGTTTTTCGATCGATTCCAAACTCTTTCATGATTTCAAAAGGGTTTCGCGGTATACCGAATTATATGCTTCTATGATTACATTATATATATATATATATATATATATATATATATATATATATATATATATATATATATATATATATATATAGAACTATGCTATGGAATATACTGTAGAATAACGTAGCAAACTTGTTTTTATTGTGCAAGTTTTTTAAAACATTTTACAAGAGATAACGGAAATTTCAATCGATTCTTATTGATAATACGTACATATACGTAATTAAGGTACGTTTCAAATTGATGCTAACATTATACGTGCAAAACTTGAGGATAGAATTGACGATAAGATATATAGAGGAACATATCTGATTCAACAAGCAAATAAAATTCACAAAATTGAGCGATAAGGTGAAACTGCACTACGAAATATAAGGAGTCATTGATATAAGGGTCATATTGATATAATCAATAATTCTTTAAAGTATGTTGTGTTATCCAAAATATTAGCATATATTTATTTGATTTTCGTCTGTTTGAAACTCAGCTGTGTTGTGTTTTGAACATTAAACATAAAGGAAATACTTTATTATTGTTAATTAACCTCATATTTCCATATCGTCAAAGTAGAAGTTTTGGTCACACCTCTTCATTTTTTTTCATTTTGTCTCGCATTCTTTTAGATATTCTCTCATCGTTTCTGTGGGGAACTTTCCTTGTTCAACCCATGCGTAAGTTATCCCATATTTTTTATGATTTCAACTCTTTTGAGTATCTCACCCTTTAGACACTTATCTGCTATATAAAAGTTAATAATTATGAAGAATGATGAAAATATATTTTACTTGGCTAGTATCCTAGTAGACATGTTGGTTAATTACTCTGGTAGTATCACTTTGAGTTGTGTTGGAAAAGCACACATTACGCCTAGAATCTAAACATCACAGTATCACTTCAAATTAATGAAGTTCAAGAAAAATCGTGATTAGTGTTCTGTGCTGTGAGACGTATTACACGTAATACCCACGCGATGATTTGAGCCAATGGATTCTATAAAATGAACTAATATTACAATCAAATCCGAGATTTAACGATGTGTTTTCACATCCGGATTCGGTAATTCATTGATTTTGAATTGAATAAGTAAATGTATGGATACTCCAGAAAAACAATCGTATGACAATCTAAATTAATATTCTTATTTGCTGCTGATGTCTCCATTCTGAACACGATTCACAACAGAACTATATCAGAATTGAGGTTAATCAGTACTAACTGAACACACATTTGTGAATGGTAGTTTTTTGACTTCAGAATGATAGTACCAATATTGAATTCAACTCAGTTAATCATGAAAGAAGGAGCTCTAGAAAATGTGTCAATAAAATAAGCCAACAAAGAGAGAAAATGTGTTGGCACATAAAATCGACCAATTAATCAACACCATATTATTTAATATATGTCAGTCGACAAGAAATATTGAGATATTCACAGTAAGCAGCGTAACACGATCAATTATATCTTCGACGTGCTTGTCTGTCAGTGATGTTTTACGTGAAGCTGTGGAATTACCAAGTGATATTACGTTTGGGAATGATGTAATATGACATAATATCACCACTGAACGTCCTATTTAACGAACATTTATGTCACAGACTTTCCTTAAAACTCTACATGGACCGTTAAGGATTTATATGGATCTTCAGCAACTGCAATAATCACTAATAGTCATAGAAATGTAGATTTTAAGTATAATCTGAAACGGCGTTCCACAATTTCACAAACAAATTCGCCTACTGTAATTTTTCAAAATTTTGTTCCCAAGAAAACCTTTCAAGGTAGGAAACAATAAAATTTCGGAAAACAAAAAAAAATTGGTTAACCAAAAAAAAATTTCCTTCCCCACTTTTGCTGAGTTAATTATTCTCCTTTGTTATAAGTTATTTTCTTCGAACAACCGTTTCGATATAATGATTTCATTAATTTTGCTTGCGTTTCAATTGACAATGGAGTTTTATCTTGACATCATGACTTATTGTTTTTTCTATCGAAAATTTCTGTCTTAATTATGTAAATTCAATTGAACTCACTAATATCAAGGGCATTCCATCAGCCAAGATGTTAGCTCGAAGTTTGGTTAAGAATTTCATCGAACAATTCCTCATATCCACTATATTAATTTCTCCAAGGCTATAATCATACCGTGAAAGGAATTCACGCAAAACTATTATATTTGAATATTCTCTTCTCATATCATATTTGTCTTCATCTTGAACCTTTCCTATGAAGATTCTGTGATAATCCTCAGTGAGAATGGGCATAGGTACGTAAAACCTGAAAATAAAGTTCAATGATTGGAAAATAATCCCTCATTACGAACAAAATTGATAATTCAAGTCTTGTAACAAAAAATAGTAATTATTACTTGAAGAGAAACCAAAAAATAAAATACAATATCAAAATATTTTCGGAAAGTTAAAGAATCAAAATAGAAGCCCTCATGCACAATGAAATCCCAGAATGACAGGAAAACAAAATTTGGTCAAATGCTAAATTAATTTTCATGCTGTCAATCCAATTAATTTCATTTGATAAAATCGTCAAAAATTAGTTACATTGGAATAAATTAGATTCAAAATTATAATAAGAATAATTTTAATTCAAAATTATATGCTTTAGACTTCAAATAATTAGACTTTAGACGCAATTTAATGAAATTTTTGTTTTCATAATAATGAAAAATTATTTTCATTAATAATATTACTACATATAGAAAGAACTCTGGAAAAATGTTGAAAACCAAAAGCCAAAGTCAAATATAATTTTTGATTCGCGTTATACAAATCAATAATTCGATGTATTGCATAATTGTAATGGCTTGCTGAATTCCACATTAGGGTTAATACACTGAAAATATATTTGAGGTATAAAAATTACAGTATATACTTGGGTTCTCTTGAGTATTAACCTCAAACTAACTGCTAAATAGGCTAAAATGTATTATATGTATAGTGCGTTCAACAGTTTTATGGAATTCAGAGAAGTGTTTTTCAATTACACGAATTGAATTTGGAAAAACATATCGGAATGAAAAAATTATTTTATTCATGTATATCCTTGATTTTTCAGAATGTTAAGTTATTTTACAATCATAAATCATAAATATATATATATATATATATATATATATATATATATATATATATATATATATATATAAAATTGATTTATTGCCTGTTTGAGATAGATTATTTCCAACAATTTTATCAATAACAGGCTTATTCCAATGTTAAAAACTTCATTTTCGTTGACGTTTCGTTATATATCACAACTTTGTCGAAACTTATGAATAATTGGATTTTAGGAATTTAGAATATCAAATTATTATATTGAATTATTGTAATTGTTATTGCTAAAAATATTGAAAGTAATATATATATATATATATATATATATATATATATATATATATATATATATATATATATATATATATATATATATATATATATATATATATATATATATATATATATATATATATATATATATATATATATATATATATATATATATATATATATATATATATATATATATATATATATATACATTAATTGTTTTTTAAGAAATATCAACTACTGCCTTACTGAGTTGCTGTCGACGGAGCCAGTGTATAGTTTTCCAGAAGATATCTTGTTTGTGGCTTATTCTTCATTGAACAGTAGTTTTCAATCTTTGATTTGACTTTTTCTATCAAAAATTTGTTTTTGATTATATGTATTTCCAGAAGATCATCTAGAAACATAAAAATCATTATACGAGGGTGGGGTGAAAAGTTTCCGGTCTAAGCAAGAAAAACGATGTTTGAAATTTTTTTTTGCTTCATTTCTCAACATAATCTCCATCAACACTGATACATTTTTCATAACGTCGTTCTAATTTAGATATACCAGTTTCAAACGTTGATTCGTCAAGCTCCTTAGAATACTGATTTATACTTTCAATATCTTCTTCGGTGCTCTCACACCAATAAAATATATTCAATTTTGTTATTGAATATATTTTAATTATATACTTTTATAATTGAAACCTTATAATTCAATAATAGCACATACTGCCAAAAATCAAATCGAAGAAATATATACAAAATTAAAGAGTGAAACAGTAACTCAGAAAGAACTCATACGGTTTATAATATACCGTGTAATAATTGCAGTAAATGCTCTATACGACAAACATGACGAAATCTCGAATAGAGAATCGAAGCGCATAAATACGCAAAAATTTAAATAACAGCCTTACATAAACATAAAATAACAGAAAAAGGCGATTTCGATTATAAAAAGACAAAGATTTTAGCAACTGAAAAAGACAAAAAATGTACAGAAATTTTAGAAATGTTACACATTCGTGAAAATTAGGAAAACACAGTAAATGAAAGAGCAGACATTGAACATCTTAATTCTATTAACAACGATTTAATACACCTTACAAATAACACTCATAAAATAAATAAACAACAATCACCAAACATCACATCTCAAAACTCAGTCTTTCCAGATCAACCTTCAATTTCACACACATAAACCAATTAATATACATATTCTGACTGAGTATAAAACTCAACTATATGTAATATATATATATATATATATATATATATATATATATATATATATATATATATATATATATATATATATATATATATATATATATATATATATATATATATATATATATATATATATATTTTGAAAGTTTTTAGCATTAACAGGCTTTTTTAATATGAAAAAGTTTATTTCTGTTGACGTTTCGTTGTTATATTACAACTTTGTCAAAACTAATGAATTAATGTTAATGCTAAAAACTTTCAAAATAAATACCTCAAACAGGCAATAAATCAATTTCAAGATATATATATATATATATATATATATATATATATATATATATATATATATATATATATATATAAATTACACTGATAGAACCTCCTTGCTTACCATGAGTTTTTCAGAGGTTTCCTCATGGTGAAGAATACTAAAACGTTCCAAAACTACAGTACTAGAAAATTCCAGATCATCATTTGTGTACACATCAGATTTGTGCAGACAGCTTCCTGAGAGTTTTATTTGAAATATTTCGATATTTCGATTGAGTCTCAGTATTTACTAGTATTTAATGACCTGTTAATCTTTGAACTAGCTACACTTTTGCCCGCCTGGGCGTGATCTGGAGCGATTAGGCATGGGATTATTCGTACACATTTCAGACAATTTTCTGTTGAGTTCAAATGAAATGTACAAAGCCTTCCACTCGCACTCTTGTTGTCATGAGTAGGAATCTTGAACGATAGGGAGAGTTTATAGGTCCTTTCGCCGATAGAGGGAGCCTACGTAAATATTTCACTCTGCAGAATATCTCTCAATTTGGTATAGGACCTATGTTCGTTTTGAAAGTCATCGATTCTTGATTGATAGATTAAATATGGACTGATGATTCATAATAATGATGAAACAATTGTATCCTATTATTATTCAACAAGATCGATGAATTTTTCGAAACGCTCTTAATATTCACTCTCGAAAGTGATGGGTTCGTTCTCGTTGACAACATTTGTGAGTAGACAGCTCCCTGAGAGTTTCATTTGAAATATTTCGATATTTCGATTAAGAGTCTCAGTATTTACTAGTATTGAATGACCTGTGAATCTTTGAACTATATATATATATATATATATATATATATATATGTATAAAACTTGATTCTCGGAATGAGCCGCGTTCTAGATTTATATAATCTCGACGTTTCGGCTTCCATTGTGAAGCCATCTTCAGGAGTTGGAATAAATTAGTAGGGAAAAGGGTTATTCGGTTACGTGGCCTCAATCTGCCTACTCCACGAACTGAATGGAGGAAAATGAGAAAAGGTTACCTGGTTACGTGGCCTCAATCTGCCTACTCCACGAACCAAATGAGGGAAACTAGGAACGATAAGAAATGATTCGGTTGCGTGGCCTCAATCTGCCTACTCCACGAGCCAAATCGTTTCTAATAGTTAACTCCGAAGTCTCAACCTGCCTACTCTTCGGAGTCAACTTGACTCCGAAGAGTAGGCAGGTTGAGACTTCGGAGTTAACTATTAGAAACGATTTGGCTCGTGGAGTAGGCAGATTGAGGCCACGCAACCGAATCATTTCTTATCGTTCCTAGTTTCCCTCATTTGGTTCGTGGAGTAGGCAGATTGAGGCCACGTAACCAGGTAACCTTTTCTCATTTTCCTTCATTCAGTTCGTGGAGTAGGCAGATTGAGGCCACGTAACCGAATAACCCTTTTCCCTACTAATTTATTCCAACTCCTGAAGATGGCTTCACAATGGAAGCCGAAACGTCGGGATTATATAAATCTAGAACGCGGCTCATTCCGAGAACCAAGTTTTATACATACTTCTGACCGCGGAAACCTTTCTGAACATATATATATATATATATATATATATATATATATATATATATATATATATATATATATATATATATATATATATATATATATATATATATATATATATATATATATATATATATATATATATATATATATATATATATATATATATATATATATATATATATATATATGTATATATTGTTTAAGTGAGCAGTATATTCTTGGAACACTTACCACTCAATAATTCTGATGGTATATGAGGTTGTTTCTTCATCCATTCTCTCAAAATCAGTACATTATCCTTCATATCTTGTTCGCTTTTTCCACAAAAGGCTAAAACAGATGTTCTGTATTCGCTAAGATATGTGATATCCATAACTACAGAACGCTTGATATTGATTGAATTATTTGATACAGGACAGTATGCAAAGTTCTGCTGACCTCCGCATTGAATTTGAATATTTTTATATTCAATTTCAGTATAATTAACCGTCATTTAATATAATCAATTCGAACTGAAAAACGACAAATACGACATAGTTTAACAAATAATTGATAAACTGATATAAAAGAATATGCTTTTATGAAATTCTCGTTACAGCATCACGAACCGATTCAAAAAAGTGGTCTTTTCTCTATACAACCGAGAAAGTTCTCGAAAGTCCAAAGTATCGAATACTTGATATTCGGTCTGTTTTTTGTTAATAAGTTCCTAACTATAATTTATTTTCGTTCTGATTATGATCAAGGGCAAATGCATATATATATATATATATATATATATATATATATATATATATATATATATATATATATATATATATATATATATAAATATATATTTGATTCGGATCACTATCTCCTCTAAATAAAAACAAAATTTCGACCCAATAGAAATAAAAAATCTACACCCAGAAAAGTTAGGTCGAATCCCGAATATCTGAAACTGCTCAAGGATACAATTATTGCACAAATCAATCAGGAAGAATCGACGAATTGCGAAATCCTTACTAAGAATATTCAGAAAGTCATTACACTAGGGCAACCTCCTCGCACCAGAAAACACCGCTGGTGGAACGTAATTTGCGACCAAGCAGTCGACAAGAGAATAACTGCATGGAAAAAATTTAGCGGCCATAAGAATTAGGAAAACTGGGATAACCTTCTTATTACTCCAAAACAGGCCTCCAAAGTAATTAGAAGAGAAAAACGGATATATGATAATAATAAGTGTCACGAAATACAGAAGGATTCCACCAATAATAATTCTACATATTTTTACAGAACTTTCAGAGAAAACTTGCGAGGATACCAAGCGCCCAGTATTTGCTTCAAAAAATTCGATGGCGCGTTGGAAACTAACACAAAAAATAACTGCAAAATGTTAGCTGAATATTTCAGCACTCTTCTCAACTGCAATTCACCCCAAGAAAAACTTAAGTTCAACTTTTCGGGGTTTACGCATCCAGACTTGAGAGACCCTGATATAGAAGAGATTACGGCAATCATCAAGCTACTCAAAAACAACAAAGCTGCAAGAGAAGATGGGATTATTGTGGAACTCTGGGAACTGAACGATACTACTTTGACGCAAAAACTTCATCATTTAATATCAGAAATCTGGAGAACGGAACAGATACCAGAGGATTGGAAATGCGCGTTGATACATCCATTGCACAAAAAGGGGGACAAAATGGATATCAATAATTACAGGGGAATTTCCTTACTCCCGGTTGCGTACAAAATACTTTCTAAAGCATACCTAAACAGAGTAGAACACCAAGCGGCTCCACTAATTGGGGAATACCAAGCTGGATTCAGAAAAGGCCGATCATGTGCTGAACAGATCTGGACTTTGAAGACGATATTACAGATGAGGAAATGTAGAAATACAGTGATCACATTCATTGACTTCAAAAAAGCATATGATTCGGTAGACCGCGAAACCCTTTTTGAAAACATGAAAGAATTTGGAATCGATCGAAAAACTCGAACAATTATAGAACAGACACATACAGGTACAACTTCCAAGGTAAAATTTATGGGCGAAATATGAGATCTTTTGAAATCAGAACCGGTGTGCGGCAGGACTTCGACAATTCTTTTCAATATTGTTTTAAAAAAGATCATTAGGGAATGGGAACTTCACGTAAAGGTCATACAAGTAGGTATCAAAAAAGAAATAGAATAAATGTTAAATTTCTCAATATAATCCAAGATAATGGACTTGTGAATCTTGAAACTAGCTACACTCTTGCCCGCTAGGGCGTGATATGGAGCGTTTAGGCATGGGATCATTCGTACACATTGCGGACAATTTTCTGTAGTGCTCGAATGAAATATCTACAAAGCCTTCTACTCTCACTCTTGTTGTCATGAGTAGGAATCTTGAACGCCAGGGAGAGTTTATACGTCCTTTCTCCTATAGAGGGAGCCTAAGTGAATATTTCACTCGGTAAAATTGTCCTCAATTTGGTATAGGACCTATGTTCGTTTAGAAAGTCATCGATTCTTGATTGATTGATTAAATATGCACTGATGATTCATAATAATGATGAAACAATTGTATTCTATTATCATTCAAAACAAGATCGATGAACTTTTCGAAACGCTCTTAATACTCACTCTTGAAAGTGATGGGTTCGTTCTCGTTGACAACAATTGTGTAGACAGCTCCCTGAGAATTTTATTTGAAATATTTCGATATTTCGATTGATAGTCTCAGTATTTACTAGTATTGAATGACTTGTGAATCTTGAAAGTATATATATATATATATATATATATATATATATATATATATATATATATATATATATATATATATATTTGCATATATATATATATATATATATATATATATATATATATAGAAATAAGAAATAAACAACTATCATCGGCTCTATTTCAACACGAACACCTAACCGGCCACAAAATTAACTTCGACAGTGGTAAACAAATTGCAAACGTCGAAAATTACAAAACCCGATTAATTAGAGAGGCCATCGAAATAGAGAAGATTGGTCATTTGAACAAGAAAGACGATACCCTGAAGTTGTCGAGTACCTGGAAAACAATAATGAGACGACACACCGAAATTCACCAACCTACGGAAAGATCAAAACAGACAAGAGGAGATATCCAAGACCAGTCAGTTGAGGAGGCGGAGCCACCGCTACCGCTAACCAATCAGGACAGATATAATCTCCGACAGCGACGAAAACGTATAAATACAGGTAGCCAGCAAACCGATCTCTCATTCAGTCACCAGACTCCGAGTAATCGATAACCATCATTTCAAGCATTGATAATGTCAATGAGACCTTGACGAAACGTCTGCCTGTTCCCAACAGGCACTCAACAAACCAACGGATGTATTCCCGGAACAATATATATATATATATATATGTATATATATATATATATATATATATATATATATATATATATATATATATATATATATATATATATATATATATATATATATATATATATATATATATATAGTAATTAGTAAAATATGATGAGTTCTTGGCAAAAGTAGGGCCGCTATAATTGATACACAACCTATATAATTACCTTGTCTATATTTCGTACATGTTTACATTCTTCATCAGGACTCTGAAAAATACATAATTGTAAAACAAAGTGTTTTAACCAAAAAGTTACATCTTACGGTTAACTAGGCTGAAGTTGTAGCCAGACTGTACGCAGCAGTGAAAATATATGGTTAAACAAATTTTAGAACTTACAGAACCAGATAATCTCATTAAAAACGCAATATAGATATATAAACTAAAATCAGGTGTCACAACAATTATATGTTAAAGGTACCGAACTGTCAGGAAACACAGACAAACGTCACTAAGGATCACAGAGTGTCAAGTGCAAAACTCTCTGTCAACTGTCATCACAAGTAAAAGAACACAAAACGTCAAACAGAACTCAGGAATTATAGCTGGGCTTATCGAATTTTCTTCGAGAGTAGATAACTATAGATGCAACTGAGCCTAGCAATGTCTGTTTTTTATTGATGCTATTGCCATTAGCATTAATATGGCACATTTCCAAAAATATTCTCTTCTGATAGCCACTAGCTATATCCAGGATTTTAAAATTATTGAAGTCAAAGTAATGTCCCATCTTTGCCGCATGGAAGGCCAAAGCAGATCTGTCTGGGTGGAGTCTCATATCACTCTGGAGAGTAATTCTTCGCTTGATGTTCTGCGAAGTTTGACCAATGTACACTCCCCCACAATCTAAGCATGGTAATTTTAAATGTTCTATTTCAGATAGGATGTGGGATAGTTTACCAGTGAGTGAGTGTAAATATGGTAAGGGCATATATTTGGTTGTGGGAGTCTGTAAATCGATTTGTGGTGGTACCTCTATATCGCCAGTGATTGTAGATGATGGAACCGGTGGTCTAGTGACAGTACTCCATAGAATCTTCTTATCAGTTGTTATAGGATATCCATTGTTAACAAGGATCACTTGTAAACGGGTTAGTGAACTATGCCAGTAATCTGCATGTACAATGTTGGTAATACGATTCTTGAGTTGACTAATCAGATTTAACTTCATTTTCATTTCGTGATGGGAAATGAAGTGTAGAAATCTATCTGAGGAAGATGGCTTTTGATACCAATCTAATCTGACATTAACCACTCTAACCAATCTAGTGTCCAAAAACGGTACAGATCTCTCAGTCTTCATCTCCACAGTAAACTCAATGTGCTCATCAAAGGAGATAAAGACCTCCACAATTTCGTTTATTTTGCTGTGAGGTAAACATATAACAAGGTCATCAATATATTGATATAATAATGATGTATGGAATGATAACCTTGGAACACATGTGTTAAGTAGAGATAACATTACAATTGATGCAAGAGTAGGACTGAGGCAACCAAAAACCTGAGTATAGAATTCACCCCTATAAGAGAAATGATTCGTCTCAAAAATACAATTTATTATGGACGAAAATTGTTTCCTTGGTATGTTCGTATGAGGAGAAATTCTATGCCATTTCTGATTGATAATGTTGATCACCAGCTGCCTTGAGATGTTAGAGAACAAATTAACAGCATCTAGAGAGACTATTACATCTTCTGGTGGGATAACTAATCCATTTACTTCTTTAGCAAATGTGAAAACAGAGAAACCATGGTAACCAACAAAGGAAACATTCAAGATGTCCGATATGTATTTACACAGGTCTGAGGTGGCTGACCCAATCGTGCAAACAATGGGACGTAGTGGACGATCAGGCTTATGGACCTTAGGTAAGCCATATATTCTAGGTGACACACCTTTGTAACAAGTCAGACCACTAGCAACATCTGAAGTGATGTATCCACTGTTCTCAAGTTTTTTAATTAAGCTATTCAACTCATTTTGAAAGCCCGTTGTAGGATCAGTCCTTAACTTTCCTATATGTAGATGGATTTTCAAGTAACATGGACATCTTCTCTTCATACTCACTCCTCTCCATCGCTACAGTAACATTTCCTTTATCCGACTGCAATTTGATGATGTTAGGATGCTGCCTGAGGAAAAACTTGGTGGATCGAAGCATTTTATATTATAAAGTAGATGATCAACCATAATTTTCTTAAATATTTCATTCAGTGCCGTAAGCACAAAAAAACTTCATTTCCTTATATATATATATATATATATATATATATATATATATATATATATATATATATATATATAAAATTCCTCTTAAGTAAAACACAGTGTTTTATATAAAATATACATTTCCATAAAAATTACAGGAGTTTTGAAAACAATTTTCATGAATAAGCTACAAATGTTGACAAAATGTTAAAAACAATATCATTTACAGAAATAGAACATAATAAAATTACGGAATAAATACTGAAATTAACTATATCATATTTATCTTTTGCAAATATAATTTTAAATTTGTCTACTAGATTCATTATCATTTTGTCTTTATTATAATTCGAATGATTCGTTAGTATATTGAAAGCATTTACTTCAATATGCTCATTGAAATTTATGTGATACTCTTCTACTATTTCATTAGACTCAGAACTTTTCTGTTCTATCTCTTATTTCTCATTTTGTATCAATTTTTTTACACAAACTTATCCTATTAGAAAGTCATACTTAAAATTCTCATTATCAATTATGAACACATTTACGTAGTCTTCAATATTTAGAATTTTTATTTTTAGTTTTATTAATCCGTCTGCTTTGTGAACTCCATTAATTGTTCTCAAATTTGTTGTCTTTATGTTATTATTTTTAGTTTTTAAATGTACAAGTTTTGAGTTTATGAGAGAAACATTTGAACCAGGGTCATAAATAGCAGGTACTTCTAAAATGTCATTTAATTTAATTGTGAGTTCAATTAATGGTGGCACTGTTAGGTTTTTTAGATTATCATTTCCTAATTCTATATCCAAAGCTAAATTATTCACTTGTTCCAATCTCTTATTTTCATTTCCTTCATCATTAAACTAGCATTCAGACTCAGGATGAAAGCGTGTTCCTTTTCTTTTTTTTCGCATATTTTGCAAGGTGTTTTTTCGTTTATTTCTCTGATATTTGGTTTATTCTTTTTATATTTTAAATTTTCTCATAGGCTAAATGTTCTAATTCAATTCTTGCAGAAGTTGAATTTGATAGGCTTTCAAACCTGAATCAACATGTAAAATTTTTCATGTGGTTGAGTAACACATGTCCAATTGCTGAGAACGGCGACGAATTGACATTTCACGATTCTCATCAACACTGTACGCTCCGACTGCAATTTTCTCTTAAGTACGTACTGTACGCATGTGAGACAAGGGTCCAATGTCCAACAAAGTAAACTTTGTGCAGAATTAAGTGATTACAGCACGAATTGTTGATTCACCAGGTCGATTTTGACGGCCATAATATAGTCGTAACAAACGATATACATTTTTCACAGAGCACGAATTTTGATAGTTAATTTCAACAATTTTTGCTCGTTTGTACTTCTTTCCATAATAGAAATACCATAGTATACTGAAAACTTTTCATTTTGACAGATGACGTTTGGATGCCACTACCAAGCAGTGCCGCCAACCTGAAAAACTTAACTCTTAAAAAAATCACCTCTTATATATCTTATATATACTTACCGAACTCATATCATCGCATAGGCATCTTGCCAACTTTCCAGAAAATGTTGGCGCTATTATTGGTTGACAAAGTGAGCGAATCCATCAAGATTTGGAGGTCATGGATATTGAAAATTGATAACACTTTTGAATTCAAAGACCAAAATTTTGTCAAAAACAAGTCGCAGATCTAGGACAATAAAATGACTGTTTCCGAGTGTTATTCAAAAGGACCTTATAGCACAGCTGGCTATATGAAATATTAATAATGTGATATCTCTTCTAGGTATAAATGTTGAGAATATCGGAAATCGGTGCCCACATTTGTTGGAAGCGTAAGAGGAGAGTTCACTGTCTCGTACTACAAAAACTCTTTAGTTACGTCACGTCCAACAAACGATTTTAAGTATAATAATTGATAAGGACGTGTGAAATGTTAGATGTATTCATGTGCTTCTTATGGATTTCTAAGAATTGAGATTCACACAAATAATATATTTTAATCTTACAAGTATATTTTCAATCTTCAGTATATTTCTCTCTTACTATCGATAAGAGGTTATTTGAGGACGTTGCCTTTCGTTTGTTTGGCATCACATTATTCATGTTTTATAGGTATATAATGTTTTGCTAGGATGTTTTCATTGAAAATATATTATAAATCCCTTTCAATAATTTTTCTAGAATTATTGAGAGAAATATTATAGCAAGCTGACTAAGTGAAACATGAACAAAGTGATGTCTCCATTATCCTCCGAGGAATAAATGTTAGAGAATATTGAAAATTGGTACCAACGTTCATTGGAAACGCAAGACTGTTACTCTTTTGTGCTACGAGCTACTCTTCAGTTGCGACAGACTACTGAATATTGCAGAGTCGTATGCGTATATTGAGTTTATTCATTGAATTATTTCCAAAGCAGTACAATAAACTCTTAAATCCACTGAGAAAATCAATTCTTTATAGAGAATTGTTTTCTGTGTGTGGTTTACAGTACATTAACATATATTCTTCTACAGATAATATAATTGAAAGACACAATTGGGTTATTATATAGTCATAGCCGGTAATATCGTCCGTTTGTGAAATGTCACATCGGGTAGTTTTCGTCACATCAGGTAAGTAACAATTCCATTTAAATTAATTTAGTACGTTTCATCACGTCAAAAGTCACTTTTAAAAGGTTTGCAAAAGGTTCAATTTAGAATATTCTTAAAGGTATCACTCTCATATTTCACCCACACTTCAATTTTTTTTTAAACGTCTTATAATTTTTTATTTCTTTCAGTTCTACTGGCAACAAGGAAAACAGTCGAGGGGCTATATAAGATGAAGAACGTTGGCCAATTCTTTTCTCACATCTTGATGTTTGTAGCTGTTTATCTTTTTGTCTTGTTCCATATTGATGATCTAGAGGCGATATGGGTATTTTCCTGAGGTAAGTACTGCATATCAACCTGAAAGCAAATATTTGACGGCTATTGAGGATACCAGATATCTGATATAGCAGGTCACTAGGATAGCGAATGTCCTTTCCATGTATTATTCTCAGAAACCATTTTTGAATTATATTTAACTTTTCTAGGTGCGCACTGTATACTCCACCCCACCCTACTATGCCATATGATATCTGTGATTGCACGACGGAATTGTACAGAATATTTAGGTATTTTACATTCTTTATGGCAGTTTTCAAATATTTGAATTTCTGTAACATTCCCCTCATTTTATTCACCACATTGTTAACATGTTCATTCCATTTCAGGTGTCTATCGACAGTTATTCCAAGGTACCTTATAGTGCTCGCCTCCAAAATATCCAACTCTTTTCCGACCCTCAAGCAACCCAATTGAGGAAGTCCACTCTTGTAAGACGTGAATGGTAAGTATTTTGTTTTTTTTTTCGTTGATGGTAAGTTCGTTGAATTCAAAATATTTCTTTATTTCCATAAAATCAGTTTCTGCTTTATTTTTAGACTGTACCATGAGTAGGAATTATAGAGTATGACTGTATCGTCCGCAAAACTGATTATTTTACCATTTGTTTTAATTTTGAAAAGAGTATTAACGTAAATATATCAATGCATAGATTAATGTACATCTCAAATTTTAGGAATCGATGAAATGCATATGAACACATCTGTCATTGAAAGTTTCATACGTTCTTATCAATTCAGATACAACATTTCACAACTCTAGTTAATGAGCAATTTCAACTAATTTTGACGAAATAATGCCATCTAGCTAGCGTTAGTAGTGCGGTTGTATTTTTCTAGAGGCTTGCTATCAAGAGCTACTAAAAACATGGAACGAAAATGAGTGATACATGAAAATTGAAGTCGATGCCCTTGTTTTTATGCATGTGACATAACTGAAACGCCCTTGTAGCACGAAACAATGAACTGACTTACGTTTCCGATATATGTAGGTACCGTTTTCAATATTGATAATTGATAATATGGTTAATTGAACTCCAAAGCTATACAAAATCCGTTATATAATTACATCGAATATAAATTTTACAGCGTATACAATTTCATTGGATTGTCATTGAATAGTTTAATACCATCAATTAAAATATTTTTACATGTTTGTTCCTTACTGAAATCTCTGTACATAGAAATCATGTGCACTACGAGTATTGTAAGAGTAATAAAACAATTGTTAAACTGATTTACACATATATTAAAAATAATACTGTGTTTCGATGAGATTCACCTTTTTCAAATGCTACGTGCAGACTAATTTGAAAAAGGTGAATCTCATCGAAACGCAGTATTATTTTTAATATATGTGTAAATCAGTTTAACAATTGTTTTATTATGTTTATCGATTTACATCAAGTATCGGCCTCATCAATTATTATATTGTAAAAGTGTGCGCTATTTACTTTTATGAGTCTACTCACTAAATAATCTAGCAAAAGCTCATTTTTCAATTCAAACACAAAAACTGAGGAATTAAAAAATAACCTTTGACGAACATTCATCAAATCTAATGTCTTCAACATTAATCTAATTGGGGAATATTTATTACACTTTAGTATTATTCTCATAGCTCTGTTTTGTAATTTTTGTAATTTTTCAAGTTCTGATTTGTTTCTAAAGCACAACACTGTCGAACAATAATCAAAGTGAGTTGCTCTCAGGGATTTGTACAGCAACATTTTTATATACATTGATAAACCTGTTCCAATCCTACTCAAAAAATCCTACTTTTTCTTGAAATTTTTCCAGAAATGAATGTCATATGTTTTTTGAAATTTAAGTTCTTATCTACTATAATTCCTAAATATCTCATACTTTCAACTTTTTCCAGTCTAACATCATCAATTAGAAATTACATCCTTGTTATCATCGTAATTACTCAATACATATTTTGATGCAATTAACATACATTTTGACTTATTTTCATTTAGACACATATTACTTGCACAGACCAACGAAAAAATTTCAGCCAACTCATTGTTCATCGTGATCACCATTTCTTCTAAGTTTTTACCTGCAATGTAGATCATTGTGTCATCAGCAAACAATGAGATTTGGCACTTCTTCACTCGTTTACTAATATCATTAATAAACAATATGAACAGAAGAGGTTCCAAGACCGTACCTTGTGGCACCCCATATACACTACTCTTTTCAGAAGAGAGCACTCCATCAATTTTCGTTATTTGACATCGATTTGACAAATAAGATCTGAACCATTTAATACTTTACCTCCAAAGCCTATCTTTTCCATCTTCCTTATTAAAAAGAATCTGTCTATCGTTTCAAATGCTCTCTTAAAATCAAGGAAAACCACCAAAATTATATTTCCGTCATACATTAGCCAACGCCATGTATCACAATTTTCAACTATTACTGCCTCACATGAATCATTATCTCTGAAACCCGATTGATTTGAAATAAGTATATTTCTTTCCTTACAAAATCTTACAACTTGTTTTTTCACACATATTTCTAATACTTTCTCATATCGAGAAACTTGTCTATTGGCCTCAAATCAGCTGGTGAGAAAGCATTTACTACTTTGTAATGGATTTCCAAAAATCAGAATCTATAAAAATTTGTGGTAGATAGAAAAGTAAGGTTTGACAACAATAAAAAATCGAGAACACTACGCATAACAACTCAATATTTTCTTAATGAAGACTCAAAATGGACATGACAAGCGTTTTCTATCATATCAGACAATCTTTGTCTTCATCTCTAAAAGTAACTCTGGAACTTGACAGTTTTTCTCGATTATTCTGTTAGATCGTATAAATTTCATTTTGTTGATGAATTTATCACTATATGATAAAACCTGTGAGACTATTGCTGAAAACGTAATGAATATTGCATATATAAGAGACTAAAACCCGATTTTTAATCGCAAAGAGATTATTTTCATGTTGTTTCACGTGTTTCTCCTTCAACACAAGTTAATATTAATGAGCGTTTTCGCATTCAAATTTTCAAAAAAATTATATCAACTTATTATTCGTTTTGATAATCGTTAATATGTTTGTAACGACTTTTGAATTCCCACATAATATATGAGATTATACATATTGGTTTGTGTCGTCAGACAAAATCGAGAATTTTGAAGTCTTCGGGACACCACGTATTCACTAGAAATTAATTTGTTGACGTTCCTTTTGCCAGATAACATAAATATATAAAAGCTTCACATTATAAGAGCATCAAGACGAATAAAATTATTTCAAGGTTCAGTAGGAATATTAATCTAAAAGAATGTTTATTGACTCAATAATGAAGTTATTGATTGCAGTTTTTATTGTGTCCAGTAATGTCTTTGCTGCTCATCTACGTGAGTAAATTTTATAATTTTTTATTTCGTTAATATAGTATATCTCGAAACTCTACAAGAAGTTCCAAATGAATTGTGCATTTTACTCGGAATATGTTTCTCAATATTAAACCATCGCATTGATTCAAGTTCTTCAAAGACGTAATACAAACTACATATTCTAAATTCCTGATTGAATAACTTCCGTTATTGCTATCTATATTTCGAAGATTCCACAAAGATAATTTCTCCTTTTCAGGACAGGAATGTAATATTTTATATTTTATTATATTTATTGACAGATATGGGGTAGTTATTCTCATTGAAAGAGTGGGATACTGGTATATCACTGACATTTTTGTTTTTCAAGGTGATGTTTTTAAAATTATTATAGTCGTCGAATTTCTATTTTTCACCCTTGATTTATTCGACCATTCTGTTCATCTCCGTTAAAAACGAATAAGGGTCAGAAATTGTTCATTTTTTGTTTCATTATTTAGCAATATTCGTTTCATTAGTTTCAATATTGTGTTTTACAATATATTGGGAAAATTGTCACTCAATGTGAGGACAAAATATTCGTAGATGATTTTTCTATGTGGTTGTGAAAAGTACATAGTTGAAGTCAATACGTAACAAGGTTACTTTTATTTCAAAATACTCTATATATAAAACATACCTTGATGAAATTCATTGCGGTGCATATTATTTAACATCAGGCATGCACAAGCAATTGCTGAGAAATTGTGGTAGTATAAATCAAGATTACTACGGAAGGTAGTGCATTTTGTATCTTAGATTGTTATTCATCGAAACAATGAAATTATACAGTTTATTTTCGTATATTTGGATATAAAGAAAATGATATCACATGCTATGAAATAACGAATACTAACGATTTTAACCATAGATGTTTACTTAATTTCATTTGTGGGTGGCTTCTTGATATTTTGAAGTAGTTTTATCAAATCTCGATAACGTGTCAGTTGAGTGAAATTACGTCCAGTGTATTCAACAATTTTTTTTTTGAAATATATTTTCCTGTGTTTAATTTTATTCTCCTTTCTGAGAATATTTCATTAAGTGTGTTCCAGTAGTTATTTGATATTATGCAGCAACATACATTGTCAGTAACATCAGTAGTCATTTGTTCCGAAACAACCACTCGAATGAAATTTAAATCCATACATAACTGTGAGAAACTGAAATTGTCCTATCTGATATAAATTGTGAATTTACTGAAAGCTACAGTGCATTTGTAGTCGTTTTTTTTTGTGAATGCTCATATTATTTTTCAGCATCCAGTTTCATTAGATGTCATCGGAGAGATAGTCTGTGTCTCAAGAAGGCAGTACAAGATGCGTTTCCGAAATTCAAAAATGGTAAGTATGGCTATTATTAATGAATTTGTTTCGAGAAATTCATGTGTTTTTCCCAGTCTTTCTCGAAATGTAGGGAAAAATAATAATTATTTATTATATTCACCAAAATTTATCTTATATTTCCTAAAATCCTTTTCCTTATATTTCTTAAAATTTATACTTCCTTCAACTACGTGCTTGTACGAAAAAGCATTACAATATATACTATGTTCAAAAATTTCATCAATACTTATTTCAGTTCGTTTTAGTGTTTGTTACTGATGTCAATTAATGAAAAATTGAAACAAGTAACGACACTTATTTGTTAATGATCTATATCACATATACTATGAGAAAAGAATACGAAAACAATAGGAAAAAAAAAGTGTGAAATCTTTTCTGGGGAGTGTTTTCGAATAAAAATTAGTAGGAAGAGTCTCCACAACGCTCAAAACTTTTCCATTACTGATGGAAAACTTTTTGAAATAATTTTTGAAAAGGTTGATTCAGGAATTTTAGGAATTTATTGATTGAGTTGATAGATAATTCAGGCTTCCATACTTGTTCTGGTTCTGTGTAAAAGATTCTATTCTCCTCACATAATTAAAATTATAGAGTCTTATGTCTATTATATATTTTTCTGGTGAATATTTTCGAAAATCATAAATGACTTGCGCTACAATAATATATTTTTACTGTTTATGCCTTGTGGAGCCAATGTCGACACGTATAATCTGAGTAACTGCAATATTTCCAGTAATTTCAAATCATTCCGATAACAACCATTTCATCAAATGCACTTGTGAAGTCTGTAATTAAAGATAATATAAGATAAATTGCAGGATATGTGTCAAAAAAAAATAGAATCCAACTCATTTCTGGAATCCAATAAATATTGTGGTTTGTTTGCAGTGCCAATGACTTCAATTTAACCTGGGCGCGCAAGCATCTCTAGAGCTTCGTTTTAAAACATTCATTGCCTGTATTAAGTTAAAAGTTGGCATTATTTTTAAGTTCTTACAGATGTTTGTCTTGCAGTATTGGCAAATAACTTTCTTTGGTCCTATAGCAACGCTTTGCTATTGAAACTATTTGATATAGAAAATTTGCTGAATCGATTTTCATGTAATAATTTGAAGCACCTCGATAGGGGTTGAACGCAAAAATGTTGTTGACTTTAATTCCGTCGATTCTGTTCAACTTCCTTCCTCATTTCGCGTTGCTCATCAGATTGACTTGCTCTAGTATATCTTTCCAGCATTTCGAGTATTGCGATTGAGTTTGAACATCTGTTTGCTGGTAATTTCAAGAACGAAAATTGAATCGTAAATTGAAGAAATTTAGGTATTCTTATCTATAATCACATATAGCACGTGTTATGTTAGCAACCTGTATGTTGTATATGTATCCAAATTCACTAAAACCTCAAATTAAATTGAACTTTCAATATTAGGCATAATAGTTCTAAACCTACCGTATTGTTTACTAAGAAATTCAAGTTTTTAACATCCTGTTGGTAAAAAATAATCAATCAACTGAGATTGAATTCCCGCTTAACTCTTGAGAAACACGTTTGAATGATAATTTGAATTAAGCTCTCGTGAAACTTCAGGGAATAGTTTAATTCAACTATTGAAAAATTAATTGATCATTTTACATATATTTAATCAATTCAACTTCTACCAAAGCATGTGTTTCAAACGATAATCAGTTTTCAACATATACTTCAACAGTATTTGCAGCATGCATTCTGCCAAAGTTCAGGGCCATATTAGAGAAGTTAACATTATCGAAATCGCCTTAGGCAACATTCAAACTTGATAATCTATAGACAATTCAACATGGGGATGACAATTTTTGTATTTTCCAAGCAATGTTCTTAATTTTTCGTTCCATGAAACCCCTCTCCTGAAAATAGCAGAACGAAGAAAAAAAGAATGTGTGAAATCGGCCCAACCGTTCACACCTTATGCTCTGATTAAGGGAAGTAGGGATTGATTTGAATATATTAAGATATAATATGAATTCTTTTTTTATGGTATAAAATTAGGGTGTCATATCCACTTGACGATGCTGATGTATCGTCGAAACAATTCATATGTTTCACCAATATAGTAAAAATCAATAACTATTTTATGTGATGGGCATTATAAATATTGAAATATTTAATTCAAATATTAGAGTCATACGAATGGAATAATCATAGAACATGTATTAGCATTGTGTGAAATTTTGAGATGCAATTGCTCCATTCGAAATTTTGTTCAAAATCGAAAATTTTATATGTAATATTTTCAAATTAAAACTTTCTCCATATTCAAAACGGATATAATAAATTTACCAATCAGAGTACACCGTTTTCTCAAGCCAATATTGCAAAAATTTGCACAATTTGAGTTCGAAATCTGTGCAAAGAAATGAATGATATTTCTCAATTTTTATTGATATTTTCAATCGAAATCATTAAGTAATTCACCAGAATAATCATTGATATCAACTTCATCAGCATTTAAACGATAACTCTCTGAAGAATATTTTCTCTAGGTCTTCCAGAATACGGATTACCTCCTAGTGATCCTCTCTTAGTTCCTGAAATTGTGATAGGTGCAGGAGAAAGAGTAGTTCAACTGAAACAAACCTACAAAAATGCAAGTATATCGGGATTGTCGAGAGGTATTCTCACATACTTCAAGTAAGATGATTACACATTTCTTTATTTTTAATAATTGCAATTCATAAACATCGATCTGTATATGAGTGAGTTCTGATTGAAAATTACGAAAAACAGGTCTGAAATTTTTATTTCCTTTTCTCTTCGGCTTCTGTGAGTAGTGAGAAAAGGTTTATATTTTTTTTCGACAAAAGTTATCAACTATTCATTATATTTTGTCTTTGAAACATCATAACAGAGGTAGTTCAATTTTTGCGGATTTAACGATATGGTATAAATTTATGTCGCTACATTTCAATGAAGCTCAAAAATACAATATCTAGGTGAATAATATCAATCATTGATGAATAAAGCTAGCATATTAAATTAATTTATTTCTCTTTACTTATTCCAGTAGGGCATTACTTGGAAGTTCATTTTATTAATGGGATTCAATTTAAGTTATGTGTTGCAAGCATTGATTCGATTTAAGAATGAACAACTGGACATTGAACATACCTTTTTACTACAGAGAAAAACACACAGTGTTATTATCACTGTATTTATTAATTTGGGACTAAAGTTTCGTAATATTGCCACATAAATTACCACATTGAGTACGCGAATTAAGAAATTGGTATTCATTCAGAAGTAGTACATAGTTGACCATATAGTTTACATTTTTTTGTCTTCTTCTGTTATAAGCATGTCTTATGCCATGGTGTTTTCTTCTTTTTTAAGGAGCTTCAAAGAGTAGTGAAATCCTTATATATATATATATATATATATATATATATATATATATATATATATATATATATATATATATATATATATTTATGCATTTATCATCATCATCATCACACTCTGTTTCTCCACTGCAGAACGAAGGCCTCCCCCTGTCTTTGCCAAGATTTTCTATCGCCAGTCTCTCTCTTCCAGGCAACGCCCAGCCAGTCCACAAGCCCCTTATCCCATCGGTCGTGAGGCCGCTTTCTTGGTCTTACTCTGTCTCTGGGCTCCCAATCACCAACCTCAGCTGACCAACGCTCATTCTCTTGTCTAGATGGCCTGCCCATTTCCACTTTGACCTTTCAACACTGTCCACGATTTCCTTAACCTTTGTTTGACCACTTATCTAGCTGCAGCGAATTCTATTTCGTTTGGTTAGGCCCATCATGTATTTTTCCATACTCCGCTGGGTTGTTCGAAGTTTCAGGATGTGTGCAGATTTCAGGGTCAAAGTTTCGCTGGCGTAGGTCCTCGCTGGTAATATGCATTGGTCAAACATTTTGCTCTTTAAGGATTGTGCCATATCTGAATTGAAGATGTGTTTCAGTCAACCAACTGTTCCAACACACCAAGCTGTTCTAGTTCTTTGCATGACCTCCGGTGTAATATACCCTACCCCGTGACAATCTGTCCCAGATATGTATAAGACGCTGCTATTTCTAATGGAAATCCTTCCACCTCCATTTTTCTCTGGTGGACAAAGCGTTCAGGATCATCTTTGTTTTTCATCGATGTTTATTTCCAGATCTATTTCCTTGCTCGCTCAATGATGCGCTCTTCAAGACCGGTAACATCGTGGGAGAACAGAACTATATTTGTCAGCGAACCTCAAGTGGCTAAGCTAGCGGCCATTTATCTTGATTCCTTTCTCGGTCCAGTCCAGATTTCGGAACGTACTCTCGAAAGCGACTGAAAACAGTTTTGGGGAAAACAGGTCTCCCCATCTAACGCCTCTCATTATTGGAGAGTTTTTCGAGTATTCGTCCATTTTGGTGGTTTTTATATTTTTCGATTCAGAGAGCTTACAACTATGGATTGAAAACTATCAGTATTTCTAGTATTATACCCATGCACATCACTGACATATATAACATTTTTTATTACATTACATGGAAGCAACTGATTTCTTATTTTGAATATGAATATATATGAGGCAAAGAGCATTCTTTGTTTCACAGACATTATTTCCAAAGAGTTCAGCATAATTTCGACAGGGATATACCTATTGCACTTTTAAAAGGCTCGCATGGCTCTGTTCAGTAACTTTTGTAATTTTTTAATTTTTTCTTTAGTCAAACGTAATAACAATGTGGAGCAATATTCAAAATGTGTCATTATTATTGATTTGAGCAACAATAATTTCACATATGACGACAGGTTTTTTCCTATTCTTCTCAAAAAATTGATTTTTTTAGAAATTTCAGATGATATTAAATCAACATGATCATTGAAACTCAATTTTTCGTTCAACAAAATGCCTAAATATTTTACTGTTTCTACTCTTCTAATTTTGTGTTCATCAATCTTTATGGTTATATCCTCATTTTCATTGGATTTAAGGGTTTTACTTGTACCCAAAACTATGAAGTTAGATTTTTCAACATTCAGAGATAAGCTATTGTTATATAACCATACATTAATTGCAAAAAGGTCTCCATTGATCCCCTCTGTCATATTCCTAATATATTTGCCACATATATAGAGTGTATCATCAGCGAATAAACGTATAAAACATTTTTTCACTTGAGAGACAATAACGTTTATATATAAGGAGAACAAAACCGACCTAAGACAGTTCCTTGAGGTACAACCGCATCCACTTTCGTACTATCCACAGCATGTTATTAAACTTAACTTTTTGTGCTCGCGAATCCAAGTATGATCTTAACCAATCATTATAATCAATTTACATCAAGTGAACGCTATCTAATAATAAAACAATTGTAATGAAAATGGATTCTGTTCAGTTCTGTCAGCATCGGTCATTATTTTGGTTGTTTTATCAACCCAATCCGACTTCTTTCTTGATTTTCTGTCAAATATTCAAAGTTTCGAATGGCCTGCATGTAAACTGAATCTTGTTTCGGTGAGCAGTTGAAGTGAATTTTCAAGTCTGAAAGGCATGTTCAGAAAAAATTTGAATTTGCATAATAATTTCTGTTAATATGTAGTAATTTTTGGAATGATATAATTTCAAACTAAAATATTGATATTAAAATATTTTTCAGTATGGATTTAGAAAAAGGCAAGATCGTGATGAATATTGAAATGGATCATTTGATTTTGAGCGGAAAATATGTAGCTAATGGGAAAATATTAGTTATCCCTGTTAATGCTGTTGGCGACTTTCAAATAATATTAGGTGAGTGTGTATCACATTTCAGTCACATTGAGTAGTGTGTGTTCATGGCTATCATAATTTCAATAGGAACACATTCCTTCTTTATCTAAAGATGAGATGAAGCGTCCGTTCTTTACTTACAAGATTAATTAAACTGTATCAGTAGTTGTCAGTACTCGTTTTTCACGTATGAAATTGGAATCTTGTAGATTTTTGATGGACTTCTCTATTTCTACTATGCTAAAAACGTTACATGATTTGTTGTTGAATACCTTTGGTGAGTCAATATAGTTTCAGTTTTCAACTGAACACCTTCACTAATTACTAAATACATATCATAGACAGACTTACTTGTTTCATCGATGTTCTGTATCGGCAATACTTGATTGGAAATAATTTCTTATAAACGTTTTCCGCATTTCATTCATTAATTATATGTATTTTTATTATTATTATTATTATTATTATTATTAAAGCTTTATTTAATCCATCTATGTACAAAGTTATAAAATAAATATACAAAAAGTATATATAATATAAAATTAGATGGATACCATAGTTTGGGTAAAAGCCTCCTCCAGGTTTTTCCATTTTTTCTATCTTGTGCTGTGATCATCCAGTCGTTACCAGCGATTTTTATTATGTCTTCGGCTCATCTTTGCTTTGGTCTGCCGACACTTCTCTTGCCAGCTGGTCCGGTCCAGTTTGTTATTTTTCTTGTCCACCTGCTATCTGTACATCTAGAGATATGACCAGCCCATTGCCATTTCAACCTCAGATCATGTTGAAGAGCATCTGTAAGTTTTGTTTTTCTCCTAATGTATGTACTTTTATCTTATGTATTTTTCTAAGTTTCAAGATGCTCCTCTCCATAGCACGTTGGCATGATATTATTTTATTTTTTATTCTCTTTGTATATACCCAAGTTTGACAGCCGACTGCTACTCTCCAGATAATATAGGTATTTTATTAACATCAATTTATTCAGAATTTCGGTTAGTATATGAGATTGTCAGCCATTTCACAGGAATAAAAAAGTCAGTGTGCGTTGGTATAAATCTGATTGATCAATTTATTTGTCTGTTGAAATACATGCATAGTATAAATAATCAATCAATTTTATTTAATCTATTTTCAGAAGGGATTCTCAGAAAATGCGATTAATGAATTATGTTAAGTTATTTTAACGTGTATTCTGTATAATGAATAAGTATTGTAATTCAAAACAACATTATCGTGAAAACTCTTCTCATTCTTCTGTTGAGCTTTCTGGTAACGCGTGCCTTAAATTTTTTTCATCTCAATATCTGGTTGAATACATTTTCAACTACATATATATTATTTTTAAAATCGGTCCAATCTGTATTTTATATTTTCTAACAATTGAGATAACTAAGCCCTCTAATACTTTCTGAATTCAGTTGAAGAACTTATTGAAACGCACATTAACATTGATTAACTCGTAAATTAAATGAGAAGCCATGCACTTTTTAGAGTAGAGCGTGCACTCTTCAGCATCTTGTGCTACTGAAGGAAAAATTTTAATTCAGTCTTCACTCATCAACTAATGAACCTTGAAGAAAATGTTGATATTCCTTGTATCTGTAAGTTGTTATTGAACGGGTATTCTACAATAAATCACCTGATGTTGGAGATCAGTATTGGTGATTCGTTTGATGCTTTATGAATTTATAATATCGGTTATTTTTTCCAGATAATGCACTTTCAACCTTGAAATTTGATATAGAAATTTACAAAAAAAATGATGTCAAGCATATCAGAGGAACTGCTGCAAACCTAGTGATGAAAGTGAAACATGCTTCTTATAAATTCACGGATATATTTGGTAAAAATACAGAAATAGGTAAAAGCTTAAATAAAGTATTGAACGAGAATTGGAAAATCGTATACGACGAACTTGTACCTTCGTACACTGAAGCATATGCTCAAGTGATGATGCAGATGATGAATCGCTTGTTTGCTAAAGTACCTTTGTCTGAAATATTCTTGGACCAGTGAACATTTGAGTGGTTCCATTTTATCAATGTTGTTTTCGAACAAGGGTTTGATAAAAATAAAATATTTATACTCGAGATATTCTTCTTGATATATATGATCTGCGTATATTTATCCTGAAGTGCGTGGGGTGGGAATGACCATAGAACACTGTCCTTCTTTTACAGGGGGATGACTATAGATTAATTCTTCTTAATCTTCTAATTAATCTTCTAAATTTTGGGGGTGACCATAGAATAATTTTCTTCGATTGCATTTTTACTGAAATAAATTTAATAACGGAAAATTATTGATTAAAACTTGATCATTTAATCAACTGTTCGATTTCTTCCTCTTATTGATTTCCATGGCTTCTAACAGGGTTAGTTCATAACTTTTTGCTCTGTATGCAATATTTTGAAGTTGTTGTCGAAGACATGGTTCTCTTCTAAGAGATGTGTTGCATACGTAGAATTGGTTTTATTTTTAGAAAAGCATCTTTGGTGTTCAGATATTCTAAGGTTGAAATTCCTGCCAGTTTAACCAACATATACTTTGTGACAAGTATCGCAACTCAACTCATAAATACCCGATTTATCATCAGGCGAAATTTCATCTTTCGCATTTTTGATGTGTCTACCCACGGTATTCTGGGTCTTGAACGCTATCGTTAAATTTCTATCAGATAAAAACTTCGAGATTTTGGATACAGTGTTGCCTAAATACGTTAATGTTCTGAACTTTTTGGGCTATCTGTTACTTTAGTTTAGGATATACTTGGGAATATTGGGAACTTTATATAATATATAAAGTTCCCAATTAATTTACCTACTGCTTTCGAACAAGTTAATTGTTCGAAAGCAGTAGGTGACCAACAGTCAAATATTCAGTGCGATGCTTGTAAGGGAAGCATACACTTGACCTGCACAGATTTACGAGCAGAAGATCGCGTTACTAGACACAAGGTGCGCGGAATTAAAATTATTTGTAATCCTTGTAGTTCCAATATTGAAATTTTCGCTAACTTAAAATCAATGTTGGATAAATACAATGAGGATCTTCAGCAGAAAATTAACAAAATTGATGGAAAGGTCGACGAAATGGCCGGGAGGATTGTTGGACTTGAGGATAAGCTGTCTGTAGCAGGCCAGTATTCTACGGCCCAAGATACCGATAAAATAGCGAATGAAGCTGTTGATCGCATGAATCGGGCTAAAAATATATTTGTTAGGGGCATACCGGAACACACAGGGGATATTCAGCAGAAAAAAGATCACGATAAACATATTTTAACAGAAATTCTGCAAACTGTCGAATGTAATTCAGTCCCGATAACGTTCTTTAGGGTGGGTAGCGTCGCAAATAGATATCCAAGGATGATTAAGGTGGTTATGAGCAGCGAGTATGAGGCAAGACAGATTTTGCGTAATAAGAGTAAACTTCTTGAAAGGGGAAACACCAGAAAAGTCACAATTACAGATGATAAGACGCCTGTTCAGGTTGAGTACCTGAGGGCTGTGCGATCGGAGCTCGAGGTGAGAAAGGGGAACGGTGAGCAGAATTTAACGATAAAGTATATACGAGGTGTACCAAAAATTGTGAATTTTCGTAACTAATTTCCAGGAGTCAAGCTTTCATAACTGGCCCTGTTTTTACACTAACTTGGCAACTCTAAATTCTAAATTTGATGAATTATTATGTTATATTCAAGATAAAAAACCAAAGATAATACTAATCACGGAAACTTGGTTAAGTTCGAAGGATCTTGACCTCAGTTTTGGAATAGATGGTTACTCACTTTATAGATATGATCGTCAAAATCGTAGGGGCGGAGGTGTATGCATATATTTATCTATAGTTATCACTAGAACCTTCTCCGTTGAACCTATTGATGTTGTTGTTCCTGATATTGAATGCTTATGCTTAAAAATTTTTCGCGCCTCCTTTGTTTTGCATTTAGCATGTATATATCGCCCTGGTGACTCATCTTTTTTTAATGATAAAATTTTGGTTGAGAAGATGGAATATCTGTCTGGTCTGGAAAATCTTTTACTGATGGGGGACTTTAATTTCAGAGATATTTGTTGGCCATTGTCTGTGACACCTTATGATTTGTCGAATGCTAGAAATGTATTTGTGGACTTTGTTCGGAGCTCTGGTCTGCACCAATTCATAACTGAGCCCACCCGCTTCAGAATAAATAATCTGCCATCGACGCTGGACTTGGTTTTTGCAAATGATGTTCAGTTGGTGACGGAGCCTGCTATCTGCTCACCTGTTGGGAGTTCCGATCACGCTGTTATCACCACCAATATTCAGTTTAACATGGAAAATGTTAATTTTATTGAAAACACCGTTGTCCACGAAATAACTGATTTCGAGGGGCTTAATCACCGGTTGGGTGCTATGGATTGGACTGCGGAGTTGGGCGACCCGGGGAACCCGGAGGAAATGTGGTGCAATTTCAAAAGGATTATTGATAACTGCAAGAAAGAGAATACATCCAAGAAAATTTTCTATAAAAACAAAATCAAACCATGGATTAACGGTGAACTGATCTCCCTTATAAGGCGCAAAAGAAAATTGTGGCGTAAATATACACGCTCAAAGAATCTGCGGGATTTACAAATTCACAGAGAGTACGCAAGGGAGTTGAGGAAGTCCATACACGAGTCAAGAGTAGCTTATGAAAATTCCATAGCAGAATGTGACGATTCTAACAGATTTTATAGGCATATTCGGGCTTCCTTATCGTCAAAAGTTTCAATACCATTATTGAAAAAGGATGATGGATTACTCTGTCCAGATACTTCAGAGGTTGCTGAAACGCTTGCCAATACATTCTCGTCGGTTTTCTCGGTTGAGCCATCTGAATGACACTTTCCAGAGATTCGTCATCCGCGGGTTGAATCCACACTACAGAATATCAGCTTCACACCAACAGTTGTCAAACGACATCTTCAAGGGTTGAAAAATAACTCGTCGCCGGGACCGGATGATATTTCTTCCCTGTTTCTTAAAAAATGTTCCGAAGCACTTGCGTTTCCTTTGTGCCGTTTAATGGTAACTTATTTTAATGCTCATGTCCTACCACATATTTGGAAGACGGCATCAGTAACCCCTATTTTCAAAAAGGGAGACAAGTTAGACCCCAGCAATTATAGACCTATTAGTCTCACACCTATAATTTGTAAGGTTATGGAATCTATTATTGCGGAATCTGTGTCTCAGTTTCTTCTCTTTGAAAAAATTATACCTAGACAACAACACGGCTTTGTTAAAGGTCGATCAACAATGACTAATTTGCTTTGGTGTGTAAATAAATGGACAATTGCGCTTGATAGAAGACAGCCTATGGATGTTGTTTATTTGGATTTTGCAAAGGCATTTGATAGAGTGCCCAAACGACGGCTTCTGCATAAATTGGAACATTTCGGTATACGTGGATGTCTTTTAGAGTGGATTAGTGCTTTTTTATCGGACAGACATTTTTGTGTTAGGGCTGGAGATTCTTTTTCTACGCCAAGGCCAGTTTTAAGTGGAGTACCTCAGGGATCCGTTTTGGGTCCATTGTTATTTGTTTTATACGCCAGTGATCTTCATTTACATGTTCAAAGTGAGAACGCCTTTTATGCAGACGACACAAAAATTTTCGCAAATCCAGTTTCAGGCGGTGCCCAAATTCAGGACGATTTAAACTCAATTTTCGAATGGTGCGTGGATTGGTTATTGCCTCTCAATAAAGACAAGTGTGTAGTTATGCATATGGGTAGAGACAATCCACGTTTTGATTATTCCATAGACGGACAAAAATTAATCAAAGTTAATTCTTATAACGATCTCGGAGTCACAATAACTGATAATTTGAGTTGGTCGGAACATATTTCTTGCATAACTAGAAAAGCAAATAGTAAACTTTACCTTTTGAAAAGAGCGTTTGCGAAAATATCCTTTCAGGCATCAATTCGATTATATAAAACATTCATACGTCCTACTATGGAGTATTGTGGTGCTGTGTGGTGTCCGGGGTTGGTGCGGGACAGAGATCTACTTGAAAACATTCAGCGTAGGGCTACTAGACTATCATTCAAGCTTAAAAGACCGAATTACCCTCTAAGGCTTGCTTCAGCTGGATTACCAACATTTGAAGCTCGACGACTACGTGGTGACTTGATCATTACTTTTCGAATTTTGAAATATAATTTTGGAGATTTTGGACATTTATTCATTCTTGATGGCAACGGACTTCGTGGTCACAATTTAAAGCTAAAGAAGGAATCATTTCATACATCTAGGCGGCAGAATTTTTTACCTAATCGTGTATTCAGTGTATGGAACAGTTTACCAGCTGAAGTTGTGAACTCTCAGTCAGTTAACGTGTTCAAGAGGGCGGTAGATGAATTTTTGTTTTCATTTTGAGAAATTGTTTTTGCCATATATTTTCATTGTCAATGTGTACCTACTGATCACTATTTCTTTCCTCTTGTTGTTATTGTTTTTTTTTCTTTTCTCAAATGTTTATCTAATGTATTATCCTCACATTGCAGTATTCTGTAAAAAGAGTTAATGGGCTTATGGGTCTTCAGACCCCTGCCTTCAATTATATGTAATAATAATATTGGGAACTTTATATAATAAGGCCATTTCCCAAGTATATCCTAAAGCAACAGATAGCCAAAAAAAGTTCAGAACATTAACGTATTCAGGCAACCCTGTATCCAAAATCTGGAAGTTTTTTTTCTGATAGAAATTTAACGATAGCTCTCAAAACCCAGAATACCGTGGGTAGACACATCAGAAATGCGAAAGATAAAATTTCGCCTCATGATAAATCGGGTATTTATGAGTTGAATTGCGGTACTTGTCCTAAAGTATATGTTGGTTAAACTGGCAGGAATTTCAACCTTAGAATATCTGAACACCAAAGATGCTTTGCTAAAAATAAAACCAATTCTACGTATGCAACACATCTCTTAGAAGGGAACCATGTCTTCGACAACAACTTTAAAATATTGCATACAGAGCGAAAAAGTTATAAAGTAACCCTGTTAGAAGCCATGGAAATCAATGAGTGGAAGAAATCGAACAGTTTATTGAATGATCAAGTTTTAATCAATAATTCTCTGATATTGAATTTATTTTAGTAAAAATGCAATCGAAGAAAAGTATTCTATGGTCATCCCCCACAATTCAGAAGAAATAGGTTCTATAGTCAAATTAGTCAATATAGTAAATCAATCAGGTATGTATGTATTGCTTTATTAGGTCGATACATAATGATTCAGATAGTGAAAATCCAATACAATATTGCCAATGGAATTAGCTCAGTTTCGTGATATCCACTATATCATAATATTTTCATAGAAAGAAATCGATTTTTGAGCAAACAAATTAACCTACTCAGATGAAGGTGATACAAAAAAGGGGATCAAAATGAATTTCGAAATGAAAAACTATATAGCTATAAACTGAATGAAGAATAAGAAGAGTACATGACATCGAAAATTAGATATAATAAAGAAGCAATAATATTACCGTTCTTCAGTTTAGGAAGTGCATCCTGTATAGCATCTTTAAGGCAAGGAAGATCTTTTGAGAAACATTTTTTGAAGTTCAAGGCTGCAAAATAGAAAATGAGTTATTGTTAAAATTCATAAAAATGCATTATACCGATAAAATGAAAATCATAATGTGAGAATATGATACAGTTAAACATAAAAACTTCCCTTTTCTTCATTGATGTTAACAGATTATGTTCATGCAATCAGGAAGGTTTTTCCCAAATCTTAGATTCTCAGAAATCTCAGATTTTTCCCAAATACCAGTTGCCGACAAAAATAACTTCATATTCAAAATGACTTCCACTGTCGCATTGAATTCGTCATGTTCAGAAAATTAGTCATGAAGTGTATGAATTATCAGCTTTTCATTCAACTCACTTGTAACTGATGTTATAAACAATGACGAAAATGTCACATAGAATATATTTGAGAACTTCATGGCTCCCAGCTTGCCTTGAATATTGTGTTAGACGTCTTTATATGAAAAATCGGTGCAAAGAACGGACGGTGTTATAGTAAAATTTTTAATGAACTACACGTTTTTTAATTTAATAACGAGTTTATTACGGATTTCAATTAGCTTATATATGACTGTTCAATCAATGTTTTGTAATTAAACCATTAATTGTTTGTTTTGCTCCAAAACAGTTATATGGAAAACATAACTTATATTCACCCAAATCCTTATTACAGATAATCTGAATTGTTTTGTGAATTGATAATTACATTTCGTGAGGTCGCTACTCCATAAAAATAGATTAATAATATATTTGTAGAATTGAAGAGCTCAATGATGTCTACCTATACATAGTATAGAATTCCCTGAAAACTAAATAAAATAATATTCCTTGAATTTCTAAAAACTTGATCTTACATTACTCTCCATAAGAGTGATGTAAGAGTCCACCCAGACAGATGTGCTTTAGCCCTCCATGCGACAAAGATGGTACATCACTTTGACTCCAATAATTTTAAAATACTGGATATAGCTAGTGGCTATCAGAAAAGAATATTTTTGGAAATGTGCCATATTAATGCTAATGAAAATAGCATTATTAAAAAGACAGACATTGCTAGGCTCAGTTGCATCTATAGTTATCTACTCTCGAAGAAAATTCGATAAATTTGATATGAACCATTTCTAGGAAAAGGTGTCAAAAAGACAGGAAATTGTATTAACAAAAAATCTGATACAGATAATTTAAGCAATATATATATTAATCTCATAGGTTCTTCTGATTAATGGCTCATATCCGGATATCCTATTTACCGAAAAATCCATTCTAAATACATAAAACAAATTCATTCTCTTTTCGTTAGTCATAAAACTTCGGCCAACGTTATGCATTTTAAGAAACGCCCTTAAAAACATCTGGAAACACTCCACTCGAAAAGCGAAATTGAGAAATACAGTCATTGTCGTCGCTTCCTTCAACTACCTAGCACGTAGAATGCAGTAACACTCTAACCTAATGCATTTGGGAACACTTGTACTTATTTTCAAAATTCAAAAAACTAATGTACTTTCGAACTAACTTCACAGTTATTGTAAGGAAGTACTCTTTTAGCCCTGAAGAAAAAAATAAACATTTTCGAAAGCTTGGAAAATACTAAAGAGGTAACTGATTTTCCTGTCTTAGACTGCAATCCCAATTAAACACTGAAAATACATATCTACAGTCGTTAAACATTCAACTATTTATGTATATATACATATATATATATATATATATATATATATATATATATATATATATATATATATATATATATATATATATATATATATATATATATATATATATATATATATATATATATATATATATATATATATATATATATATATATATATATATATATATATATATATATATATATATATATATATATATATATATATATATATATATATATATATATCTCTATATATTATGAAATAAGGTGATAACCTGATTTGTTATTTATTCGGATTTAGTATGATTGGTTGTTTCAGGTTAAATATATACAAAATTGTGTTCTCACTTATATTTATACGTTTCGAGAGCGTTTACTCTCTTCTTCAGCAGTTATAATCTTAGTTTAACGTTTATGGTTATATAAAATGGTCAAGAACATATAATGTTTTTCTCGTCAATCTATTTGTTTTAAGGATTTATGAAAATCCTTAAAACAAATAGATTGACGAGAAAAACATTATATGTTCTTGACCATTTTATATAACCATAAACGTTAAACTAAGATTATAACTGCTGAAGAAGAGAGTAAACGCTCTCGAAACGTATAAATATAAGTAAGAACACAATTTTGTATATATTTAACCTGAAACAACCAATCATACTAAATCCGACATTTATATATATATATATATATATATATATATATATATATATATATATATATATATATATATATATATATATATATATATATATATATATATATATATATATATATATATATATATATATACAGTTTCAAGATTAACGAATCATTCATACTAGTAAATACTGAGACTCTTAATCTAAATATCGGAAATATCGAAATATTCGAAATAAAACTTTCAGGGAGCTGTCTACACAAATGAAGTCAACGAGAACAAACCTATCACTTTCGAGAGTCAATATTAAGAACCTTTCTAAAAATTCAACGATCTTGTTGAATAATGAAAGGATACAATTGTTTCATCATTATTATGAATCATAAGTCCATATTTAATCTATCGATCAAGAATCGATGACTTTCAAAACGCCCACAAGTCCTATACCAGAATGAGAGAGATATTTCTTAGTGAAAATTCACGTGAGCTCCCTCTATCGGAAAAAAGACGTAAAAACTTTCCCTAGCGTTCTAGATTCCTCCTCATGAGAACAGTAGTGCGAGTGCGTGAAGCTTTGTAGACATTTCATTCGAACTCTACAGATAATTGTCGATAGTGAGTATTAAGCGCGTTTCGATACATTCATCGATCTTGTTGAATGATAAATAGGATACAATTGTTTCATCATCATTACGAATCATCAGTCCTGTACAAACAGGTCCTGAGCTTACAGGTCCTGTACCGGAATGATGTTAATATTTCTCAATGAACATTCACGTGAGCTCTCTCTATCGGAGGAAAGTCGTATAAGCGCTCCGTATCGTTCTAGATAATAATAATAATAATAATAATAATAATAATAAATGTCTTTATTAAAATAAATCATAATATTTTACATCAACAAAAACAAATCATTCCTCAGGGCGAGATTCAGTATGCACGCAATCGTAAAACAAGAACGAATCAACTCATGACACAGTAGTGCGACTGTGTAAGGCTATATAGATATTTCATTCGCTCTGTTGGCAATATGTCAGAATAGTCCCATGCCTAATCGCTCCAGACCTCGCCCCGACTGGCAAAAGTATAGCTAGTTTCAAGATTAACGAATCATTCATACTAGTAAATGCTGAGACTTCTAATCGAAATATCGAAATATTTCAGATAAAACTCTCAGGTAGCTGTCTACACAAATGGTGTCAACGAGAACTGTGGTCGTTTTGAAAGTTATCGTTTCTTGATTGATAGATTAAATATGGACTGATGTAAACAATTATATCCTACTAAGAGTCTCAGTATTTACTAGTATTGAATGACCTGTGAATCTTGAAAGTATATATATATATATATATATATATATATATATATATATATATATATATATATATATATATATATATATATATATATATATATATATATATATATATATATATATATATATATATATATATATATATATATATAGTTAAGAAATTTACGGTATTTACCTGAGATTTACGTTGCTTGTTTTTGTAACAGCTGTTTGCATATGTTTCAAGCTATTTGGCTATCATCAGAACGGCGTAGTTCAAGTTTTTAGATGTTCAAACTTGAAAGTTGATTGAAAAGAAAAAGACAAAGAACAGAACAACACAAAATTCCACGTGAGGAATCTGCATCATTTTTGGATTAAATTGTCAGGTTGAAAATGGCGCTGAGAAATTTACGGTATTCACCTGAGATTTACGTTGCTTGTTTTTGTAACAGCCGTTTACATATGTTTCAAGCTAATTGGCTATCATCAGAACGGCGTAGTTAAAGTTATTTTTGGTTTAAATTGAGAATCTTGTTACGAGCTATTATAATGATGTAGTTTCCTCACGTGGAATTTTGTGTTGTTTTGTTCTGTGTCTTTTTTTTTCAATCAACTTTCAATTTTGAACATCTAATAACTTGAACTACGCCGTTCTGATGATATGCCAATAGATGATATAAACAGCTTTTTTAACTTATATATATATTTTTATATATATATATATATATATATATATATATATATATATATATATATATATATATTTATATCGATGAACACTTTCGTTATATTTTATACAAGTTTCTATGGAAATGTTCCAATCGAACTTCACATCCATTTTCATGTTAACCAATTTGGTGGAGGCGCTTCAGAATCATCTCGTGAAAAAAAAGGTTCATGTAATGAAAGATTTCTAGAAGGAGAGATTATAGTATTTCGATATTTGTTTTGATATGAATACATTATTTCTAACTTTTGTCGCAAATTTCTCAACAAAACATAATTCATCTGATATCGTTCAATTGAAAAATAATTTCTTAACCATTAATCGATATTTAACTTCAGGAAAGTTCCCTGCATGTCTTCAGGAGCAGGTTCTCCTTGTCTCAATTCTTCTCGAGCTGAAGTTTTCACGTAGCCAATGATTTGGTCCTTGTGTTTTGCATATATTTCATCAAAATCAACTGAAAATAATCATTATGTAAGCTATTATATAAAAATAAAATGTGAAGAAATACAATGGCAAAAAAACATTCAAACAAGAACAGCATAAATCAAATAAATTTTCATTTGAAAAATTGATTATTATTTAGTTTTTCGAAATTCAATTTCCAGGTGAAGCTATCAATGGAAAAGAACACAAAAAGTCGATATTCGGATTTCAGGCACAATTATTCACATATATTAAATAAAAAACACTTTATTCAATATAATAAACAATGTTACACACAGAGGTCAGCGAACATTCAATCAACAATTATTTTCAAAACAGAATTTATAACTTCTAAGGTTTAATAAGGTTTTGATACAATTGATACAATACTTCAGAATAATACCCTTATTATGAATTATTCTACGTTCTTTTCAATCCCGATTAATCATCCTTACCTAAATGTTCTTTGAGACTCTTCAGGTCTCCTCCGTAGTCCTTAGGTAAATATTTCGCTCCAATATGCTCAGATAGCGTCTCGACACTCTCATGTGCACGAAACTGAAATTTTGAAAATATTAATTTTATCTATCAGTTGATCTCATAAACTTTTCAACGATTTACTCCCAAGAAAAATATTACTCAATTGAACTCACTCTTGAAGCAATTTTTGACGGTAATATTGGTTTCATCCAATTCATGATTGTAGATGCAAATTTGCTGATAAGATGTATTTGTTTGATTCGAGCCGAATAGCATTTCTGAAACATGGCAAGTGATTACGAATTTGTCAGCAACTGAACTGAGTAATCTTTTCATCTACATGCACACACACATACATATACCAACACACACACACACACACACTAACACACACTAACACACACAAACAAACTAACACTAACACACACAAACAAACTAACACACACGCACTAACACGCACACACTAACACACACACACACACACAAACACACTAGCACACACACACAATGTAAAATTTATGGACGAAGTATCAGATCCCTTTGAAATCAAAACCGGAGGACGGACTTTCACCAATCCTTTTGTTCATTCAACATTGTTGACGAACACAAACTCGTGAGGGCGGTGAAAATGCACTTACATGTGTGCAAAATGAAATATATTCGAATCAAAGTTGATTGAACTCACTAGAACTAATGGCACTCCATCAGCCATAATATTCGCTCGAAATTTGGTGATAAACTTCATCGAAGAATGACTCATATCCATAATAAAGATTTCTTCAACGCTGTAGTCATGTCTTGACATGATCTCCCGAAGAATTAGTAAATTAGTAAATACCGATTTCAAATCATAGCTCTCCTCATCCCAAATTTTTCCAATGAAAATCCTCTGGAAACTTTCAGTCAAAAGAGGCATGGGTATATAAAATCTGAAACGGTAATGAAAAATTATTTGTTTTGCTGTTGCAGATTATCTTTATACTGTTCTATAGTATACTCATATACGAAACTTCTTCTCAGTAATCTGCACACTCGAGATTCTATTTCTAGGTACCTAAATGACACAATATATCTTCCACATTTTCCAAAGAATGTCACTAGCAACGGTTTGCAGATTCGAACAAATTTTGTCATTTGCTTCAATATATGAGTAAAATGTGAACATTGTTTTACTATGGAGTTAAATTTTTTCCAAGTATTGGCCTCATCACTTGCAGACGACACAACCATTTTCGAACCTTGCGCAAAATGGAACGAGTTCACTAATGAAATGAAACAGATGCATAATGAAAAATCCCAAAAGAGTACCTACTAACCAACTCGCAAGGCTCAGGGAGAAGTAATAAAATATGTCGATTTCTGTATTCTCCCAACATAATTTCAAATTGGTTTTATTGCTTATTTGATATAACATAAGTAATTAGTTATGTTTACGATATTTTTAGAAATAACATGCTGTTTGTAATGCAGAAATCTTTATTTTTGTTGAATTTTCGGGGCTCTCTTTGAGACGACATTTCAAATTGTCGTTTTGACACTTCTGTGTCAAAACTAATGACTAATTGAGTTATTTCAATCACTCATTTGTGAAATTCGTAATTTATAGAAAAAGAGAAAAAAATCTTATACAAAAATGAAGATTCTTGCACTACATACAGCCTGTTATTGCTGTTTGTAAGATTTAAGTTATGTGACACATGGGGATCAGTGGTTTAGATAATATATCTGCCTTTAAGGAATCAGGTGTGCTGGGCTCGAATCCCAGCCTTAGTTTGCCGTTTTTCGGCAATCAATTATCTTGGCCTGCCACTCAGAACAGCGCAATGGGATGTCGTGATATTTTCATGAATTTTTGTTGCCTACATATGACTTAGTTATAAATATTATTTTAATTTTAGTTGTTTCATTTGTTTAATATATAATACTATTGCAATCGATTTTAATTTTATTTTTATTCATCAAATAAATTTCGTTGCTATATGGTCGACTTCTGCTGACCATACGTAATTTTTTAATAGACGATATTTTATTTAATGACTGAGATTGAATTCTCGCTTAACTCTTGGTGAAACATAATTGAATATTGAATTAAATTAAACTCTTGGCTTAATGTTTCACGATTCATTCAACAATTTGAATTAGTCAACATGTTTCGAGCGTTAGCTCATTTTCAAGACTCGACAGTTTCATTGACAAGACATTTTCAAGACAGTTAAAGATGAGTTAACGCTCGATACATGTTGCCTAATTCATATTGTTAAATAAATCGTGAAACATTAAGCAAAGAGTTTAATTTAATTTAATGATAATTTATTTTATTTTTAGTTATCTGGTTATTGTTCAATACTATTAAAATTTTTTTTCATTCAATTTTTTCGTTGTATATATTCGCCTATACTTTCTTTTTTTTTTTTTTTTTTTCGTTAATTTTTTCTCATTTATTATTATTTTTCTACAATTTGAAGTAAGTACAAGAATAGTGAAGAAAGGGAAAGAGAAAAAATATTCTCTGTAATTGGATGTATTATGTTGGGAATAAATGTATTATTATTATTATTATTTTTAGCAATAACAGGTTGTTTCTAAAGCAGAAATCTTTTTTTGTTGACGTTTGGTATGCAATATATCGCAACTTTGTCAAAACTGATGAATTTTTTAATTTTATATATTGCTATGAATATCAAAACGTAAATTAAAATTATTTTCAATTTTACATTAGTGTGAATTGAAGCACAGGAATATCTGAATACCCAAATCACAGCCATATATAAACATAAAATAACTGAAAAACACGAAATATGTAAAGAAATTTCAGAAATTTTACACATTCGTCAAAATTTGTGAACACAATAAATGAAAGAACAGATATAATGCATCTTAATTCTATCTATAGTGATTTGATAAACCTCAAAACTAATTCCTTCCTGATCTAGCATCACTTTCACACACACATAAACCCGAAATAAATATTCAAATATAAATTTTCGGCATAAAAATTAGTGCTCGCACTAATCAGTTTTACGAAAGATTTGTGAAATTTAAGTCAATTTCCAACTAACATGAACCTGTATAATTCTTGAAAAAGGCCTAGAGCCGAAACATATGTAGAAAAAACAATTATTCCTCTATAGGAATTATGCTCCAACATGATATTCTTATAGCTCTACTATAACATTCTCTTGGTTAACTTGAATTTTTCAAATGATGTTCTAGTGTTCATTTTATTGAATATGTCATTCAGTTCCATAAGCACAAAAAAATTTCATTTCCTTGAAAATATCGCCTACTAGGCGCCTGAAATACGGGAATAAACGCGAGCGTACTACTAACGCAACCTATTGACATTTGAAAACATCGTATGATGATAATTGTCAAATAGACATTGCAATTTAGTACATACCAACGGGTATAGAAGATATGTGAAATATCGATGCTTGATGTATCTGTTATCTGAGAGGTGTTTTCTACTGATTCCTGTAGATGGAATTGTGGAGTATTCATTACTCCTACAGTCTTCCACTTGGAGTGACAAGAAGATGCTTGGAGGTTAAAATCGTTGCCTCGCGTCGATGGACGTGGTGCGACTGGCGAGTTCCTTGCCGAACGAAACATATATGTCTCGCATTTCCATCAGGTGTGGCATCGATTTCAATATTTCTCTAACATTTATCCCTTGAAGGATAATGAAGACATCACATCGTACACGTTCACATATCTAGCTCTACTATAACATTCTCTTGGTTAATTTGAATTTTTCAAATGAATGTTTTATCGTTCATTTTCTCAAATATGTCATTCAGTGCCATAAGCACAAAACAATTTCATTTCCTTATATATATATATATATATATATATATATATATATATATATATATATATATATATATATATATATATTTATAGCGGTTATTCACCCACAAAGAGATGAAGTGAATCCTGTTTGTGTTTATACGTACTTGAAAAAAGCATCTACCAGACCGAAACGTCAGAAAAAGAAGAATTAAATTTGTAAAGTATGAATCTCCAAGAAAATTAGGTATAGATATATATATATATATATATATATATATATATATATATATATATATATATATATATATATATATATATATATACATCATCTATTTTAACCTACAGAGCAACTCACCATGACAAAAACCTATCAAGGACTACCAGTAATAAACTCATATAAATATGATTCGAAGAAATTTCAATATATAATTGATGCAGTATCATTAACATTTTGTTTATTGATTATTATTGAAGTCATTACTCAATAATCTAAACTAATTTCAACAAAAGACATTATATCGTATATGATAGATTTGCTACATTATATCTGTTGTAGGGAAAATTAGATCTTTTTTAAATGCAATAAATTATCACTTGAGGTCATATGTTTTTTTCATAAATGATATAATAAATTTCAATGAAATAAACAAGAATTATTAATATTTCGTTTTACAGTAGTGAGACGAAAAATACCGAAATTCTAAACATTTTTCCTAGTAAGAATCAAAATTCTTTTTCATATTCAGAATTTCTACTTGTTATACGTGAGTGGTATGAAGTGAATTGCAATTTCAATTAGGAACTTCACTTTTAAAACAAACTGGTTACGTTCTTTCATTGAATTTTCATCCAATACAAAATTTCATTCATCTTCAGATGCTGTGCATAAATTAGATTATGAATCAGTTAACTTAGTGATAATATTAACCTATAATAGAACTTCAAAACAAAAAAAAATAGCGAATTGTATATTTCCTTGGAGATAATAAACAAAATAGATCAATTTGAATTTCATGAAATATAGCATTTATTGTTATTTATATTTTTGGGAATTCAATTTTCCCATGTAGGTACATTTCCCTGCTGACACATTCAGTAACTTTGCAACTTCACATGGCAAACATGAGTGTTAAGAATATACAGCGACGGGACTAAACCCCTTACATGCTAATATATATATATATATATATATATATATATATATATATATATATATATATATATATATATATAATATATATATAAAAAAACGTATAACTTTTAAAACATAAAGTTTAAAAATTCAAACAGACAATTTTTCCGCCAAATGTGGTATAGGTCCACTTAATTACAAGAACAGTAACAAGAATAAAGACTACAAAGGACATATCAAGCACTGAAAAATCATGTAGAATAAGTTCAATTCTGTATTTTGGTAGAAATCAATGGCGGATATAAATAATATATTTGAGGGGAGCCAAGACCCGTGAAAACAGAGAAAATCAAGACCAAGGAAACGACGAAACAAAGTAAATAAAAGTGAATAAAAAAAAAGTCAAGAAAATTTTATATTATAATTACTTTCTGGGGTTAACAATATTCACACAGATTACATAAACAAGTCCAAGTCTCTAGTGTACTTTGAATTTATCGATAACTTCCTGGCCACCTACAATAACATCCCTGTAGATGAAAAGTAAAGCTAGTCCGTTAAGCCTATTTTTGGATGTTCTGTTTCTTAAAAAGGTCTTCAGTCTTTTCAGGTTGGAGAGAGATCTCTCCACCCTGGCAGCAGAAACAGGAAAAACTGATAGAAGTTTCGAGAAGATATAAATGTTAAGAAAGTAGTCCTATGACAATTTGCGGTAGGAATAGCACTACTGTTACCCCCCCCCTATATACGCCATAGCTAGAAATACATCATAAAATATTTAGGTAAGCCGTTACTGACACATTGGTATCTGACGCAAGTGAAAGGCCATTTGATTACAATATATAATCTTTCAATATAATTCAAGGATGTGAAATAGATTTTTAATAGGGATTTTCAATATATTCCCCAGTTATTTTTATCACTCTGAAAATTTGTTCACAAGGTTGAAATTTCCATCAACATCAAGTAACTGTTATGTAATATATTAGGATATATGAACGAATCGTGAACCAATGAAAAGATTTGGTATATTACGTCCATGATCAATAAAAGTTTATTATTACCAACCAAAATTTTAAATTACTTAAGCATAATGTAATTCATGATCTATTATAGGGGGCCTTAATGAGTAGGATGATCTGAATGGCTTAGGTATCATAGGGCTTGGGGCCATAATGTGGCGCACAGCACGAATGATCTACTCTGTATAACCAATATGACTCAAGAATTCATCACTTGATGAAGTGCAGGTATAGTCTTTCCACTAATTATTAATAGTAAGATGTACTTCAGTTATTTGATTATATGTCCACTTATGATTGATAACATTCCTTAAAGTTTTCATCTTTCGTTTTATTTCGATGTTAGTTGAGTTGTGACAAAGGGGGTGTTTAAGCGGGAACATGAGGGGGCGAACAGAATAATAGGTTGGTAACTCCTGATCTATCGTTATAGCTTGTTTTCTAAAGGGTGTTCTTTTTAGATGTATAGAACTTCAAATTGCAATAAAACACCGATGGCTCATTCGATTGACAAGAATTTTTTTCATTCGAAAGATAATCTTGTGGCATTACATCTTAAATATGATTTCTGGCATATGACCGCCACGGCTGGCTCGAATGTAGTTCAATCTGGACGTCCAATTTTCGATGACTTTTTCCAACATTTGTGGCCGTATATCGGCAATAACACGGCGAATATTGTCTTCCAAATGGTCAAGCGTTTGTGGGTTATCCGTATAGACCAATGACTTTACATAGCCCCACAAGTAGTCCAGTTAAATTACAAGATCTTGGAGGCTAATTCACAGGTTCAAAACGTGAAATTAGGCGATCAAACATGTATTTCACTAAATTCATTTTGGCACGAGCTGTGTGACATGTTTCGCCGTCTTGTTGAAACCACAGCTCCTGAACATCATGGTTGTTCAATTCAGGAATGAAAAGTTAGTAATCATGGCTCTATACTGATCGCCATTGACTGTAACGTTCTGGGCATCATCGTTTTTGAAGATTTCGGACCAATGATTCCGCCAGCCCATAAAGCGCACCAAACAGTCAGTTTTTCTGGATGTAACGGTGTTTTGACATAGACTTGAGGATTATCTTCAATTCAAATGCGGCAGTTTTGTTTGTTGACGTAGCCATTCAACCAGAAGTGCGCTTCGTCGCTAAACAAAATTCGCGCGATACGTATTCCGCACAGAAGCATCAAATTGCACTATTTGCAAGCTTTGTTCAGGCGTTAGTCTATTCATGAGGAATTGCCAAACCAAACTGAGAATAAATCACTCCTCAACTGTTAAATCGGTCGCCATCTTCAACAGGAATGCCAACTTAAAGTTCTATACCTCTAAAAAACACCCGTTATATATCGTATTGTCTAAACGACTCAAAAAAATTTATTAAAATTCGAATATTGTTTGCTTTGGTTTGAAATCGATTATCGGGATTTACGATTATAAGGAATGCACCTGGTTTTATTCGATCGAGATAACAGGGATTCTACTATATACGACATTACTGAATTGGCGGCATTGAATCTTTTTTCCAGTGCGGTTATAATGCTAGCGCTGGTCCTGCTAACTAGGTCAGAACCATGCTCATAAGTCCGTTTTTGACAGTTCAATGCAAATATCTGTCAACTAGCTCCTGAAAAATTTCAGATGAAACATTTACTTACTGGGCTTCTCGAGATGGAGTTAACGAATAATTCTCGAAAAAATATTTAGTTTGTGGCTTATTTTTCATCGAGCAGTAGCTTTCAATTTTAGTCTTCACCTTTTCTATCAGAAATTTATTTTTTATGATATGTATCTCCAACGCCTCATCTGAAAATGAAAAAGCAATAAATAAAATTTATTGTTCTCCATATAAAAAGATTTTATTATAAATAAATTTTGTGAATTGATATTTGAATAGAAATTTCAGTTATTTATTCTCATTCATTAGCAACTCGATTCAGAATTTCAACACGATCTCACCTAACGTAATCCAATTTTATTACTATAAAGCTTCACATTCCACAATTTTTTCTCATTTTCAAAATGAACTGACTGATATCGATGTTCATTGAGAGATATTAAATTCTCTTGAGCTTAATTCAATTCGGTTATTGAAAGGTTTTTTTTCGTAAAATAAATCCTAGTATTTCCTGATAAATATGTTGTAATGATGTTATTCTTATGACGTGAATTTGTACGCAGTTTTAATGAAAACTGTCAAGAGCTTTTAGCTCATTCAAGTTCTTAAAAGTAATATTTTATGTTCTCTTCATATTTATTTCATCAACTTACCGCTCAATAATTCTGAAGGAATATGTGGTTGTTTCAGCATCCATTCTCTCAAAATTACGATAATATCCTTCATATCTTGTTCGTTTTTACCACAGAAAGCTAAAACATCCTTTCTTCTATCACTTAAATATGTTATATCCATAACTGAAAATTGCTTGATTAAAACTGATCTGGATGATGTGGCACACTGGTGAGCTTCATAAAATTCTATTCAATCACCATAAATAAGATAAATAATAAGTGGAGTATAGTCAGAACCAATTAATGGAAAAAAACACTTATAACCAACTAATACAATCATATATCACAGGTACATAATAATCTTAAGAGTAGAAATAATTCTGTATCATAATGTGTTATCTGAATGAAAATCTGAAATTAGTATTTGAAAAAGTGGTTTCTTCAGACAACACAATCATCTGATAGGATTTTCCAACCGACATTTATCATACTCTATTAACAGTACTGAGTATTTGAAAAAAATATAATTCAATGAAATTGTTTGTGTAGTTAACTTTGCAAATAAATGCTAGAGTACTTCATTCGATTTATTTCTCGTTATCCAATATATCTTCTTCGAATTAATTACGTAACTACATATATATATATATATATATATATATATATATATATATATATATATATATATATATATATATATATATATATATCTAATATATAAAATTCTCGTGTCACGGTGTTCGAACTTGAACTCCTCCGAAACGGCTCGACCGATTCTCATGAAATTTTGTGAGCGTATTGAGTAAGTCTGAAAATCGGCCAACATCTATTTTTCATACCCCTAAATGTTAAGGGTAGTCCACCCCTAAATTTTTTTTTCTATTTTTTAGACAAAATTTTCAGTTTTTATTTTTTTATGATACAACATACAAAAATACATACAATCCTAAATTTTCACCCTTCTACTATCAACTCTTATTATTTATAGCTGTTTATTTCTTTGGCGGCTTGATGATATTGTTAGCAGGCGATTTCAGGCAGGCGTTGCCAGTAATTCCCCGTGGAACGCCTCCAGATGAATTGAATGCTTGCCTGAAGGCATCACCTTTATGGAATAACGTAAAAACATTATCGCTAGCCACTAATATGAGAGTTCAACTTCAAAATGATCAAAGTGCTGCACAATTTTCCAAACAATTGTTGGAAATGTAAAAGCCCCAGTTGATGCCTCATCTGGATTAATTACTATTACCAACGACTTTTGCCGATTTGTAGACTCTCAATTAGCTCTTATTGAAAATGTTTTCCCAAACATTACTAGAATTATCAGAATTATGCTTTGTTAAGTCAACGAGCAATTCTTGCCGCAAAGAATAATGATGTACACGCACTGAATTTCACCATTCAATCGAAAATTGCTGGCGATTTGGTGACATACAAATCCGTTTATTCCATAAAAAATCCCGATGATGTAGTAAATTATCTAACGGAGTTTCTGAACTCTCTGGAACTACCAGGATTTCCACCACATAATTCGCAACTCAAAGTTGGTACAGTTATTATGATATTGCGTAATTTGAATCTACCGCGACTTTGCAACGGTACTCGACTTTCGGTAAAAAGACTTATGCCGAATTTGATTGAGGCAACCATTATTAACGGAAAGTACGCAGGTGAAAATGCATGTATTACTCGAATACCAATGATTCCGACTGATCTTCCGTTTGACTTCAAACGATTTCAATTTCCAGTTCGCCTTGCGTTCGCAATGACAATTAACAATTCGCAAGACCAATCGCTTAGTGCTTGCGTGATAAATTTAGAAAATCATTGTTTTTCACATGGGCAGTTATACGTTGCGTGTTCACGAGTTGGGAAACCATCCGCTTTGTTTGTGTTAACGTCAGACCAAAAAACAAAAATGTGGTTTACCAAAGAGCACTTCAATGAAACGGATAATTTGCGGACACGTATAACGCTTCGATTCAGTATTCACTTTGGATTCACTTTCATTTACTTAGAGAAGTTCAACTAAATAACACTTCCTTATTGTAATCGAAATGAATTCATTACTGTTTTGAAATGAAATAAAATTTTTCCTTTTCAAATATAAAACAAAAAAAAATTTTTCCTTCATCTTTTAATTACCAAACGAAATGTTACATAAACGAAGCCATCTGGTGGCGAAACGGAGTTCGCCAGGTTTGCTATATATATATATATATATATATATATATATATATATATATATATATATATATATATATATATATATAAAGAAGAAATTTGCGTTATTTACCTGCAATCTGTGTTGTTCGTTTTTGTGACAGCCGTTTACATATGTTTTAAGCTAATTGGCTATCATTAGAACGGCGAAATTCAAGTTATTAGATGTTCAAACTTGGATGTTGATTGAAAAAAAAAACACAGAACAGAACAAAACACAAAATTTTTTTTTCAAATCAATTTTATTTCTATTCTATTAATCAAGAATCGATGACTTTCAAAACGCCCATAAGTCCTTAACTAGAATTAGGGTAATTGTTCTCAGTGAAAATTTACGTGAGCTCCCTCATCCGCTCCATCGGAGAAAAGACTTAAAACTGGCGTTCTAGATTCCCACTCATGCCAGAAGTAGCGCGAGTGTAAGGATTTGTAGACATTTCATTCGAATACTACAGAAAACGGTCTGCAATGAGTAGGAATAGGCCCATGCCTAATCGCTCCAGATCACGCCTCGGCAGGCAAAAGCATATTTTAACTCTTTATATTCACTCTCGAAAGTGATGGGTTCGTTCTCGTTGACAACATCTTGTCTCGCGTTTCGTCGTTACAAACGACTTCTTCAGATGCTTACAGTATAATGATGCTTAACATTATTCTGTAAGCATCTGAAAAAGTCGTTTGTAACGACGAAACGCGTCATGCTATGTAGTCAATAAAGTGTGAATCATAAGTTCAAGTATTTGAATTTAAGTTTATATTCAATTATAATGGATTTACATCAAGTAAGCGCCAACACTATTAAATATTTAAAATTAATTTGAATCATCGATCTATCTTTGTTTGTTCACGTTCGAGACGCTAACACGTGTGAAGAAGTTTGGTACAAAATAAGAAAACTTTATGCTGACACAGGTTTCTCAAGAGAGATTTTCCTTGAGGTTAGATAATTGCGAATCCATGGAAATTTTTGTTAATCAGGTAATTGAGACAGCGCAAAAGTTGAGGAAAACGGGCTTCGCCATGACGGAAGAATCTGATAAGTATTCACCAATGTTAATGGCCATCGAACATGCAGGAATCTCTATTACAACCGATGTCATAAAGAGCAAGTTACTCGATATGGTGCCAGATGACGCTAGTGGTAGTAAAACTAATGCTTTTTTGGTGAGAAACAAGAAATACAGAAAATCGTCAAATGTCGAGAAGGACAGCGTAAAGACAGATGATGAGAAATATGACAGACGAAATGACAGAAGCAAAATCACTTGTTTTAGATGCTAACAAACAGGTCATTTTCATTTAGTCGCCAAGCAGTCAACATGACTATCATCTACAAACATTATTGGTGCACTTGAATGTATTAAGTAGTAAATGGTTATGTTAAATAAAGTTGTTCATACTGAACAGAGTTTGGGTATACTGCCTAGAACCCCAACAGAAGTTTTCGATAAATTCAAAAACTTCAGAGCAGTGGTCGAAAATCAAAAGAACAAGAAGTTCAAAATTTTGAGAACTGATCAAGGAGGTGATACTGAGGTTCACCTCTTTACTGAGGTTCACCAGTAAAGAGTTTGAAAATTTACTAAGAAAGGAAGGTATAATCCACCAGAAAACTATTGCCTATGCGCCTCAGCAAAACGGAAAGACAAGATGTATGTTATTTGATGCTGGTCTGGAAAAACGAGTTTGAGTAAAAGCTGTCAATAATGCTAATTATCTCAGAAACAGGTGCCAGTGGTCTGAATAATAATGATAATAGCAATATTTTTGTTGACACCAGCTATTACAATACTTATAAAGATTGAAGTCAACATTTACGTTTAACACCTTTTCATACCCATTTTTAATAATTCATTATTATTCGAAATTAACTCAGCTACTTTACGCTTAAATACCTTGAGACTACTCACAGTCTCTATACAGCTTGGCAAATTATTGTATGCATGGAACCTGCATAAAATGTACTGTTTCTAGATTGAGAGAGCCTACAAACTTGCGGGTAAAAATTGTCATCATTTTTGGCGATATAAGCCTGCACATGTTGCATTTTTTTTTGACACACTTCACATGGAAAAATTTATTTCTAGTTTCTAATATGAATATAGCATAAAGTATTCCTTATCTAACTGACAACAGTTTCAAGCAATTGAAAATTATTCCGATTGTAGTATATCTGTTACATTTCAATATTGTTAACATAGTTTCTGAAACCTTTACAGAAGTTGTTTGTTCAAGTAATGTATCAGAATTCAATCTCAGCCATTAATTTATGGATTCCATAACGAAATATATTATTATTATTTTCTTCCTCCAGATTTTTATGAAGTAAACAAAAAACATTTTCATTCCAACAAAATATATTCAGAATTTTCATCAAAATTCAACATAAATAATTCTACTGACTTATCTTGTGGAACAAAATATATAAGCTAAGCAACGGGGAACAACTAATAAGGGATTTTTGACATAATTTATTTCAGCAAACCGACCGACTGTGCCATTAAAAGAAAGGTACTTCAAACTTCAAACTATACCGAAAAATCGAATTTTTTTTAGTTTTTTATTTATAACATCGAAAATTATTATGCGAACTCAATGATATCAATAGATAAATTGTAAGCGATTCAATAACGAACCAAATGAGCCGTCAGTCGACCCGTTCGAATATATAGAAGCGGTGAAAATTCCGATAAAATCGTAAATCTATTGTTTATTCAACTAATTAATTACTTACTTCAAACAATTTTGAAACAATCAAAATTTTGTTTTCATAAATTGCTACTATATACCTACTCGCAGAAATAGTATAGAATTAGTCCTCAAGATCAGCAAGATCGAGAAGTAGGTATACTTCTTGCGGTTGCGGCAGCTGCTGCATGCCTTCGGGTCGTCTTATTGTTTTGTTCTTTGTTTTATTGTTATTGTCTTGTTATTTTGTGGAACTGCTTTGAGAAATGCAAGAATTCTTCAGAATGATGTTTAAAAAAAAACCAGGAAGGAGTTGTGTATGAAGCTGGAATGGATATGTGAGTAAAATTCACTTCTTTTACGATTTTTCACGAATAAAAACTTTGAACTGATTTTTTCTCCGAACCACGTTTCTTCGCCAGAATAACACTCTAATTTCAAAACTATTGCACTTATCGATATGAACCAAACGGCATTTTTCTGATTTTTCTCCGAACTGATTTTTCTCCGAACCACGTTTTTTCGCCTGAATTACACTCTCATTTCGAAACTATTGCACTTATCGATATGAATCAAACAGCATTTTACTCTTCAGATGTCTGGCTATGGCCTCAAGCAGAATCAGAAATATTCATTATTATTCAAAAAGGTTATAAAAAATTAAAAGTGAAAAAAAAGGGTAAAAAAAATTCAAGTCAGCCATTTTGTTTTTTTTTCCATTGAAAATGTTTCATTCGGCTTCAGGTCATAGCCAATTCGATACAGAGCATGGAACCGTTTTGTTTTTTGCTTTCAGTTAATTCTTTTCCACGAAATGATGTCATTCATCTCCGATTCAGATGAGTTTCAGCAGACATTTTCAGGACCACCATTTTGAAAAAAAAATTCTTCTTCGAGTAATTTCATAAATAAGCTTTCATATGTGAATAAATTGACTACTCAACATGTTTTGTACTATAAATGAAATATATTGAAAAAAATTACGTTTTTTTGAGTTAGCTGGCCTTAATTTTTAACTTACCTGGCTGAGATTTGGTGGAAAAATAGCGATCTTGGCTCTCTTAAAGTTGGAATAAAAATGAACACTGTGACATAATAATTTGTTGTTTCGGTAAATCAATGCGCTTAATTGCAAAATATCTGGATACCACACGAATTGTCCAATTTGGTTTGGTAAAACGGATTTTGAAATCTTAAGCGAAGTACAATAAAATGTTCATCTTGAATTTTCGAAAAAATATCGCTAAATACAGAAAAATAAGGTACAAACATGACTCCGAACGGCCAAGCGCTCGTAAATGACGCATTGATGGGGGATCTTGGAGAGTAGGGGAGGCAAGTATATAGTATAATATACTATATATATGTCACCGTAAAATTGTAAGTAACGTTAGATTATAATCTATCTCGTGAGATAGTGAACTGTCGAAAAATTGTGAACCGTAACATATTGCTTACAATTTAACGCATTATTTTTCGGTAGATTATAATTTATCGAAGTGAAACCGTCAAATTGTGAAACTAAACGCACCTTGCGCGCTGATTGGTTGAACGGTATATGCCCCGCGCCGCCATGTTTGTTTCCTAATTCGTTTGTTGTCGAATGTAAACAAACAGTGTTTTGGTGATTATAAATTGATTTCGTGCCGAAAATAACTCACAGTATTAGAATTCGTTATATTAAATTATTGTGAAAGTGAAATGAATCTGTGATTAACAAAGTGAAGTTTGAATGATAAATAAGTTAGTGTTAGTCACCAAACATAGTCTAAATTCTTACATGCATTTTACGTGTTTTAATATTTTTTATGCGTGTGAATCAATGTGAACTTATTTAATAACATTTTTAATGTCGGATATTCAGCCTGTCCATCAACAAAGCTCAGAAATACCAGCTATTGTTAATCAGGATGAATTTACCATAGAATTACAAAACTATTACAGTGGGCATAATGAAAATTGTAGAAAATTACAATGGACAAATCAAAGAATACAAAGTGTGATAAAATTGTTAGACGAGTACAACACAATAAAATCTCAAGGTAAGCGACCAACAACCAAGCATTACCATCATGCAAGAAAATACGATGTAATGAATATTGGTAACCAGAAAGTTTTAATAATGAAGAGAAAGGATATCTCTGATCCTGTAGTACAAATAATTCCAACGGATGAGTATTATCAAAAGATACTCGACGCACATATTGCCACTGGACATGGACGTCGAGACAAAATTGTTCACACCTTGAAAGATAAATATGTGGTGCCAATATTTGCGTTATGTATTTATTTTATGATCGTTTTTTTCTAAGAAAAAACGCATTATTTTTTATTTGACTGACACCTGTGTTTTATTCCTAACTCTATGGACACAGAACCGTCTACTGTAAGGCCGACCAAACAGGGACAGCCGTCGGACAGTTGACAATTTGACGATTGTAAGATTGTGATTTAACAGTTTCACTTCGATAGATTATAATCTGACGAATAATAATACGTTAAATTGTAAGCAGTATATTACGGTTAACAATGTTTCGACAGTTCACAATCTCGCGAGATAGATTATAATCTAACGTTATTTACAATTTTACGGTTATATATATACAAGCGCGCCGTAAATTATATCATGTTTCGATTATTTCGGTATTATATCAGACATGATATAAAAACGCCCTTGTATTACTATATACTTGCCTCCCCTACTCTCCAAGTCCTTACCACTGCGTCATTTACGAACGCTTGACCGTTCAGAGTCATTTTGTACCTTTTTTTGAGTATTTTGCAATATTTTGTCGATAGTTCAAAATACACATTTTGCTGTACTTTGCTCACAGTTTCGAAATTCGTTTTAACAAACCAAATTCGACAATTCGTGTGGCATCCAGACATTTTGCAATTAAGCGCATTGATTTATTGAAACCGGAAACTACGCCGAAAATTATTAAGCCACGTTGTCCATTTTTTCTCAACTTGAAGAGCGCCAAGATCACCACTTTTCCACCAAATCTGAGCCAGCTAAGTTGAAAATTAACGAAGTAATTAAGTAACTAAATAAACAATAAATTTCCGAGTTCAACCAAATTTTCTCTACTTCTAATAATTTCCATCGAGTCGATTTAGGGCTCATTTTGTTCGTTATTGAATCGCCTACAATTTATCTATGGATGACATTGAGTTTGCATAATTATTTTTGATGTTATAAATAAAAAAATGCGATTTTTCGGTATAAATCGTCAATAAAAAAATTGTTATTGGTATTTGCTTCTTTAAAATACAACAAAAATGAAGTATGAAGTACCTTTTTTCTAATGGCACAGTCGGTTTGCTGAAATAATTAATGTCACAACAAATTCCTGTTGCTTGGCCTAAAACCACTTTTCAATCGATGTTCAGTTTCATGAATGTACCATGCATTTCTTCTGTTAATGGTCCACCTTGTCTCAATTCTTCTCTGGATGAAGTGTTGATGTATTCAACTATTTTTTCAGTGTTGTCCTTGAAGATTTCACCGAATTCAACTGAAAATTTAAACTCCGATTAATAAAAAGAATTAAACCTGCTTGAAAATAATTCATATCAGAAAGTTGGATAAGATCCTATTAATAACGAAATGAGTGCTTCACTCGGCATATTTCATCTGAATAAATATTAAATATGTAAGACGTATGTATTTACTGTCCTTAGCAATCTTTACAGAAGTTTTTCGAAATATTTTACCATACAACAAATTTGTAAAACTGTTGAAAATAACTAAAAAGCTGAAAATAACTTCTTAGTCTTTCCACAAAAATTGTTCCTTCCTTCATTCATCACTAATTTTGAGAACTTTTTCTTCAAGGTTTTGTAATTTTACAGAGGTTTTTCGGAATATTTCACCATACAACAAATTTGTAAAACTGTTGAAAATAACTAAAAAGCTGAAAATAACTTCTTAGTCTTTCCACAAAAATTGTACCTTTCCTTCATTCATCACTAATTTTGAGAACTTTTTCTTCAAGATTTTGTAATTTTACAAAATAGTTCGGATAAATTACTCATGTATTGTCATTATTTCATTCTTCAAAAACAAAATAAAAATTTTTTTCACTTATTATTTTTAATATAAAGAAAATTGTTTTGTTGAATTCAAGAGTTGTGCCATTTACCTACTTGAGTATAGCAATCCATTAAATCCAAACACAAAATGAAAATGTTATGGATAGCTCTATGTACATGGGAGATATTTAAAAAAATACATTATTGGGACCTTCATAAACGCAATAGCACCCAAAACAAAGATTGTTCGAATTTTATTCTGTTTGTCTGTTTATAATAATAATAATAATAGGGCTCTATTGAGATATACAATCATTTCATTACAGTCGGCATATCCCGCAATTAGTAGCAGCTGTTGACACGTGTTTCGAGCTTATTGATCTGTGTCAACGGCTGCTACTAATTGCGGGATATGCCGACAGTGTCTACTTTTGATTGAAATTTTTCCCCGCGTTGAAAATTATTCATACATTCGTGGTCGGCTAGACGCATCTTTGAAGGATAAATAGTCGCTTCACAGGCGAAGTAGTTTTTTCAAATCTCCCAACCCGGAGAGTGAAAACGCAGTAGCCTAAAATGTGTCAACTTCCTTCAGTGGAGAGTATGTTTCTTTCTTATTTTTCCATCTCCAGGTTCGTACAACTGGAACTTGGCTTCGCTGTTCTGAGGAGAGCCAATAATCTCGAAACACGTGTCAACGTCTGCTACTAATTGCGGGATATGCGATATATATATATATATATATATATATATATATATATATATATATATATATATATATATATATATATATATAACGTCGGCATCTATTTATCTGCCTCAATTATGCGTCAACAGCTGTTGTTTTACCTAAAATATCTCGAAGACTTTTGAGATCCCCTCCATAATCCTTTGGCAAATATCTTGCAGAAACCAGTTTGGGCACAACGTTTGGGTCATCGTGAACAAAAAGCTGAAATTTTTCCACATAACTTTTTCCTCTTTACAAAATATTACGTTACTCAGTTGGCATTACTTACTCTGGAAGCTATTTTTACTGGTAAAAAAGGCTTTATCCAATTCATCAGAGCAGATCCATGTTTAGTGATAATATGTAGCCCTTTTATTCTGGCTGAATGGGAGTTCTGAAAAACGATGAATTGTATTATGAGGTCACAGAAGAGTATATGATTGTGTGAACCAATATGTACTTTGTGTGTATCCTGATTACGGCTTGAAAAAATGAACAAAAAATCGACATTGACGTAATACATCTTTCAAATATCTGAAGTATACATCGGATATCTATTAACTTCGTCATGAAGGTAGGACAGGGCTAAATGAAGAACTTTAAGCTCTCTATACTGTTACGTTACATAATCTTTTTTAACGTAAGAAATTTTTTGAGAAATTTTTTACGGATTGAAAAAATTGATAAAAGAAACTCATTTTTAAAACGAAAAAAACATGGTATTTAAAAAAAACAATTTTCATTCAATGCGTTGATACTGAAAAAACTTAAAAATATTCACAAACCTCAATTTCATGTGACACTGATAAGCAAGAATATGAAGAAATATATTCAAACATCATTTCATATACTGATGAAATAATATTTGAATAATATAATTTTCATCGTTGCAGAAAATCAACTAGAGCGTCAAAAGTTGAGAAAATTTGTAGGTTTCTTCGTTTTTCGCTACAAAAATATATCCCCATGTATTTCTCAGCAAATCTCTTGAAATGTTTCAAAAAAATGTAATTCTTTCGGAAGTTGAGAATGAAATTAATTAGTTAATCTCTCTTTTCAATCACTTTGAGAATTGAAAAGGGAGATTAACTGAGATCTTGTGATAGACAACTTCGAAACTTTCGGAGAATTTTCTCGAAGATACTGTTCTCTAGAAGAATCTGAATTGAAAGAATACTAGAAGATTTTCTCACTAGCAGAGGTACATGCTTCTCAAACCGGAGCTTGCAATCGATTTATTCCCAGGTTTTTAGCTTTTTTCACGAAGTTTCAACGACTGTTGATTAAATTCAAATACCCATTTCTAAGTGAGAAAAAGAAGCAGAAAATGTAGAAGGAAGTTCAATAGTGAAACTTCCTTCTGTGTTCAAAGAATACTGAGGTTGTTTCAAATAATTGTAGAACAGAATATCAATGAAAATAGTTGATTGTATGAACGGAAATTCATAAAATCTGAAAATTTCTGATTTCATGCTGAAATTTTCGAAAAATCTGAATTTCTGCAGAAGAATCAACAAAAATGGCATATCATGATTTTTTTCAGATCAGGGTGATTACGAAGGAATATAAGTCACTATGACGATTCCAACTGCTAGTGTTGAGATGACTTCTCAAAATGTTCAAGTAGAGCTTGCTTCGAGAGGCATGAAAGGAGGTGTTATTCTTCATATTCAACAACAACATCTTAATATTTGAATAAAAATGATAACAACGTCAGTATATCTACTGTAGATTGTTTACTTGAACGGTATTTAGAAGTGAGAGATTATAAATCATTACAAACACTTGGTGGCTCAAAACAACTTTACTAAAGTCGGCATGTGTTACAAGCTTCTAATCAATCATGTAGAATTGGAAGAAGAGCAGACTTTTATGCTCCAACAGAAACATATATTGGGTACAATGGACAATTTGATTTGAATTTATACAAATGTTTACCAAATTTTTTATACAAATTTGATAACCAGATGAGAGCTATCGATAATATTTCATAAGAAATAGGTCTCATCTGGTTATCATATGGGAGAAGGTCGAGCCCTCCTGAGATCTCTACTAATTTGAGTTAAATTATAGTGATTCTAAAAATATTTAATGCAGCTAAATGAAATGAACTCTACTGTATAATGATTTGTCCCTCAGATTTCGAACTATGAGGCTAGTTCAAGATTTAGTCGTCATATCCTGTTCTATAGATTACAATTCTTCATTCTTTACCAATCTAATTCAATTCAGATGAGAAGAATCGGTGAGATAATGTTGGAGTTATATATATATATATATATATATATATATATATATATATATATATATATATATATATATATATATATATATATATATATATCTAGCCCGAAGAGATGAGCGTTGGTCAGATGTGGTTGGTGATAGGGAGCCCAGAGACAGAGTAAGACCAAGAAAGCGCCATCACTATCGATAGGATAAAGAGCTTGTAGGTTGGTTGAGCGTTGCTTGGAAAAGAGAGACTGCCGATAGGAAATCTTGGCAAAGGCAGGGGGAAGCCTTCGTTCTGAAGTGAACGCACAGAGCTTGATGATGATGATATATTATTATTATGATTGTTTCCCATGAGAAGAGCGATTGAACTTTAATTTGCAATCTTTAGATCTTTTACTGCATACTTTTTGCCTCCCAAAAACGCCTCATTCTCTCTGAGTGATCTTTCTTTCAGGTTGGCGATTTGATGTTTGCTGAAACTCAACATTTGCGATGTTATATCGAGACTTATTGAGATCTTCGAGATTTTTTGTATTGATCTGTTCTAGATCTTTTTGGCCGTCTTTTAGCCACTCTGTGCCGTATTTGCTCTTTATAATTATATCGAGTAGTTTCTTCGGTATTCTGGACTGTTTCATTCTGTACACATGAGCATAGAACTTTGCTCGTCGTTTTCTGATTTCTTGAAAATAGATGCTTCTCTAAGTGGGACTAGTTGTCGTTGTCCTGAGCATTGCCAATTTTCTCTCAATTTCCTTTAAACAACATGCATCATGAGCACATCAGCATAATAAGGAGCCTATTTGCTTGACAGATCACCATCGTGTCAGATTTTCATTTACATTGATTCACTGACGATAAAGTTATAGAAAATTTAATATATAATACACAAAGGTAACTCTTTCAGCACGGAATCTATGTTGATTGCAATGGTACCCTTCCAGATTTAAGATGGTTAAAATCGTTAATCACCCCTTCAAAATCAATAGTATTGAGCATTATTCATATAAGTTCTCGAAATAATCTAAGAATTTGAATATTGGAAAGGCTTTCCAATATTAGAAGAGTAAGAATTCAGGCTGATGTTCGAGTATTGTAGCTTTGCGGATATATAAACTAATAAACGCGTAGTATTATAGTCAGTCTTAATCATTCGAGTTTTTCAAAATGAATAAGTTTTTCCGTCATCAGTAGTAGACTCCTATTCATCACTTGACATTGGGCTCGAACTCAGAATACCCAGCAGAAAGATGAGCCGTATCATAGAATATCAACTTGACTTGGTATAAAATTCATACCTCATGTCATATCTTCCTACAATTTTCAACAAAACTGGAACAGTTCTGGAATTGATGGATGTATTTTACCTAGTTTGATCTTATTTCCATTGACTTTTATATTCTATCTGCTACATTTATCTTACTAGTTCTTTGTTCCTCATCAATAATTGTTGAAATTATAATTGAAGTGTTGTCATCATATTTCATCAGGTTACGCGTTTGATCCTTCCAATTATTACCCTGCTCGCATAGTCCTCAAGAAAGTTTCTTATAATAGGTACACTGATATATCTCATGAAAGAACTGCGAGAGTACTACTATGTCAAAACTGTGACATTTTTCGTAACTTTCGATTGACAACTGTCACATTATGTATTGTATTTACGAACATTCACTGTTAGCAATATATGTGGATTACATTACAATATATGGTGACTTCTGAGACAGAAAAATTGAACAGTCACAAAATTCAAATAATGCAATTTACTCAATGGTTTAAAATTAAGAAAAAAATTTTTAGAATGAAAGAGATTTTTCGTGTACCCAAACAAAATAAGGAATATATTTCAATTCAGTTCTAGCCTAGAAAAACTTTTCCAGATTATTTCAAACAGGTAACTGTAGTTTTGTTTGACATCAGAACTTACTAATATTGTTTGCACTCCATCAGCCATAATATTTGCACGAAGTTTGGTGAGCATCTTCATCGAACATAGGCTCATGTCTACGATATGAATCTCTCTAATGCTAAAATCAAATCTTGATGTAATTTCTTTTAGCACTAATTCGCTTGTTAATGCACTTTTCGTATCAAATTTGTCTTCATCCAAACATTTAGTTATATAAACTCTATCAAAATCTTCAGTTAGACAAGGCATAGGTAATTTAAAGCTAAAACAAATATCAAAAATTAAAATATTTTCAAATGTTATTGCAAGAATATTGTATCATTTAATACATATTTTTGATAAATATTTGATTAACTGATAGTCCAAACTGTTCTCAAGCTTCGACTTCCTGAAACCTGAAAGGTTTTCTCGTTTTCATTCTATTTTCAAGAAATCAGATTTAGAGTTGATTATATTTCAAACAATTTTGTGAAAATTCTGATCTACAGATATGATGCGTTAATATTTGATTTCAACCGATTTTAAGCATGACGGCTTTCACAGTCCTTCAAAGGAACTTTCACTCATCCCAGATATTATGAATCAAGAGGAATTTAAGCTCTGTAGAGAGCCTTTCCAAATTATCAGCTCGTGGCGGCACTCTCAAGGTGGCGTACTTCATGGCGTTGATTTTCGTTATATCCTAAAACTTCCTGACAATCTTGCTGTGACAAGTAGCCCCAATTTCTGTTATTCCTCATAGATATATTCGCTGAGTCCTTATTCTACGATGTTTTTCAGGAGGTTTTTCAGGATTATACCAGTAGATCCCAAGATAATTGAAACATTCCTGACCACGTTCATGTGCTACTGTCTCACACTTCAAGTTCTCGAAATTTAGGGATTTTAGCGGTGTTATATCATTGTAATCTATTAGGTTATTTGAATTTGAAATGGCCATTTCGATAAATATAGTTTACCTCCCATGCCTATTGTAGTGAACCGTTTGATCGGTCAAGAAAGTGCAGTCCCAGTTGAGTCTAAAATGGCAATTCTCCAAAATTGACCTCGGAATGTAATTGTAGTAATAATCAAACAGTATTTAGAATATTTTCATAATTTGATACAAATACGAATGACGACGTTTCCAGTACTACTTCTTTATCAAACGCTGAATTAATACTGATTCAGCATGTTATTAATAACAGAGTATAATTCAGCATTCGATAAAGAAGTAGTACTTAGAAACGTCGTCATGCGTATTTGTATTAAATTATGAGAATATTGTAAATATTGTTTCATTATGGATATTAATTTTCTTCAATTAACGGGTGTTTTTAAGAGGTATAGAACTTTAAGTTGGCATTACTGTTGAAGATGGCGACGGATTTAACAGCTGAGAAGTGACTTATTCTAAGTTTGGTTTGGCATTTCATTATGAATAGACTCACGCCTGAACAACGCTTGCAAATAGTCTAATTCCATTTCGAAAATAATGGTTCTGTGCGGAAATACGTATCGCGCACTACGTCCATTTTATCGTCGACAAAATCGTCCTTCAGAGCAGTTAATTCGATTAACTATGGAACGTTTTCGCACCACGTTTACTCTTATTGATAACAAGCATCCCCAGAGACGCCATACGGTGCGTACAGAAGGAGCTATTGCTACTGTGGAGCGTAGCATTGAGGAAGACCCGAATGAGTCCATCCGCAATGGAGCATAGGAATTGGATCTGTGTCCATCCACCTTATAGAAGATTTTGCGGAAGGATCTTGGTTTGCGTGCTTACAAAATCCAACTCGAGCAAGAATTGAAGCCAAACGATCATCAAGCAAGGCGTAGATTCGTCGAATGGGCCGAAAACGAGATTGCCGTTGTTCCCGATTTTCATAAGCCAATTTTGTTTAGCGATGAAGCGAACTTCTGGTTGAATGGCTACGTCAACAAACAAAACTGCCGCATTTGGAGTGAAGATAATCCTCAAGTGTATGTCAAAACACCGTTACATCCAGAAAATCTGATTAATTGGTGCGCTTTATGGGCTGGTGAAATCATTGGTTCGTACTTGTTCGAAAACGATGATGGCCACAAGGTTACAGTCAATGGTGATCGGTATAGAGCCATGATTACTATCTTTTTCATTCATGAATTGAACAACCATGATGTCCAGGAGCTGTGGTTTCAACAAGACGGCGAAACATATCACACAGCTCGTACCACCATCGATTTATTGAAAGACACGTTTGGTGACCGCCTAATTCCACGTTTTGGACATGTTAATTGACCTCCAAGATCTTGTGATTTAACACCGCAAGACAACTTTGTGTGATGCTATGTAAAGTCATTGGTCTATGCGGATAAGCCACGAACGCTTGACCATTTGGAAGACAATATTCGCCGTGTTATTGCCGATATACGGCCACAAATGTTGGAAAAAGTCATCAAACATTGGCCGTCCAGATTGGACTACATCTGAGCCAGCCGTGGCGGTCATATGCCAGAAATCATATTTAAAATGTAATGCCACAAGATTATCTGTCGAATAAAAAACATTCTTGTGAATGGAATGATCCATCGTTGTTTTATTGCAATTTAAAGTTCTATAACTCTAAAAAAACACCCATATGCCTCATCAATCATCTAATTGTAGTAAGCCACATTCTTCTTCCTTATAGACATTTTCGCCGAATTCTTGTTCTATGATGTTTTTCAGGGGATTTTTCGGGATTATACCAATGGATTCTTAGATGATTGTTACATTATATACTACGTCCATGTGCAACTGTTTCTGTACTCGCACTTCAAGTTTCAGATATTCACAGATTTTATCGGCAATCTGAATCGGGTTGTTTGCATTCGGAATGGACTTCGATAAATGAAGTTTCCCTCGCCCTTTCGTCAACCAGGACAAGGACAGACGTATTGTGGGAAACTATTTGATCAGTCAACGTAGTGCCTTTCCTGAAGGGTCTAAACTGAATTAAACGAAGTGAATCTTAAATATATTCGTAGTAAGGCATCTTTTCTTTCTGTAAAAGATGAAATTATAATGTTATTTCTTGAAGCAAATCTTCGTTGCGGCGTCATGTCTCTATTTGTATTCCGTAGTTGCTAATATTTGACATCCTCCTGTTATATGCTGGACTGTCTCTGATGCTTGGCATCCATGTCGACATCCAGCGGTATCTAGTTCTGGTTCACTGGTTGAAGAGGTATAAGACAGGCAGATATCTTCAAGATTCTTCTATAAAACTTCCAACTACGAAATTTAGAAGAAAAAAAAGAGCGATGTTTACACTGTGAACACAGACTTTAATAAAATTGATAATCGATCATAACGAAATACACATAATTAAATTTGACTACATTTTAACCAAAACTAGAAAGAGATATATTTTATTGCTATTGAAATTGTAGAAGCAGTAGAATTTATATCTAATTTTGTGATGATGGATTCAATCGTTTGTATTTCACCTAAAAAAATTATCAGAGAAACAATCTTTTTTGTTGATTTTATTTCTATTACATTGATTGCTTGATCTATATCTTAACCAGAAGGAACTGTACGTCAGTCGAATGGAGAACAGAACATGAAAACCATCGAAATTTTCAAATAATTTTTCAACGAGCTGTCAAGCTCCAGAGCAATACGGAAATATGAGGAAGTGAGCTTTAGGAAAACTGTTTGTATACAGATCAAATGAAATATCTATGGCTATCTACTTCTTTCCAGCGTTCTTTTCAGAAAGGAGTATCTCGAAATGTTGAGTTATGAAGTTCAGAAATGTTATTAAAGTATAAGTTCTGATATTTTTTGTTCTCCATCAATAATGGCAAGACAAAAAATTTATAAATAAACCAAATAAATTTCTACTCACTATGACTGTTCAGCAGGAGAAAGTGAATAGTTCTCAAACAAGTATCTTGTTCGCGGTTTGTTCTTCATTGTGCAGTAATTCTCTATCTTCACTTTAGCACTCTCTACTGAGAATTTGTTTTTCAATATATGTATCTCCAATAATTCATCTGAAAATTAATTCCCAGATTAATTAAAACAGAGTTAAAGTAATAATTTTATTCACATTTGAAATATTACCCTGAAGCATATGTGACTAAAATATTCATTATATATATATATATATATATATATATATATATATATATATATATATATATATATATATATATATATATATATATATATATATATATATAGGCTTTTTTTATATAGTTTATTTATGTTGACCTTTCGTTGTTATATTACAACTTCGTCAAAACTAATGAATAATTATTTATGAGTTACTATAGATATCAAATGTCAAACTCATTGTTTAGAAAAATCGAATTAGTTTCTTTTGTATCTTCACTTATTGATTTTCATTATTTATTGATATTAAATTAATAATTTCGTCAACATAAATAAACTTTTTCATATCAAAAAAAGCCTGTTATTGCTAAAAACTTTCGAAATAAAATATCTTAAACAGGCAATAAATCAATTTCAAGAAAATATATATATATATATATATATATATATATATATATATCTCTTCCCAAATGTTTTGGGTGTATAAAACGTGTACGAAACTGTGTTTCGTGTTTTATATATTAATTTTTTATATATCTCTTCAAGTACTTTCATCTTTAACTTGAACTACGCCGTTCTGACGATAGGCAATAACCTTGAAACATATGTAAACGGCTGTTATATAAAAATAAAAAAATGTGTAGGTTTTCAACGTAAGTTTCTTCTTTTACTTAATTTAAGTTTGCCTGCATTAAATATAATTCTTAGAATAATTATTTTATTACATATATAAATATATATATATATATAAATATATATATATATATATATATATATATATATATATATATATATATATATATATATATTTATAAATATATATATATATATATATATATATATATATATATATATATATATATATATTATATTGTTAAAACTAATTAGTTTTGACAAAGTTGTAATATAGCAACGAAACGTCAACAAAAATAAACTTTTTCATATCAAAAAAAGCCTGTTATTGCTAAAAACTTTCTAAATAAAATATCTTAAACAGGCAATAAATCAATTTCAAGAAATATATATATATATATATATATATATATATATACACAATACAAAAAATATAGGAAATATTGCCGTATTATTTAAGAATTAGTAAGTAATAGTTGGGTACCTACTAGTAATAAGAAGCAAAGACCGAAGATCCTTTTACCGTGATAGTTTTCTGTGCTCTCCCACATATTTATATGGGAAACCATATATTTATATATCTATATAAATATATATTCATATTTTGAATGTTTTTAGCAAAAACAGGCTTCTTTCAATATGAAAAACTTTATTTTTGTTGACGTTTCGTTGTATAACACAACTTTCCAAAACTTTGTGATATACAACGAAACGTCAACAAAAATAAAGTTTTTTATATTAAGAGAAGCCTGTTATTGCTGAAAACATTAAAAATAAAATATCTTAAACAGGCAAAAAATCAGTTTTTAAAAAATATATATATTTTATATATATATATATATATATATATATATATATATATATATATATATATATGTAACGCCATATAGTGCACTATGCACTGACGTTATGTTATTTTAGTGTATTATGTTACGGTAGAGACCATATTACAAATTCTTGAATCGTTGTACCTTTTACTCATATTCTGTGATTCTTATATTATTCTGTGAACTGTCTGACAGTACTTAAGGCGCAACATATTATTTTAACCTCCTATTCTGTTTGTATATTTTGTGGACGCAGAGTTGAAGATTAATATTCAATCGACATTTAATTCTCGATTCTTGTTTCAGGTTTGTTATATTTTAGAATAAGTTAATATCGTATTTATTAAATAAAATCTTGTTTCAGTTTTAAACATTCATCGAGAGTCATTGACTATTAAATAAAATAGAAAAATAACTAAATATATATATATATATATATATATATATATATATATATATATATATATATATATATCTAACTCACAAATGCCATTTGTATTGTTATTTTAGACATATATAACTCTTCAGGATTTTGCACTTACGATAATTTTTATACAGTCGACTTTCAGTAATTCCAACCTGAGATAAATCGAACCTCTAAATAATTCAAAGTTATCACGAGTTCCCTACAAAATCTCTCTATATTTTGAAATAAATTAATACATTTTTATGCATTTCGTAATTTGAACGAAAAAATTATTGCTATATAACAAAACGACGCGTTAATTCGAACTCATTGGCGTCCAACACCAGACAATTCAAAGTTAATAGGGACATGAAACGACAATAAAAGCGGAAAATTTTAATTTTTTACACAATTGCACTATCCACAACAGTCTTCCTACATTCTCAAACGTGGAACCTGCTTCTTTCCGACGTATACAACTTCCAAATTGCAGCCAATTGATCAAGTGAGCTGACAATTCGCAGCTAACTGCGAATATCACGGTTCTGACAGCTATTTTACTTATTGACAAGGCATGGACAGCTGTAATACCCCTAACGATTCTCAACTGCAAAAAAAAACCGGTTTCTTAAAAAAAGATCAGGAAAATCTTCCAATTCTTATTGACTATGGAGAACCAGCGATAGAACTATTACTTGACATACGCGGTGTGAATTTTTCTGACTTTGTTCAAGTGGCTGAAGTTGTTGATGTCTCAGGTTCACTATCCGATGGCGAAATGTTAGCTGCGACAGATACGAATGGAAAAAGCAACGAAGAAGATGAGAACGATACATCAGAACCTTTGGCAAAGGTGTCAGTTAAGAAAGCAAGATCCTCATTCGATACCTTACAAAGTTCATGCCTACAAAACGAGCAGTTAATAAATAATAATTGAATATAAACTTAAATTCAAACACTTGAACTTATGATTTACACTTTATTGACTACCTATTCTTTACTTTTTCCTTTATTATTCTTTAAGCATCTGAAGAAGTCGTTTGTAACGACGAAACGCGTCATGCTATGTAGTCAATAAAGTGTAAATCATAAGTTCAAGTGTTTGAATTTAAGTTATACTCAATTATAATGGATTCACATCAAGTAAACGCCAACAATATTAAATAATAAATAATAATTGATCAACGCCTAATAATTCGAAGTTTTATTCATTTTCTCTCATACATTTCGAACCATTTGATATTTCAAACACTCGAAAATTCGTAATATTTTATAGTCCCTCGAGTTTCGAATTAACGAGAGTCGACTGTATATATTTTTCATCTGGATGGTGGTTATTGCACTAATTTATAATCTATTTCTTGCTTAACGTCATAGGTATGTACAATTTCAGATGAAAAATCAATTTTCATGTAATTCATTTAAATTTTCCAGCATCTATGAAGATTCGCATTTGAATCGAAATATAGATGAGATGGCACTTAGTTTCTGATTTATTACCCAGATTTTTGCCTACTACCCAACTAATACATATGACTTCTTATATTTATATATATATATATATATATATATATATATATATATATATATATATATATATAGTTCAAAGATTCACAGGTAATTCAATACTAGTAAATACTGAGACTCTTAATCGAAATATCGAAATATTTCAAATAAAACTCTCAGGGAGCTGTGTACACAATTGTTGTCAACGAGAACGAACCCATCACTTTCGAGAGTGAATATTAAAAGCGTTTCGAAAAATTCATCGATCTTGTTAAATGATAATAGGATACAATTGTTTCATCATTATTATGAATCATCAGTCCATATTTAATCTATCAATCAAGAATCGATGACTTTCAAAACGAACATAGGTCCTATACCAAATTAAGAGAAGTTCTAGAGAGTGAAGTACTCACGTAGGCTCCCTCTATCGGCGAAAGGACGTATAAACACTCCCTAGCGTTCAAGATTCCTACTCATGACAATAAGAGTGCGAGTGGAAGGCTTTGTAGATATTTAATTCGAACACAACAGAAAATTGTCTGAAATGTGTACGAATGATCCCATACCTAATCGCTCCAGATCACGCCCAGGCGGGCAAAAGTGAGGCTAGTTCAAAGATTCACAGGTAATTCAATACTAGTAAATACTGAGACTCTCAATCGAAATATCGAAATATTTCAAATAAAACGCTCAGGGAGCTGTCTACACAATCATTCGTACACATTTCAGACCATTTTCGGTTGTGTTCGAATGAAATATTTACAAAGCCTTCCACTCGCACTTTTGTTGTCATGAGTAGGAATCTTGAACGCTAGGGAGTGTTTATACGTCCTTTCGCCGATAGAGGGAGCCTACGTGAGTACTTAATTTGGTATAGGACCTATGTTCGTTTTGAAAGTCATCGATTCTTGATTGATAGATTGAATATGGACTGATGATTCATAATAATGATGAAACAATTGTATCCTATTATCATTCAACAAGATCGATGAATTTTTCGAAATGCTCCTAATATTCACTCTCGAAAGTGATGGGTTCGTTCTCGTTGACAACAATTGTGTAGACAGCTCCCTGAGAGTTTTATTTGAAATATTTTGATATTTCGATTAAGAGTCTCAGTATTTACTAGTATTGAATTACCTGTGAATCTTTGAACTAGCTACACTTTTGCCCGCCTGGACGTGATCTGGAGCGATTAGGCATGGGATCATTCGTACACATTTCAGACAATTTTCTGTTGTGTTCGAATGGAATATCTACAAAGCCTTCCACTCGCACTCTTGTTGTCATGAGTAGGAATCTTGAACGCTAGGGAGTGTTTATACGTCCTTTCGCCGATAGAGGGAGCCTACGTGAGTACTTCACTCTCTAGAACTTCTCTTAATTTGGTATAGGACCTATGTTCGTTTTGAAAGTCATCGTTTCTTGATTGATAGATTAAATATGGACTGATGATTCATAATAATGATGAAACAATTGTATCCTATTATCATTCAATAAGATCGATGAATTTTTCAAAACGCTCTTAATATTCACTCTCGAAAGTGATGGGTTCGTTCTCGTTGACAACAATTGTGTAGACAGCTCCCTGAGAGTTTTATTTGAAATATTTCGATATTTCGATTAAGAGTCTCAGTATTTTAACTATATATATATATATATATATATATATATATATATATATATATATATATATATATATATATATATATATATATATATATATATATATATATATATATATATATATATATATATATATATATATATATATATATATATATATATATATATATATATATATATATATATATATATATATATATATATATATATATTATATATATAAAAATATATAGGTACGCAGCATATAAAAAGTCAAAACATACCACTCAAATGTTCTGAAGGAATATGAGGTTGCTTTTTCATCCATTCTCTCAAAATAAGAACATATTCCTTTACATCTTCTTCACTCTTTCCATAAACAGCAAAAACATCACTTCTCTTTTCGCTGAGATATGTGAAATCCTTAACCATCATAATTTAACTAATTATTTCCACACACTTGCTAATAAAACACTGCAACGTGATATTAATTCTCGCCATATAAATGGAAAATATTCACTGCTTAATGTGAAACGTTTCGACTGAATGGGTTTGACAGTGAAATACTTGAAAACGAACTGATATAAAAAATATTTTTATTCATTAATTTTTTTCTTACTCTTTCCTCGTTGGAAGACCTTAAATTAATTAGACATTTCAATTTATCATAAAAAATCGAGATGAATTCACTTCATAACATAGGTATGCCTTCATAAACGTTATCATGAATTATTCATCCCACCGAAAACATGAAAATTGGGCCAACAAAAGCATTTTTGATGTTGAAAAAACTTGTCATTTCTCTTCCCGAGAAATTTAAATATGTTTTTTTATCCGGTATCTTTCATCCAATCAGAATTATTTAATTTCCATTTACAAGTTTTGATATTTGAAACATAATACTGTTTGTGGTGTTTTTGACATTATTGACCTCCAATATGTCTTTATCGCATTATTTTTGAAAATGTTTCCTCATGTCGTTCTTTACCTGTCAAACATTTTTCGACGTATTTGTTCGGATATCCTGAATCGTAAGCAATGGAATTTTATTTTTGTACGGAAACTGAATGAAATTATTTTTTTTTTATATATATATATTATATATATCACAGGCGAGCCTTACGCCCAATCTGGCCTTGACTGGTATTGTCATTAGCCACCACCTAATCATGTATAACCAAATTTACTAAATAGTTAATCAAACACTGTTGTAACCATAAATAATTCAAATCTTTGAATACAAGCAACACCGAAAACAATTTGAGCTAATAACTTATAACACATAGGAAGTTACAGGATAGTACGCCAAGGGGCTCATCGAGGCGAATTTTTTCTTCTTACACAAATTGACATGAGCCACGGAAAGAAAGGTTTAAACACATTGGGAGAAACATAGGAGATGCAACGTTGCCTATTCTAAATTTTAAGACATAGCGACTGAATATATTCGAAGACCAACTCGTATATCTACAGATTATTCAGAGATAATATGAAATTCAGACTGTAGGGTTGATAAAATTTTATTATTCTATTGATATTTGAAATCAACTCGATGCGTTGATGACTGAACTTACTACAGGCTAATAAAAGATGATCAATTGTTCCCAGTTCACCACATTCACACTCTGGATTATCCTTTAAACCAATCTTATACATATATTTTGGACATATTGCATGACCGCTTCGGAGACGCCATAAAATACGGACAAACTCTCTGCGATTACCGATACTATTATACCAGGTAACGGCCGACGGTACAGGATTAATGCACTTGTAAAATGCCCCCTTTGCTTCTTCTTGAAATTCTTGACGCCATTTTTCCCAAACTAATGAATTTATATCTATCGAGATGTCAGAAGGTACACATTTTTTATCCGCAGCTTAATTTTTTGAGGCTACTTTAGCAGCTTTGTCTACTAATTCGTTCGGAGGAATACCCACGTGAGCTTTAACCCATAAAAACTTGACATATATATCTTGTTGTCCTAAATTTAATAAGGAGATAAAGATATCCTTATGAATGTACGAAAAACTTGAATCGAATTTCACATTTTTCAATGACATAAGGGCGCTCTGACTGTCTGAAATAATAATAAATCGTGTAGACTTATTGACATGAGGAAGCTCCTGGATGTAGTTCAATGCCATAGATATGGAGGCCAGTTCTGCAAAGAATATAGAAAATTGTCTGTGAAACGCTGAATGGACATATGAATGGTATAAAAACAGGAATGTGGAGCGAATGACTAGTGAATTCTTTGTCTAGGTTATTCGACTATATTTTTATTAAGTCGTTGTCTAGAACTTCACACATATAAGAAAAAATCTATTTTAGATGACCTTGCGATATAATAAGCAACTTGAAAATAATAGGTATTTAATAATGTTTATTCAGCACATTAGCAAGCAAAATGAAAAATTAACTACTCGGAATAGATACATGTACCTGCATAAAAAATATAAGAAAAGTATATAAGAACAGAAAAAACTTTAATTCTACCTCAATATTGCTTCAGTCACTCTGCATCTGTGAGATCCATACCTGAAATTGAATTACTCAAACCAAAATTCCAGTTTTTCATTCTCAACCAACTGAAATAAGACATCTCATTTACTTTCATTCATAATATGTTACGAAAGACATTTGTAATATGTCTTTTTTTCTCGTAGGATTCATTAGTGAAACCCTATTAGGGCCTTGATAAAATTGATCATTAGCCAACAAAATACTCCATGATAATTAACTTTTAATACAGGCAATTTGTTTACAATACAAATTAAAAGTGATAAAGTGTTATAATAATAATAATAAGTTCTTTATTTTCAACAGGTATAACACCCAATTACAGAAAATAATAACATAATATATATTGAATACATAAGTAAGTAATAACTAAATAATTAGAAAAAGGATTCAACTAAATAATTAAACAAAAGATAACAAAGAGATCAATCTAATCTAAAAAAAAAAGAGTAACTTATAACTACATTATAGCATTCAATGAAATATTACAAATAACTCAATCTAAATCAATTCGTTTTGATCAATTTTCGTTGTTCACATAACTCCTGATAATAAATTCTATGGAGTCAAAGTGAATGTCACAATTACTGGCAATTCTATTCAGTGTAGACTCCATGAACCGAATGGGGGATTGCATAAGGGAGTTGGTCCTCGGAGTCTCTAGGTGAAATAATTCTGTATCACGAGAATTTTGCCTAGGAACACGAAATTTCAAAGCGGACAAGGGAGGAGGACAATCAATACTATTGTGCAGTAATTTGTACAAGAACTTGAGTGATAAAGTTTCTCTCCTGCTCTCCAATGAGATAAAACTAAATCGACTCAATAATTCGTTATGATTGACTCCTCTCTGTGGATAAACTTTATCCTCCCTTCAAACTAAGAATTTCAAGAACCTTTTCTGAATAGCCTCAAGATGGCGTTGATGGCAAGTGTAAATGGGATGCCAGATAGTGCTGCCATACTCAAACTTGCTACGGATTAGGGTATTGAATAGTCCTATCAATGTTGAAGAATTATTGAAATATTTGCCATTACGTATAACGAATCCATACATTTTCGCAGCAGATGAAATAAGTTAGGTGATGTGTGGGACAAAGGATAGCTTCTGGTCGAAGACATCACTAAGATCTCTCGCCTTATCTGACCACCGACGCTATAATCACAATCAATGCGATCCCTTTTCCTTGTGAAAGAAACACTATTACACTTTGACACATTCAAACTCAAATAATTGTCCTAACTAGCAACATGGTCCAGCGCGACCTGAAGTTGAACACAGTTGTCCTGTGATCTAACTTCATGATATAGTTTCAAATCATCTGCGAACATCAAATGTGGAGAATGAATATTATCCATCAGATCATTTACGAACAGAATAAATAACAGTGATCCAAGATTAGACCCTTGAGGTATTCCAGAGGTAGGTATGAACTCAGACGACTGTATACCCTCCAGCTGTACGAATTGACGTCGTTCAACCAGGTAAGAATGAAACAGGTTGGTGAGACTATCAGCGAATCCAAATTTGTTGCGTAATTTCTGTACCAACAGAAATTACGCAACAAATATATATATATATATATATATATATATATATATATATATATATTAAAATAAATTAAACTCTTGGCTTAATGTTTCACGATTTATTTAACAATATGTATAGTCAACATGTTTCGAGCGTTAGCTCATTTTCAAGACTCTTGAAGTCAACTCAGTCTTGAAAATGAGCTAACGCTCGAAACATGTTGACTATACATATTGTTAAATAAATCGTGAAACATTAAGCCAAGAGTTTAATTTATTTTAATATTCAATTATGTTTCACCAAGAGTTAAGCGAGAATTCAATCTCATTAATTATATATATATATATATATATATATATCCACTTCAATACTTGGTTCTCCCAGGTTATAGAATTGTGGCATCATTTTGCCGTCCAAGCCGACGACATGGTGGATCTGCTATTTATCTGAGTAATGACTATGGATTTCTTCCTATTAGTTCTATTGACAATATATCTTTCGAAATGCATTGTGAGATTTCGGGTGTGTTAGTGAAAACTATTAACCACAAAGTTTGTGTACTTAGTGTCTATAGTCCACCAAACTGGGGATATAGATAAGTTTATTAATATTATGACTTATGTGTTAAATCATTGCCTGAACAAATCTAGTGATGTTTTTCTCTGTGGTGATCTGAACATCAATTTCATCTCCGTTCATGACTCATATAAGTTGTATCTAGATGAATTGTTACTTAGTTTTGACTTGCAAATAACCTCTCTGGACGCAACTAGAATGTTTACAAGTAAAAATGGCATCACTTCTTCAACGAATGTCGACTATATTTTAACAAATGTGAACGTTCAATACACCACAGTGTTAGTATTTGATGCTGGCATCAGTGGTCACATGTGTTTACTACTGAGTTGTGATGATTTGAGCTCTACAATGGTAAAAAAATTCTGACATTCATTATTATCGTGCAATCACCAACGTGAATCTCGATTACCTACGTATATTAGTTCAAAATGCAGGATCCCGTTTTGGGCCCATTGATCTTTCTGTTATTTGTCAATGATGTACCCGAATTTATTAATGTTGACTTAGTCACTCTCTTATCCGACGACGTCATATCTTCTAAAAGTTTCGATGGTCTTATGAAGGAATGTGAGAGATTGGTTCAAGGATTTTCAGACTGGTGTTATAGAAATTCACTCATGCTAAATCTCAGTAAAACTGGAAATTACTTTTTCAACTACGTGAATTCAGCTCAGATATTACATTTGTTTTGAGGTTTTGTGACCACCAGCTGAACTTTTGCTGTTGCTGTAGGCTGGAGCCTACAGCAACTGCAAAATTTCTGGGACTACATGTTGATTGTAACCTGAAATTTCATTTTATTCTACTATAAAGTAAAAGTCTTGGATAGATTTCATTAAAAATCTTCAATTTGCACGACATATTTCGTGCTTCTGAATCATAAGTGGAGTGCATGCAACAAAAGAGTCATAATTCTTGATGATGTGTTAACAGTCCTAAACGAAACGTTCAGTCGAAACAAATAACTGAATTGGACATCGTGCTCAGAATTTAGTAAAAAATTCCGATTCATAGAATTATTTTATGAAGAAAGTTGTAACAACAAATGTAATATCAATTCTTGACAATAGCTCAGCAAAAAAAAATCGAACAGTTTTTAAGTTGAGAATGATTCCACTGTGAGAGCTCACCAACCATAACTATAATAATTATTCCAATTCAATTGCATAGGTAATACGTTTTTAGATATTATAGCTCATTTGAGTCTGTATTATCCATGAAAAATATTGACGAAATAGAATTCGATAAAAATATAAGAATCGATTATTATAAAAACTCTCCTGGTAGGAATATTTATCTTCATTTACGAGTATAGGTATTGTGTTTTTATGATACTCAACTATAAATATGAAGGTGAAGCATTATTCCTATTATTGTCGTTTCGTCACGAATTTCGTGACTTTCTTAAATCGCGACTTCGCATGATTAATGATATTTGAGAATTATGAATAAGATAAGTACTTCTTTATTCAATTGGCAGAATTTCAATCATTCCATGGCGTATTCCAAGTATTTTGTCGGATGAGGATGTTTAATGAATTGGTTTTTCAATATACCCACAATAATAATCAAACTTTGGAGCAGTGACAATATTTCCTTAGCAGAAAATACAAGTGAAAGTGCTCAATTGGCAATAAATGTTGCAAATGATTTCCTCCAGACTGGATAAAATATTCAGTCTTCTCTTCATTTACTGCTCATTCCTTACACAAAACCAGCATCGTTTCCTCATTTAGTTACATCTAGCAAATACATATGTTCATATAAAAAAGTACTGTACTCCCGATTTCCAGCCTTACGGCTTTCAAGGAAACTCTCACTTATCCGAGATATTTTATATCGAAGGGATTGAGCTCTGTTTAGCACAGCCGACTTCAATCAGGCCGTGAAGAGCGTTGTCCGGCGGTGTTGCCAATTTTGAGTTAGTGGTCTACTCTCCTAGTCGGTTGTTCCCAAAGCTCTCTCATATAATTCGTAGTTGAAATAAAAGTACCCTCGTCACATTCCGCATTCTGGGGACAGTCAAAGTCAAGATCAGTCTCATCATAACAATTTGCTGTTCTCATTCGTATATCTGAAAGTGAAAATACGTTCCTTGATGCTTTCGCGAACATATGTTTGCGTCGAATTTTCTTTTCTTCATTTACAACTTCGTCGACACTAACATTATAATTAGAACTGCCTAACATCCTATATTTGCTAAATCTTTTGTTTAATTTTTCTTCAGTAAAATTTCCAAGTAATATATCAGATATCTCGAACCTTTCAAAAGCTTACGCTATTATATCTAAAAATACCGAAGTACTGTTTTCTAAATCTCTGTTCCCTGATGATATTAGTTTCGGGAAAATGCAAGGCAGAAACAAATGAATATTTTGTTGGAGCCCAATTATCTCGTGGTATACTTTTCATCCAGGGAAACTGATGGTGGAGACTAGTTGCCCATCCGCCCACAGGGTGCTGTTATAATTCGATTTACAAACAGAAATGCAACAACTTTCGTCATTTCAAGAGAATATTCTTATTATAAACTCACCTATCCCAAGCTTGAAACTTACTGAAGCATCTACGGAATACCGTTTAAAAAAATTATTTGTAAGTAATCCGTACTCAAACACAACACAAATTCGATTTCGATTCAATTAAATTGGTACACACAAAACACTTCGCTTCTATAATTTGATATTATGTCATTCACAAACTATCATCACTAGCACCTATATTACGCTATAAAAAACTGATGAATAGAGGATTAATAGTGAAATCGTAAAATATTCAACTTTAAACTACGAAAGTCTTGAACAACACAAAATTAATTTCGTTTCACTGAAATCGGTAAACACACTAAACACTTTGTTTTTATAGTTTCATATTGAGATTTCAATAAATTATGAACAACACATGTATTACACTATACACAATTGAAAAATATAGAATTTTTACCAAAAGCTCAAATTATTTAAATTCAAACTGCAAAAATGTTGAGAAGCGTCCTATTTGCATATTGTATACCAACTCAACTAATATGTGTGTTGGTATACAATATGCGTAGAATATCCGTAGACCACAGAGACCCTGTTGACTCATTTCATGGCCTTGATTAAAGTTGGCCGTGTGTAGGGGCTCTTTTCAAGTTCTCAGGCTGCGATTTTGATTGAAACATTGTCTCCTGATGTTTCTCAGAAACTTCCTGAAAGTCCTTGCTGTGGCACGTAGCACCAGTTTTTTAGTTGATTTTAGAAATGTTCTCAGAGTCCCAGTTGTTTGATATTCATCAGGAGATTTTTCGGGATTATAATAGTTTATCCTAAGAAGACTGAAACAGTCTTGCCGACGTTCATGTGTCACTGCCTCAGCACTCGTACTTCAGGTTCTAGATATTTAAAGATATTCTCGACATTCTTCTCAATTGGCCTGGATGAAAATAGTTTCCCTGGCGCTTTTTTCATTCAGCACAAGATTGGGCCAACTGTGAGGAACCTTTTGGTCAGCCAAGATATTGCGGTCCAAGTAGAGGCCTAGATGGTCATTCTCCAAAATTTATTCCGGAATAAAGTTGTAGTTAGGCACTTTTTTCTTCTGTAGATGATGCAATTTCAATTCTAGTTCTTGATGACAATCTTTATCACGGCGTCATGTCTCTATTCATATTCTGCAAGTGCAAATATCTCTCATGGCTGGAGTGAGCTGCCGTTTTTTCGCAGGTAGATTCGATGATATCCCATTAAAAATATTTTTCTGACAGCAGACTCTTTCATTATTTTGTAATTATCCCACACAGTTAACTAAAAGTTTTTGTACTATCACTATAATAAGAGATCGGAACTCCCAACCACGTGATAGCAAATATTCTACAATTGGATATAATTTGACATAATAATCGAATTCGAAAAATTGATAGAATATCTTCAAATTTTTCTAATAATAAGATCACACACTATGTCATGCCCCTAATATTATCCATCTCAACTCTGTACGAATCCTGCCATCTCTGACGCATTCAGATAATGTTAGAAAACAAGCGTTGAATTATTCATATTGCAATTATGCTGCTGAGGCCTGAACTGTAGGTTTTATTCAAACGTAAAATGCATGTGAATCACTTGATTTTTTCATGAGAAGGCTGTATGACTTCTGAAGAGTCGAGGCACGGAGTCTATCTTCTCTCATTTGAAATGTTTTTTTCAGCTCTGAGAAATTAATATTATTATTATTATGTTCCTTCCAAAATCCGCTATAATGTACCCGTAAAATGATTAGGAGGTTGTTCAGTCTTCAATTAAAAATAATAACACTTTTCAGACAACTTCCAAGTTTTCGTTGATTTAATTATATTTTTTTCAGTGCTCTAAATACAGAATGATATCAAATCCATTTTCAACTATGAACATAAATTGAACTCATACTATCCTTGAATTCAAAATTATTCTAGATGGATGATTTCTTAAAAGAATTATTTTGGAGGAAGCAAGTGTAATCTTCACAATGAAGTGATTATAATAAGAAGAATGGAACTCTGGAAGAAGGAGGTGCCGGATCCAATTATTGAGATAAAGGAAGAACTGACCAGTCGCTCCAATACAAAACATGGAGATCTTTAAACCGACTGAGAAAGGCCGTCGGCCGTTGTGCCTCAAATATGTTCAGATGGAGTCTATCTGGGAGAAACCTGTGTTAGTGTGAATCTGTCCACACCACGAACCACCTTCTAGCTTGCCCTCACCTTAGAGGATCTCATCTCTGCAAGCTAAGGGGGAGTAGATGTAGCAAAATATTGGGACAAAATATAAGACATTGTCGGATGACATTATACTTAATAATCGGACTCGAAAAGTAAGTAAATAAGTAATGATTATAACTGAAATGCGAAGAAACTTATAGACAAGTCCCGACATCTCTTTCGGTGGGTCACAATTTGAGAGCCAGAATGAAAAAATTATTCACCACTATGCAGAGGAATTATGAATTTATTGAGTAGGTGTAAACGTTCCTCAGGTTGGTACCAAGTGTCTGGTTTTTTACTAAGGCATCCTAGTGATTTCTTATATTGCACATTCCAAAAATGTTTTGTATAATTGTGTTCCTTATCCAATGTTTTGGAATTTTATTTGAAGTTATGCCCGTTGTCTCCTATGTGAAACCTTAGAGCCGAAGAAATCTGCTTATTTTGATTCCTAGAGTTACTTTTGTGTCCTATAATTCTCGAATGTTGATTCTGTGAAGTTTGCACTATATATAGCGCTTTGCAGTTGCAAGGTATTTTATAGACAATCACAGACTTGAACCGATTCGAAACTGGCCACTTCAGTTTGGTAAACAAAGAAGGAATTACCCCAGATTTCGGTTTGCAACCTTGGTTTCACCTCGAAATTTACAATTTCGTCAGTACTGTGGTGAGCGTCTGCACAAACCGAAGCACCGTGACTTGTTCCTCGAGGTATCTACTATCTATTCCCCTACCGTAGTAGATTTGAAGATATCACAAATGCACGAGGCTGAGTATTTCTTGCGACCTTTTCTTGCGAAACTGATTGCTAGTGAAACTCCTGACTATCTAGGTAGATCAAAATTTCAGGGGTTTTCGATAATATAGCCCCTCACACATTGAATAAGTTTAGACCGTTGTTTGAGGGTGATACTTCAATAATTAATTCAAAAAATAAACTGTACAATCGGTTAAGAGAAGAGAATTTTTATTAAGTTTTAGATAGGTTAAGTTGTGTATTTCATTTTGTTTTTTTCAATTTTATTTTAATGCTACTATTTTAATTATATCGATTCATTTAATTTTAGTTTCGGGTTCATTATTTAGGTCTCTGATTGAGGAATAACCTGTTAATTTTTGGATCATTAAATTGAATGAAACTCTTGGCTCAATATTCACGATTTTATTCAAAAACATGTTGTTAAATATAATCGTGAAACATTAAGCCAAGAGTTTAATTTTATTTAATATTCAATTATGTTTCATCAAGAGTGAAGCGAGATTTCAATCTCAGCCATTAATTTTTGGATTAATTTCAAAAGTGTTGAGTTTTTGTGTTTTCTTGTTTATACTGAAGGAAGATTATCCTGGAAGATTATGTTGGCTAAACTCCTTCCATTTGTAGTTCTGTATGTAAGGCAATTACAATAAACTTATTACTATTATTATTATTCATATTCTTTTATGATTTTTTCATTCACATTATGTGGATGAAAAGTGTTATGGGACTGCTGGAAAATGATTTAATCATGAGTCTCACAGGGTAACCATCCTTTTTGAAATAATTTCATATTTTGGTATATTTTTATTGTAATTATTTGCATGGCAGATCCTTTTTATTATTTGCTTGTTTTAAAAAAAGTAGTGTTTATATTTCAGAGAATTTGTTGCCGTCTGATACCTGCCCAACTCAACTCAACTGAATTTTTCTTATATACGAACAATATATCCAGAAATGGTATACTGTGATATTCTCCATATTCCCCAGAAAACTATATTCGTAGATCGAATCAATTGAATTTACTTTTCTTCAATAAAGATCATGATATTTTATGCGCTTCGCAAATAATGTCATCCACAAATTTCTTCAAGAAAGAAATTTCAAATTAAAGTTCAGGAGTGTTTTTCCAACAGGTCATCCAGGATCATCTGAGCCGAAACTAACAAAAAATATACTGGTACATGGCTGATATACTTACGAAGGCGTACAACAATGTTCTCAAAGAACTATGTCATGAAATCAAAGAATCTGAATCTGACAAATTCATCTTCTAAGGTAGTTCGTTGGCTATTGAAAGTATCACAGCAGTTTAAAGGAGAACTCATTGAACTACAAAACAACCGAAATTTTGAGGATGTTGAAGTTAAAATTTTGAACAGTTTTTATGTAAAAACGCAATTTTTGAATCATTTCAATGCATTTATTTATAGATTTTTTTGAACCACTCATTTATGAGAGAATAATCTTTCTGCTTTATTAGTTCTTGAAAAGAAGCCACCAAACCCGCTGAAAAGTTCGGATGATTTGTAGGTTGCTTTGACAAGCACTATTATCCCAAGCATCTACGAGCTTATGGTGAAGATGCAATCTCAAAAATGACACTCATATAATTATAGCTCACGACACTGAGTCGACACTCACTTCGAAATAATTATTAACCTTCACCTGAAATGACACTCATTTTGCATAATTATAGCTTGTCAGGATACAAAATTTCCACTTATTTAAGATTTTTAGGAATTCCACTTATTTAAGATTTTTTAATAAGTTTTAATATTTTAAAATTCTTCTCCAAACATTCCATTGATTTCTAAAAAAAAATATGTCTTTCATGGACTTTTTCAATCTCGGAATAGACACCTATTAAGGCTAGAAACAAAATTATGCCTCTCAAGATATATATGACTTCTCGTCCTATTCAATTAGGGGAGACATTGATATGATCATTTTAACTTGTGAAACCATGTAGTGAATTAATTGTAACAATAAATGGTGGATGCGCTTATGAGCAAATTCAATTACGGTATACGTATATTCTTGTACCTACTTTACCATCCATCACGCATTATTGATATAGATATATATTGAATAAACATCTCAAAGTGGCTTTCCAATTTGATTAAAATTTCTGATGTCATCTTTTGCTTGAGGAAGGAAATATTTATGATGAAATTATTTACAGACCAATCTGTTTTATTCCATTGGTCTCAAAGATTGATAGAAAGAATTATGAGAGAACAACGACTACAATACATAGAGGATGATATTTTGTCTAATTGATCGGGGTTATGCTGATCGTTTCCAGAAGTTTCACATTCAAAGTCATTTTATTGAATAAATAACACAAATAATTTTTTGAAATTATTGCTGTACAAGGTGTACTACCTCATTTTCGAAAGTTTGACTGAACACTCATTGTTCAAACTGACAAATTGATATATTTTCACATCTATATCTGCTATAGACACCTACAGTAGAAATTCCATAGTACCTTCATCAATTAAATACCAAATCTCATTGATTAAATTGACACTGATTAAGAAAGCACAAAATTAAAAATATTATCACGAACAGAAGAAATTTGCGTTCACTTTTAGGTAATAATGAAGAGAAACAATCAATAAACGAGGAAAGTGGAGTATATCAGATCAATTGTACTGATTGTGTTGCATACTACAGTGTTCGAAACCATAGGAAAAGAATATAAATCCTCCAATGAGAGGTAATAAGAAATACTTGTGAATTTTTAAGAAATAAGTTTTTCAGGTTGGCGGCACTGGTTGATAATGGCATCCAAACGTCATCTGTCAAGGTGAAAAACCTTTCAGTATACTCTGCCATTTCATCTTGGAAAGACTCACAAACGAGCAACGATTGAAAATTGTTGAAATTCACTAACAAAATTCGTGCTCTGTGCAAAATGTGTATCGTTTGCTACGACCATATTATGGTCGTCATAATCGACCTGGTAAATGAACAATTCGTGCTGTTATCACCAAATTTTGCACGAAATTTACTTTGTTGGACATTAAACCATTGTCTCGCATGCGTACAGTGCGTACTGAGGAGAATTTACTGCCATAGCGTACAGTGTCAATGAGGATCGGGAAATGTCAATTAGTAGCCGTTCTCAGCAATTGGGCATGTGTTGCTCAACCACATGGAAAATTTCACGTGTTGATTTGGGTTTGAAAGCCTATAAAATTCAACTTCTGCCAGAATTGAAGCCGAATGACCTACCACAACGTCTAATTTTTGGTGAATGGGCCTTAGAACAACTTAATGAATATCCTCTGTTTTATAGAAAAATTGTGTTCAGTGATGAGGCTCATTTTTAGCGTAACGGATATGCAAATAAATAAAACTGTCGCATCTGGAGTGATGAACAGTCACATGCCATACAAGAATTAACGATGCATCCCGAAAAAACGACAGTTTGGTGTGGTTCATGGGCTGGTGGCATCATCGGTCCATTTTTCTTCAAAGACCACCGTGGAACGGCGAACAATATCGAGCAATGATACGCAAATTTTTTTGCCGCAGTTGGCCGAGTTGAACTTGGTTGACATGTGGTTTCCTCAAGACGGTGCCACATGCCACACAGCTCGTGAAACAATGGAGATGTTGAAGGATGAATTTGGTGAACAAATTGTTTCTCCAAATGGCCTCGTGAATTGGCCGCCAAATTCATGCGATTTGACGTCTCTGGATTATTTCTTGTGGGGTTAGGTAAAGTCGAATGTGTATTTGGACAAGTCGAACACGATTGAAGCCTTACAGGATAACATAACACACTTATTTCGTGGGATACAGACCGAAATGCTCGGAAAAGTGACGCAAAATTGTACATTTCGAATGGACCATTTGATACGGAGCCGCGACAAAATTTACATGTAGTGATCTTCAAAATGTAAATGGCAAAGGCCAGGTTATCAAGTTCAATAAAAAGTTTGAATATATGATGCAAATTGAGTGTTCGACTAAAAAAACTACGCTTAAAAATCAGCCTTTACTTCTGTTTAATGAAGATAGTAGCAATATCTACTGCGGAAATGTATTTTTGCATTTCTAAATATTAACTTTGCATTGTCTTCATACCTCATATTTACGAATGTCTAATCTTGTCTAAACAGAAAAAAAACAATCTCACTTCATGCGAAGAAAGAAACAAACGGGGCGTACGTACATGCTGATGCAGACTGGGCAAGACATAGATTGAATGCTCAGAATTTCTATTGTTCTGTAACTCTATTAACTCTATAACAAGAGTTATTTTAGCATGTGGAGAATGTCCATCGGAAAAATTTGAGAATTCTTATTGGAAAAAAACTACTACTTCAATTACCTTTCTATTCTTATTTTTCGCTGTTTTTCTCATTTGTATTCATTTTGTAATTGAACTTCTGACATGATCATTCTGATATATAATATTCAATACTCTCTTCCATAGGGATGCCAGACATGTTAAAATTCCAATTGCTTTTATCTATCCAAAAATATATCAAATATTTCTTCACGTGTACACTGTTCAACTTGACTGACTTTAAGACTAGCACGAATATTCAGAATTTTTCACTGGATAAATCAAGTGAAAAAACCAATTAATAAACCCAATTAATATTTCAATCTGTTTTCATGATAAATCCATTGTAAATGATTCGAATAAAAATTAAATCTGGTTATTTCGAATAAATTCGAATAAATATGAAAGAAAACGTACGATTGTACGTTACGAATACGATTGTCGTGTACCAATCAATGCTCTGTTATAACTGTTTATCGTTCGGTAGTAATTTGCAACTCATAATGAATCGATCCATGAAAGAGTAGTTCAATTTCATATAGTATAAGTTGTTAGCTAATGTTCTAAAATATCGAAGCATTTTTTAACAAAGAAGTTTCAGTACTTCAGTTTTCAGATGAGTATTTGAAATGTTTATTCCTCAAGTTATCTTGGCATATACCCATATTAATTGAAATATTCAAAGTGAATCATATTTTATTTCTTTATTTCCATGATCAATATATTGTTCCACATGTTGGACAATATGTTGCTACTGGCCTATGAAAAGCGCTGTCCGACATTGACCCTGTTATTACATCTCCTGTCACGACATCTGTTTGTACTACTTCTCCTGAGTGATGAAGATGGCTGTCCAAAATTCCTACAGGATGGTATGCTGGAGTCACGATGATGGGTCTGTATGTTGCTGGGTGGACGATAACGTCTCCACATTTTGGAGTTCCAAGGTATTTATTCAAGATAGCTTTACCGAAACACCATGTGGTTTCACCACATTTTGAATGTATACTGAGAATCAACGCGATGAAAACCTGAAAAATTATAACTTAAGTATATATATATATATATATATATATATATATATATATATATATATATATATATATATCAAGATATATATATATATATATATATATATATATAGTTTCAAGATTTACATCTGTATTATTATAGTATTATTACCAGCTGTATACTATAGAAAATTGAGTGGAATTTTTCTTAGTGAAATATTCACGTAGGCTCCCTCTAACGGAAAAAATACGTATAAACTCTCCCAAGCGTTCAAGATTCCTACTCTTGACAACAGTAGCGCGAGTGACAGACTTTGTAGATATTTCATTCGAACACTACAGAAAAATGTCCGCAATTGAAATGTCTCGAAAGTGATGGGTTCGTTCTTGTTGACAACATTTGTGTAGACAACTCCCTGAGAATTTCATTTGAAATATTTCGATTGGGAGTCTCAATATATTGTCATCAACTGAGTTGATGACAATATATTGATGAAATTTCATTTGAAAAAGGCCCAAGAAAAGGACCGAAACGTAATGTGATATAGATGTTCGATAAATATTTTTGAGAACCAGAAAACCCAATAATTTCTTTCCGAAAATATAAATAAAATGGTTCAAGATAGCAATGAATATGAATATATATATATATATATATATATATTCATAAGTTTTCAGCCATAACAGGCTTTAATATTCCTCTGATAATGAAAATCAATGAGTGAAGATACAAAAAATCTAATTTGATTTTTCTAAAAAATAAGTTTGACATTTGATATCTATAGTAACTCATAAATTCAATTATTCATTAGTTGTAATATAACAACGAAACGTTAACAAAAATAAACTTTTTCATATTAAAAAAAGCCTGTTATTGCTAAAAACTTTCAAAATAAAATATCTTAAACAGGCAATAAATCAATTTAAAAAAAAAAGAATTTTTTCAAATAATGATTTTTTTTATAATAATTATATTGAAAAATGGATTTTGTTAATTCAATTGAATATATACAAAATTAATACAAATTTCTGTTCTATCATTCAAAGATTTCGACATATTCGTTCAATATCCGAAAATTTTTCAAAATTTGGAGAATGTATTACATGTATGACTTATGTTTTTCAATCTTCAATGTCATGGACAAATATTTTGTTCAAAATTGTTGAATATGATCTCAGAGTTTTCGTGCAATTCTGTTATTATATGGGTTAAATGCAGAAGTATCTATAGTTATCGTTTCGAAAAATCATTTTCTAAAAAATATCACAAATTCTGATATGATACTTGGGGAAAATTATTATACATATTCAAACACTCAATTAAATTTTGTCATATATTGAATAATACGCATGACGCGCAGTTCGAAGTACAACTTCTTCTTCAGATGCTAACTTATCACTGTTATAACTATACAAATACAGTTGTTCATATTTATTTCTATAGTGCCATAACATGAATGAAAGAATAGATTCTAATAATAGAAACTGGAAAGAAATCAGGTAATAAAAGGCAGTTACAGGAATAAAAAATTACACTTGAACATAAATGATGAAAGTTAAAAACAAAGAGATGAATAATTCTTCTTATCTGCTTCAAGATTTCTATTATTGAAAATATAATGTAAAAGAATATTATAAACATCTGATTGAATACTAAGTGATGTCCTGAATTTCTGAAATTATTGATTTGTAACGGATCTTCAAAATTTAGTCTTCTATTCTATTCTCTTTCCTTGTCATTCTATGTTTTGACACGCTGGAATAGGTATAATGATCTGTATTTGTGAAAGTGTTAATTAAACTTCTCAGAAAAAAACTCGCGTTCTATTATGCAATAGATGAAGAAATTCAAATTGGTTTAACCTCTGTAATAGCATGTTATATATAGCATTAATTTTTTTCAATGATACAATTAAATCATATACATAAATACTTTGAAAACCGAAAGTTATTTGAGTGAAAGCAGAAGATAAATACATTAATCACCTTTATGTTAAATAAATCAGAATATAATATTATATTTCCGCAACAACGAAATAAAGAAAAACTTGCAAAAAATATGTTCGATATAAAAGACCCATATTCTTACCAATTTCATTATTCACTCTCCCAAAACTTTATTACCAGTAAAACGATGTTGATATTCTATCCTTGTGTCCACTATATATGCAACTTTTATTCAATTCAGATTCTTTAGATTACAATAAAAATTATGAGAATTTAAATATGGAATATTCAGCCAAAATGCTCATTACATTATATGTTGAACGATTACAGTGTTTCTTAAATTTGTTTGAAAAATAAACTATGAAATCTTCATAAAATACGAAAGTAGTAATGAAAAAACTACAATAATGTTTTATACTCAAATGTAAATCTCATTTACCATTTTATTGTCCATTCAATTTCATTGCCAATCACAACAAATTTAATAAGCGGTATTATGCTGTTATTATACATTCAGTATCGAGTTCATTGGATATTTGAGAAGAAACATTTCTTAGGTTGTTTCTTATCTATATTTTCGACAATGAACACAAAATTTACATAATCAGAGCGAAATCATTCCATGGTGGAAGCATCACATCATACTTTGTTCCGATTAGGTGTATGTATATGTGTGTGTGTGTGTGTACGTTCGTGAGTAGTTCCTTGCGCGCGCGCGTGTGTGTGTGTGTGTGTGTGTGTGTGTGTGTGTGATAGAGTGTGTATGTGTGTGGGATGGAGTGTTTATTGTATGTGTGTGTGTGAAAGAGTGTGCAGTATGTGTGTGTGTAAAACAGTGTAAGTGTATGTGTGTGATAGAGTGTAGGTTTATGTGTATGTGCGGTTGTATGTGTGTGAGGGGGTGTGTCCGTGTTTGTATGTGTGACAGTGTCCGTGGTGTGTGTGTGTGTATGGATGTCTAAGTGATCTTACATCTACACATATTTCATTTTCATAAATTTTTCCTCTAATTGAGACCCGAAATATAAAATATTTGGTTCACAAAATACAATCAAATGGAGGACGTTTATTTCCATTTTGATTGGGGGGTACATTATTTCAGCAAATTATATTAGAAGGAGAGAACCTTCTTAAGCCCCTAAAAATATTATTATCATCATTTTTCTAATGGCGGAGGTCAGGGACGTATGTAGTTCCGTTATGCGCCAGTTTAACGACGATTCCAAACGGTCCAAGATTACGGGGAAATCGAAACCACCAGCACGAGTAAGCAAAGCGCGTATAGGATCGCTGGCCACTAAAAACTGAAATCATTTTTCATATGTACCTAGTTTCCCAATGAGAATGGCTCCTAGCCACATCTCGAGAACCGTTTGTAATACAGAAAAAAAAATTATATTAGAAGTGACCTCGAGAAAAACCTGGAAATTATTTACGGATTAACGATGAATTATTGAAATTTAATTCGAGGTACCTCTTTCTTCGAGCACTCACAATTTTTATTTGCGTCAGTATTCCAATATTTCCTTATTCCAATCAATACACGCAAAATTTTCTATAATTATTATTTTCCAAATTATTTTCTTTTTCAATCTTTCTCTTCCCAAATTTTTCATGAACACCCTAACTTCCTCAAACTCGGCGTCCTCTTTCGATTGTTCTCAATTCAGCGGTGGCCTTGTCCGGGGGTGCTTCGTGCGGAATATCTTTGCGAGGCACTTTGTCCTACGGAAAAGTACCTATCTGATGCGAAAATAGGTCTGGTTGTTTGGTAGGTATTCGTTATTTCTGACGAGAAATGCTAAAGCTATACAAATAAATAAAATTTGAATTTTAAAGTATTTGACTTACATTGGAAGATTTACAAAATTCACGAATATAGAGATGATAAAATTCAAAATTTATGTTTTGCGATTTTTGCTAAGACTGAAATCTTTAATTAAAGCAACATCATCCAACGAAAGAGCTACGTCATTTTCGATTGAGAGAATAGCATGGGCTAAAAACAGATCCTTCGTTATCGAATTACTCAAATAAGTTTCAATAATTTTAAGGCTCGAAAAACTGCTTTCAGCAGACACAACCGTATTAGGTTTGGTGGCAATAATTCTCCAGAACTATTTCGATAGTGGGTTAAACTTCAGTTAATTTTTTTCAATTATGTATTTTAGCACCGAGATAATGTCATCGTTTCCTTCATACACACGTATGAACATATTCAGTTCTTCGTAAAATTCTTGTCCATCAATATTAGATGATTCTCCTACTGTCATAGATATTTGCAAGTCGCTGCATTGCTTCAAAAGGTGAGAAACTTTCACTTTCACTAATTTCCTTTGATTTTTTTATATTATACATGAAACCAAATATGCTCTCATGAGGTTCAAGTAGCTCAAACCTAGGATGGCAGCTTGTGCGCACATTGTCGACAACAACATAAAAATAGTTTGTTTTGAAAATCTCTTCCGCATTTAATTCATGAGCTTCATATTTCCCTTAGTAATCAAAATGCCTTTTTTTACGTATCTGACTTCTTCAAACTGTGTGTACATATCATTTTTCTCGGTTATTTCTCTCGCTGTTACAAGGAATGACTGAAAACCATTTTCTCGATAATTATCCAGCCAATTTGTGAATGCGTCTAGGTGTTGTATAGCCACATCTAAGTGTATGTTTCAGCTTTGCCACATTTTATTGATAACATTAATATTTGTAAGAATGTTCACATTTTACTGATAACATTAATCTTTGTAAGAATGTTTCACTGTCATATGACAAGTGAAACTACAAATTCGTAGGTAGTTATTTCCTTTTCTATAGAATAGCATTCACTGTTGTATTTTCTGCTAAATCCATCAAAGCATTACATATATCGCTTAGTTGGTATTTGTCGGCCTTCAACGATGCTACACCTGCACACCCATCTAGTTTCAGAAGGAGGTTTTAGCGATAAGGATTTCTTATGTGCATTTAAAATAGCCCACCTTTTACTTGAGCCGACAAACAGAGTGTACAACCTTTGTAGCAAACCAAAAGAAGATTTTACTTGGACACAAGACGATGCTCCATCTTCTAGGATGAGATTTTCGCTATGACTTCCACAAGTTAAAAATAAGCGAGTGGATTAATTTCCATAACACTTTTTGGGACACCACTTTTTTCACCACGCATATTGGTACCATTATCATATCCTCTGGCCTCTGCAGAGGCCATGATAATGGCCTCAAGGTTTTGCAATGATATACCTAACTGTTCTAATTCTGTGATTTTATAATTAGATTACCCAGCATATTGTGTGCTACCCGCACCATAGTCGGGAGTTCTACCAACTAAGCTACGGAGACCGGCGAGCTGTGTACAGAAACTTATCACAACAATAAAACTTCTTTTCAAACGCTCCAAGACCCTTTCTCGTCATAATTTGGAAAAAATCCAGTAGAGAACTACTATTATCCATGAGCGCCCTCTCTAAAGTAGAAACGAGATAGACTATCTCGAACATGGTAGAGCGCATTGTCATGACAATATCAGTGCGTTCTTCCATACCAAGATGGCAGGCTTTGTAGACGTTTCATACTGAGAGGTTTCCTTGTTTATCCACTGTTGCCACCTGTAGTACTTAAATCGTTCTATTCTACCTTTTTGACTCTTGTAGGATGTATGATCGATTAATCATAGTTGTACACAAATTATACGATCTTTTTGAATCTTATCTTATAGCAATCATAATAACGAAGTTTATTATAGGTAATATTAGAATTAAATTACCTAAACTATCTGTAATCAATTAATAACAAATCTAATTTTCGTTCTGTTTAATTCAAAACACGCACACATACACATATATATATATATATATATAATTTATGGGTATATATATATATATATATATATATATATATATATATATATGTGTGTGTGTGTGTGTGTGTGTGTGCGTGCACCAAATATATATATATATATATATATATATATATATATATATATATATATATATATATATATATATATATAGAGGTATATGTTCAAACTAAGGACCCAGAAATTTGGGAACAATTTAAAAAATATTAATCTTTCTTTATTAGACATGCACAATGGGAAAGAAAATAAGAAAACCAGAAAAGATTAACAGAATATGACATGAAAAATGATTGATGAAGAAATGGGTAGAAGAAAATGGGGCGCGAGGGGTTCTGCAGAAAATCTCAACAAATTCTCTACAACTGTTGCAGGTTCCATAATTGAAAATACACCAGAAGCTAGAAATGTATCAAGTAGGTACTTGAAAATCAAACGTGACTACAGATCTTCATTTTTTAAACCTGTTATCAAGGAAGATGTTTGTAAATATATTCACAAAATCTCACCAAAAACCACAGAAGACAAATTTGAAATGAATGCTGTATCAGTAAAGAATATTATGAACTATGTAGCAGAACCATTAACTGACATTATAAATGCATCATTTGAGCAAGGTATATTTCCAGATAAAATGAAAATGGCAATTATTTGTCCAGTAATGAGAAAAGGAGACCCAATGGACCCAAACAACTACAGACCAATTGCGATATTACTTGTTTTTTCAAAAATATTAGAATTGGCTATGACAGAACAGATAATGGCATTTTTACTCCAACAGAGTGTTATCAGAGACACAATTTGGTTTTCGACCAAACAAATCAACAACATTAGCCATGAAAGCACTCTGGGATTTCATCATTCAGGATTTTGAAGAACGCAGCATGGTTTCACTACGATACTTCGATTTGAAAAAAACCTTCGACTGTATGTGTCATGACTTGTTCCTAATGAAAATTGAACACTACGGAATTAAGGGTTTAGCGCTATCTTTAATGAAATCATTTTTAACAGATCGCTGTCAGGTTGTGCGAGCCAGTGGACAAACCACTACAATGATGCCTCTTCAACATGGAATACCGCAAGGATCAATATTGGGTCCTCTGTTTTTCATAATATATATTAACGACTTACCGAAGAACTTCATGTGTCAGACGATTTTATATGCAGATGATACAACAATAGCCATAAAAAATATAGAATTACCTATATTAAAAAAGCAAATGGAAAATATCGATCGGTTAGCATCAGAATGGTTCAATGCGAACAAATTATGCTTGAACAGGGACAAAACTATAACTCTGCTATTCACATCTTCAGAACGAACTGAATCATTTCGTGCTGCTACATTTCTTGATATTGTTATGGATACAAAGCTCACATGGGAAAGTCAGTGCTAAAAATTAGCTTACGACCTACACAAATTGATATCTCCCATAAGACGAATTATCACATTGGATTCAGCTCTGCAGGCCAATTTTGCACTTTTCCATTCAAGAATGGTTTATTGTTTGGAAATATGGGGTGTGTCAGGTCATGTTTTCAATATCTAAGTTGCTCAAAAAGAAGCTATAAGAGTTTTGGAGGGTGTGAGTAGTGAAACACAGTGTAAACCATTATTCGTAAAATATAGGGTACTGAATGTAATATCAAAACTTGCAATCAGATTGATTATGAGAGAATACCTATAAGAGAAGAGCAAACTATCACATTATTTGAGAATATAGCAGATTTGGCTCGTGGAGTAGGCAGATTGAGGCCACGCAACCGAATTATTTCTTATCGTTCCTAGTTTCCCTCATTTGGTTCGTGGAGTAGGCAGATTGAGGTCACGTAACCAGGTAACCTTTCCTCATTTTCCTTCATTCAGTTCGTAGAGTAGGCAGATTGAGGCCGCGTAACCGAGTTACCCTTATCTTTACTAATTTATTCCAACTCCTGAAGATGACTTCACAACAGAAGCCGAAGCGTCGAGATTATATAACTCTAGAACGCGGTTCATTCCGAGAACCAAGTTTTAAAGTTTTATACATACTTCTGACCGCGGAAACCTTTCTGAATATATATATATATATATATATATATATATATATATATATATATATATATATATATATATATATATATATATATATATATATATATATATATATATATAAATATATATATTTCTTGAAATTGATTTATTGCCTGTTTAAGATATTTTATTTCGAAAGTTTTTAGCAATAACAGGCTTTTTTTGATATGAAAAAGTTTATTTTTGTTGACGTTCCGTTGTTATATCAAATTATATTATTATTATATTAGTTTTGACAAAGTTGTAATATAACAACGGAACGTCAACAAAAATAAACTTTTTCATATCAAAAAAAGCCTGTTATTGCTAAAAACTTTCGAAATAAAATATATATATATATATATATATATATATATATATATATATATATATATATATATATATATATATATATATATATATATACTAGCTTTTACCCGCGACTTCGTCCGCATAAGTTTTTTTGTTTTCTCCCGGCTGTAAGTCCCCCTGCAACAATGTCCCACTATCGTGTTCCGGTCCTCAACTTCACATCAACTGAAGTGATTACCTATCCTGAACTGATTACTGGACTCAAAGTTCGTATAAATGTCTATCTAATTACCTCCTCAAGTTTAAAGCGTAGATAGTTATGTAGTACTATATTAATTCTGTGGTGTAGGTAATTAGATTTTATCTGTATGTAATGTAACAGTCAGTTGAATAAAAAATCGTATACAAATCATATCAATAGTTTTGGCGTAATGTGATTCTAGACAGAGTTTTAATGTTGTAGATAGGTAACTATGTATAGGTTCCTGTGGGAATGAGATATTTTCCCGAAGTGAAAAGTAGTCTGAATTCTGGTACCTTCCTACCCTATAAGTTAAGTAGTGTGATGGAATGTCGCTAAGTTTCGATCCAAGTAAAACTGTTAAATAAAGACAGTTGCATCAAAATTTCATCATAAATTCCCTAAATGATGGCACCTACTACCCTCTATGTTAGAAAAGTGATCAAATACTAACTTGAAGTCTTAGTAACACTCAGTTTAAAAAAAAAACATCAAAATCATTTCAGTAGCTATGGCGTCATGCGCTTCTTGACTCGATCACGCTAGATTTCCGCGGGAATGAGGTATTTTCCCGCCGTAAAAAGTAGCCTGTGTCCGTGCCTAGGATCCTATCTTCAAATAAACCAAGTCTTATAAAAATCCGTTCAGACGTTAAGGCATGTGTGAGGTAAACTTTTGAAACAAACGATTAAAAATCACTAACTTAATTAGTTTTCTGCCTGCTGCCTACGCCTTAAGTACAATAGCATGAATATTAATAGCTCATATCCTTTTCTAGATTACTCTCTATCACCTAACTAAATTTCATCAAAATCCGTTTAGCCGTTTAGGCATGATAGAGCAAAACTCCCAGCAAAAACCATAAAAAAAAAAAAATCACTAACTCAATTCAGTTTTCTACCTACTTCCTATTCTCTAAGTATGATGACGTGATGATTTTGATCTTATATCCGTTTTTAGGTAACCATCTATCACCTTACTAAATTTCATCAAAATCCGTTCAGCCGTTTAGACGTGAAAGAGCAAATGTCCCAACAAAAACGACTAAAAATCACTAACTCAATTTAGTTATCTCCCTACTGCGTACCCCCTAAGAACGATGGCGTGATTATTTATAGCCTATGACCATTTCTAGGTTATCGTCTATCACCATACCAAATTTCATCAAAATCCGTTCAGCCGTTTAGGCGTGAAAGAGTAACAGACAGACAGACAGACAGACAGACAGAGTTACTTTCGCATTTATAATATTAGTATATATAGTATTAGTATATATATATATATATATATATATATATATATATATATATATATATATATATATATATATATATATATATATATATATATATATATATATATGTATATATATACAACACAAATTTCGAATTTGAAAATTGATTTGTAATAATTTTACTACCAATGTAAGTGCCTCAGATTAGTATCCTTCGAAAAAAAGTATACTCATCTCTAAAAAGACGCCCCCAGATAGTAACTCTGGTGGTAACAATTCTAGATTTGAAAGATATTGACTGAAACTATTACTTTTGTAATTATTTATGTACGATTAGACAGTTTCAATTACCAGCAATGTGTTATTGTTGTAGCTGAAAGGAACTGAAGCTGTCAAATTGTACATACATAATCGCAAAAGCTACTATTTGAATCAACTCAAATCGACAATAGGGTATTTTACTGTTTCCAAAAAAATATCTCGAATTATTCGTTATAGCTGATGCATATTTCCCATTCAATTAATTATCTTTAAATTTTTCAAATTTTTATGAAAATGATAGAGAAAGTTTGAATTAATAAGAAACCCGCCAAAACACTGCTATACAGGTTACTCAATGTGGTGACGTCACGATGCAATAAACACAGTAACCGCCACATTGTAATACGACTGTCGACTATTAAATTTAGTGATTGTAGACGATTTCACAACTTTACATTTTAAAGTGATGTTCCACATGAAAGCGTGGGATTTTACAGTTATGTCTTTCGGGTTTCTACGAGAGAGAATTAACCTTCTTTTTCCGAATTAACCTTCTTTTCCGAATTTTAGTGTTTGACGGAAGGTTCACAAACATTTTCTCCGGGGTTTCAATAGATGTGTTAGTACATAGCTGCAAAGTCATGACACTGGCTACTTATGACACGACTTTCATTTTCATTTACCACAAGGGTTACAGAAAAACTTTTTGTTCTCACTTTGTGTTCGATACACATCCTACATTTTATTGTGCAAATTCCAGATTCTCGAAACTGTTGAATATATAGAGGACCTGCAAAAGCAAGGAAACCATAGTATATTTCTTACATGTGTAGTACTGCACTTGATTGAATTTATTATGATTTTGTTTCGCAAATTGGTAAATAAATAAACTCAAAAATGTATAGGTATATTAATTTTCGTGCTTCTTTCATGCTATTTCACATTTATTTTCAACTAAAGCTGTAAGTATTGAATGGTCATTTATCAAATAACCTAAAATATTTGTGATATTAAGCAATATATGATTATTTATATGGAATATTAATTCATTTAGAGTATAATTTATAATATATAGAGTAATACTGTGCTGTTCTTTTCATTACATTTCCATTTACATTCTTTATTTCTAGAGCATAAAAATCAGGATTGTTTTTAAAAAATTGTCCAACTATAATATCGTCTATTCTTGATCGATATTTCTGCAATCAGCTTTAACAAAATTACTCTCCATCGTCCTTAGATACCACATATTTATAATTATTCAGAATAATTTCTCTGTTTTGTCTCTTACAAATAAAATAGCTGATAAAACCAGGAAATAAACACTCAAGCACACACGTACAAAGACATCAGAGAAATGAACGTTATTTTTTGTTGGCTTTGTTTCCTGCACGGTGACGTCACTCGCGATTTAGCCAATCCAGTGCGTTTTCAATCACGTGATCAAATATAAAATTTTATTATTTTATTATTGATTCATTTTAAAAATCATATATAATTCTAAAGGATGTAATGGACAATGGACATATTGGTTTAAAATAATATTTACTATCGAACTAACAACATTTTAATCTATATTTTTATTGTAGTCAAATAGCCTATTGTTAGCATGAGAGCTTATTTAATCAAGTTGAAGAACAACGGTATACAAAATTCGAGATTCTGAATATGTATCTGTGGAAATGACACTTTTCTCATATCAAAAATTTCAGTTATAAATGTTGAAACTAACTGAAGCTGATTAATTTTCCTCAAATGATAAATATTGATTCAAAATTATAATAACTTTCTCTTTTTAAATTTATCTCGTTTTCCATTGAAATTTCATTACGTACCTACTATTCTTTTCTTTGAACTGTTGGCAAAATACGATCATTTCTGGTTAAAGGTACGATTTTCTCAAGAATGAAGTTAGCAACTATGCTGTAGATGTGTGGAAAAGTCCCATGTCTTATCACCCCGATTCACACCTAGGCGCTGTTATATAGGGTGTTGGATGTTATATAGGGTTATCCGGTAAATATAAACGATTCGAGAATTCCGAAACTAGAACATTCAGTTCAGTGAACTGTAAAAAGTTAATTTAGGTAAATCTCTCAAACCTATCATAAAGATTCAATTTTTTTCTCATAATTTTCAATTATTTCTATAGAAATAATTTAGTTATTCATTTAAGAATATACAAAACAATCAACTTGGAAAATGCAGTTAGTTTATAGTTGTTTTTTATTTTCAGGAAATATTAATCAAATATAATGTATCAATTTTATGAAATTCTGTTATTAAATTTCATTTTATATTATCATATGCCAGAATGAAATATTTTAGTGTCATCAAACAGTTTTAATATTTCTGAAATAATTGTTTCGACCTTTTTATTGCCAATTCACTCAAAATTGTATCTTTCCCACATACATTAATACTAATGATATTTCTGGAAATTCTCACATATGTACTTGAAATATCTTTCATTAAATTGATTAGAAGTCCATTTCAACAGAAATTTCAAGATCATATTAAATCATCAGCTCGTGAACTGTTCCCAGATTTTGTGTAATTAATAATTTTAGTAACACCTTATTAGCAACTTTGTTCACCTGAACGTTTCAGAATAATATCAAGTGAAACAGTCACAATATTTATCTGAATTGACGAACAAATATTTTCCATTTTGTTTCTGTATTAAGTAACAGTTGTCAAGATGTTTGAATAACAGACTCTAGAACTCTACTTTCTCACCTAATGAAGGCTAATTGTGAACTACCAGGATAATTGAGTGATTATAGCGATCAATACCGAAAGTAATGGAGAAACGTGCGATAGTAAACACTTAATACATGAAAAAAATTAATTGAGATTCATAGAGGTTGTGAAATACTGCAATAAGAAAAAATCAGAGGAGTTTGTTAAGCATCACCGGAAAGCCACAATGAGGACTAGGAGTCAGTGGGCAAAACTTCAGCAATGAAATAGACCTGTAGAAATGGGACATAGACTGAACATTCTGAAATATTCCAACATATCTACAAGGTCTGTTCGAAACAAATTTCAAATTTTCAATTTTTATGGGCTGTGCACATTTGATTATCGAAAAATTATCAAAAAGTTGTTTTCAAATGTCAATAGGTTGCGTTAGTAGTACGCTCGCGTTTATTCCCGTATTTCAGGAGCCTATTCGGCGATACTTTTAAGGAAATTATATAATTACTATAACATTCTCTTGGTTAATTTCGCCGAATTAAAACCGAAAAAAATATCGCCGAATAGGCCCCTGAAATACGAGAATAAATGCGAGCGTACTACTAACGCAACCTATTGACATTTTAAAACATCGTAGATGATATTTGTCAAATAGACATTGGAATTTAGTAGATACCTACGGCTATAGAAGATATGTGAAATTTCGATGCTTGGTGTGTCTGTAATCTGAGAGGTGTGTTTTCTACTGTTTCCTATAAATGGAATTGGGGAGTATTCATTACTCTACGATCTTCCACTTGGAGTCACAAGAAGATGCTTGGAGATTGAAGTCGTTGCCTCACTTCGATGGACGTGGTGCGACTGACGAGTTCCTTGCAGAACGAAACATATATGTCTCGCACTTCCAACAGGTGTGGCATCGATTTCAATATTTCTCTAACATTTATCCCTTGAAGGGTGATGGAGACATCACATCTTGAAGGATGATGGAGACATCACATCGTACACGTACACATATCTAGCTCTACTATAACATTCTCTTGGTTAATTTGAATTTTTCAAATGAATGTTCTAGTGTTCATTTTCTTAAATATTTCACTCAGTGCCATAAGCACAAAAAAATTTCATATCCTTTATATATATATAAATATATATATATATATATATATATATATATATATATATATATATATATATATATATATATATATATATATATTCTATTTCATCATTATGCGATCATACTTGAATTCCCTTTTAAAATGAATTTTATGATAGACCACCAATTTCCCTCATCTACTTATTAGTTTTCCACAACTAAGCTTTCAATAACAAGGTGTCAATATCTATCATTAGACAGAAAAATTCCCTACGTATGTGTTTAACTACCAGCTGTTCATTATAAACTCAACTCTGAATTAGTTGAAATTTTTCATTTAATAATGCTGATATGTGATTTTTGCAATTGAATTATTCTCATAGATGTCGGTTTTTAATAAATTGCTGTAAATTACGTCTATACCGAGGAAATGTCTTGTTAAAATTTAATGAAATATTCTCTTGCTGCGGCAAGCAATGAGTGAAATGGCATGCCCATTTACACATTTTATCAATTTTATATTTTGAAAAGATCATGGGATAGTGTCTGGAATAATGATGATTTATGTTGGTCATTAAGCTGATGTTGTAATTGAAATGGAAGTAAATTAATCCTTTTCACCTCATTCTGTAATAAATGGTAATTCACGTTGAAACGTTTTTGTGTGATCTTGCAACCGATAACGTTAAGACAAGTTGATAATGCAGGAAACTGATACCAATACGTGTAGAAACGGAGAAGATTCGTTGTAGTTTCGGGAACTCCGGAAGGTATTTGAGTGCATGAGTTGTTGTCGTTTTCAGATTAAGAAAAGCAAAAATTGTAAACCAATTTTATAACAATATAATTAAAATTGAAGAAACAAAATTGATGATCAGTATATCTCTTGAATTTTTTTATTCCAGCATTTTTCGACGACAAAAAATTATTTCGCTGAATGTTCACTATTATCATTATATTCACTATTTTCCATGCTTGCAATTTCTATATAGTAAAACTTTATACTGCACTGGAAACAATCGGGTTATCAAATTTGCTCCGAAATTAAAGGATATATAAAAAACAATTTCAATTTTAAGAGAAGCATGTGGCGTACCCTCCATAATGTCGAAATTTGCAAGTCAGATTGTGAATAAATTCAATGGACGATGAATCTACTCCGTGATAGTTCATATTTGAATGAGAGGTAATAATAAAAACTTGTCTAAAAATCACTGACTGAACAATTCTTTATTCGACTAGTTTCGCCTTTTACAGCATTATCAAGAATGAATACATATTACAAAGAAAACCTATAAATATTTTGCAGATCTGTTCGGACCACCTTCAATTTCGTCATAGAGGTGGGGGTTTCAAAATTATCAGAGATTTAACAGCGGGGAATGGTTTAGGTCTAACTGGTCATTAAGAAGATAGTATTTATCGGATTTTTGAAGTTTATTTATTTCCATGGCTTCCAGGTAGTTCATTTTAATTCCTTTTTCAGTAATGAAGTATCTCAGGTTTAAAACAACTTGAGATCTTATGTCCTGTCGACTCTAGATGTTCCCGAAAAGCAGATTGTCCGTTTTTTACGTGTTCTTTTAGCCTAGTTTCAAAACATCTTCCGGTCTGGCCAACATATGACGACTTACATTCTTCACAGTCCAATCTATAAATTCCAGACTTCTTCATTGGCTCGGATAATAATAAATTGCCCGAATCCGATAATGCTGTAAAAGGCGAAACTAGTCGAATAAAGAATTGTTCAGTCAGTGATTTTTAGACAAGTTTTTATTATTACCTCTCATTTAGTCAGATTGTGTACCACGCCTCTGCTAAAATTCGAAAAACAGTTGTAATTTATCAAATATATTACTTGTATATAAAATCTCGTTGAAATTCCAAAATTTTACCACAGATTTGGTGAGGAATGTTTCATTTTCAGCCTGTATCTCAAATTTTGGAATTCTCAGAATTATCCAAAGAAATACCCACTTACATATTGTCTGCGAATTCATTAAGGAAACAGGGTGTTTATCACCCATCACTTTTGAGAGTGAATATTAAAAGCGTTTCGCAAAATTCATCGATCTTGTTGAATGATAATAGGATACAATTGTTTCAGCATTATCTTGAATCATCAGTCCATATTCAATCAATCAATCAAGAATCCATGACATCCAAAACGCCCATAGGTCCTATACCATATCGAGGGGAATTTTTCTCAGTGACAAATTCACGTGAGCTCCCTCTATCAGAGAAAAGGCGTATAAACTCTCCTTAGCGTTCAAGATTCCTACTCATGGCAACAGTAGTGCGAGTGGAAGGCTTTGTAGACATTTCATTGGAACACTACAGAAATCCATTCGCAATGTTTAAAAATAGTCCCATGCCTAATCGCTCCAGATCACGTCCCGGAGAGCAAAAGTACAGCTAGTTTCACTCGCGCTACTGTTGTCATGGGTAGGAATTTTGAACGCTAGGAAGAGTTAATACATCTTTTCTCCGATAGAAGGAGCTCACTTGAATTTTTCACTGGGAAAAATTTCCCTCAATTTGGTATAGGACCTATGGCCGTTTTGAAAGTCATCGATTCTTGATTGATAGATTGAATATGGACTGATGATTCATAATAATGATGAAAAAATTGTATCCTATTATCATTCAAAATGATCGATGAATTTTTCTAAACGCTCTTTATATTCCCTCTCGAAAGTGATTGGTTGAAACACTTTGTAAAGAACAATATGTATCGTTCATATATTCTGAATGGTTAAGTAGAGGTCAAATTGAATTAATACTTCCTTCTTCTATGGAAATTTAATTTTTCCCGAATTAAATGTACTGAAAATTTCGTCGATAATCCACTCGTAAAATGCATTAAATGCAGTTTAATAAATAGTTGCTTCTACTCTTCAATTGAAACGAAGTGTATGAATGTAAGTTCAATCATACTCAAGAGAAGGTTTCGATGAATCATCATTTCTCAAGTCGTAGTACGTATTCGTCAAATTCCTTTCTGTTGCGCTTTTCTTATGACAAAGAACTCGCCGAATGGATAGAATTTCACACTAGAGTGCCGCTATTGTCGCGGCAGGAAAGTGGCCTGAGATTAATCGTATCATCTTTCCTAATACTTCTGCTCTATCGACGCAATATTCTAAACAATCTCCCTTTCATCTAGAAAAGTAGGAGCAAGAAATGCGAGTGAATAAAAATTTGGCTGTTCCCAACATGATTATCAATTAGTTCAGGAACTATAGAAGAAGAATTACAAAGAAATAATGCGCCATCTGCTAGAATGCATAATCGCAAGAAGGGTTGCGTTATTCTTAATGATATTCAGAAGGTGAATGGAAAGGTCGGATATTCAAAGTAATACCGAACTTTTGTCAGCCAGATCATAATTTTTCATCATATACAAGCACATATATATATATATATATATATATATATATATATATATATATATATATATATATATATATATATATATATATATATATATATTTCTTGAAATTGATTTGATTTATTGCCTGTTTGAGGTATTTATTTTGAAAGTTTTTAGCATTAACAGGCTTTTTTAATATGAAAAAGTTTATTTCTGTTGACGTTTCGTTGTTATATTACAACTTTGTCAAAACTAATTAATTCAGTTTTGACAAAGTTGTAATATAACAACGAAACGTCATCAGAAATAAACTTTTTCATATTAAAAGCCTGTTAATGCTAAAAACTTTCAAAATATATATATATATATATATATATATATATATATATATATATATATATACATCGGCCAAACATCACAATACATAAAAGAAAGAATAAACGGTCATAAATACTCCAAACACAACACTGCTTTAAAGAAACACGAACAGGAAAAAAATCTTACATTCGACTTTCAAAATTATAAAATATTGAACAAAGAAAACAACTATAAATCTAGAACTATATTGGAAATGATTCACATTAAAAAAGAAAAAAATGCCATAAACGATAAAACAGATACGAATAGTTTATCTAAAATATACTACAATCTCATAAAATAACATTTAAAATCCAAGAACTGCACGCCCATGAAACCAAAGATAAGAATTCATCGGAAGATGCGCATGTCATAAACAAACGAACCTACAGATGTTACCCATAGACCATAACTCTCGCACTATTCAGTTTTACGAAAGATTTGTGAAATTGAAGTCAATTTCCAACCAACAATGAACCTATAATATTCTTGAAAAAGGCCTAGAGCCGAAACATATGTCGAATAAATAATTACTCCATCAAGTTTAAACTGTGCTCATTCCCAAGAAACCTTCACACTTCCAACCTTCAAGGCAAGTTGCATTTTTTCCGAGCTCTATTATATATATATATATATATATATATATATATATATATATATATATATATATATATATATATATTAAAAGAGCTAAATAAAAAAATGCAACTTGACTTTTTTTGCATCTTTTGCATTTTTCCACACTTCTTCCCAAAAAAATAATTTTTTTAAAGATTTCAGCTTTCTTTGCATTTATTGCCAATTAGTTTAAAATTCTATTGAACATAAAGTTTTAATTACGAAATTTTCAAATCAGTTTGGGTTTGGAACTACCTGCTACCCCAAAATGAGAAATACCAAATACCATAAAAAAGTAACTGTAACCGGAGGATTTCCTAAACACCGCAGCCGGAGCGGCCTCCCCCGGCAAATATTAGGTAAACCATTAATTGAGCAGTAATCTTCCAACGAAAGCATTACGATAAGTGAACAGTGAACCTATTTTACTTTCTTTTAATCAGGATACAATTTAAGGATACAATTTTCGACTTAAACAGGAGGTGTTTAAGTCGAAATGCCTAAAAAGACATTTAATGATATGTGGATAATGTGTCACTGAAAACTTACTTAGGATGGAGACCACCTTTTTTGTACAGTGTGTTCAAACATTGTAAGTATATGTTACATATTGCTATTGGCTTTGGTTTTGAAGTATGTTTTATCTAAAAGTATAAGTATTCATGTATTCAAGATATAGGTAACATTTTACTATTTTTCATTTTCTTCTTTTCACTTATTCGCAACTTATTTTTTAACATATTGTATGGATGTTACTATTTTGTTGTTTATTAAATGAGTTTAGAGGGGTTTTTTATCGAGGTTGCCTCCATCAACAGAAGCCAAGTTCCGTTTCCGTTCCAGAAACCGTTGACCAAGTTCCATAATCCCAGCCTGAAGGAATTTTTAGGAAAATATTGTAAACTAAATGATCCTGACGAGTCAACCTTACGAAAAGCAAGTGTCGACTCGATTTATAAACAAACATTAACTTGTATCAAAAACGAAGTCAATTCAAACTATTTCTATATTGTAGTGAACGAAACTACCGATTCATGCGGTATATATATGGCACATGCGTTAATAGGTGTTTCAGGGGAAACAAATCCAAGCAGATCCTATCTGTTTGCTTCAAAAAAACTTGAAAAAGCTTATTGATTTAACAATTGCACGATTTCTCCAAGATTCATTGAACAGTTTTTTCTTGCCCCAAATTGTTCCCACAGAAAAATCTATATTATTTTTATCTTATGCAGCACCTTAATTAATAGAGTGGCAGAATGAAAATAAGAGAGCAGTTTCCTTTGGTCGATGACCTAATTAGCAATGTAAAAAAAATTATTTTTAAAAGCTCCGACGCGCGTTAAATTTTACAAAGAAAAATTTCTAAATCTTGCCTTACCCCCACAACCTTTATGTTTTCCTTCGATTTCCTCACAAGAAATTGTGAACGATTCATTAGTTGATGTTACTTAGAAAGTATTCTATAAAAGTGTTTCATAAGAGTGAATCACTCTTATCCATTTCTGATTCCAGGGTGAATTGAAAATGGCAAATTGTTGAAGAATTTGAATATATTGTTTATACCTAGTTATTGATAAAGAGTTTTGTGTATGCTAGCTGAAGAATTGAAATTTTGAGAACACGACTGCGTTGGTGGGGAGTAAGAGTTTGAATGAGGTTATAAGTCCAAATAATTTCAAAGTTTTTGTGAATCTTATTCAAGCGTTCTTCATTACACATAGATCTGATAATCAACTCATTGACTATATATAATAAAGAAGCTCTTTTGAAAATGAGATGTATGTATCTTTCAATCTTCTACTATTTCAGTATGTACCTATACCACAACATTCATGCCAGTAGTCGTGGTAATCCACTTACTGAAATTCTAATGACAGAATATCGAAAAACCCATATCACTTGACAAGATTCGATTTCCAGTTCAGTTCAATAGACTTCAAGTAACATATGTATCTTCATGGCGATAGTAGTCCTCGTCAAGCTCAGAGATCGAAGTGGTGGGTTAAGAAAGATTACCCTATTTTCAGAACAGCCGTCCCAATAAATGGCATAGGTATAATTAGGTATGAAATGAAAATCAATTTAATAAAGTTATGCATAAGATTATGAAATAATATTATGCATGATTATGAGAGCTTTTCATAATATGCAATTAACACGAAACATATTACAAAAAACTGATCGTTCTTTAGTGAAATCAAGAGCAGTATATGAGCCTTCTATTTATATATAGTATTATGCAAAAAGAAGAACGACTCCATTTGAATTTTTGGATTCAATAAGGTATTTTTTACTTCAAGAGTATATATAGGAAGATCATGATAAAATTGATGTTTCTCCACTATATTTTAACTAATAACTAATAAATATATTTGATTGAATTCGCTTATCTCTTGGTGAAAGCATTGTTTGATATATTAAATGAAATCACTTGGCTTAGTTTCACAAAAGTTATAATGAATACTTGACAATTGTTCCGGGCTCTTATCCCATTTTCAAAAGTTGAACTGGAGTTCAACTTTCTGAAAAAACCTATGGAAGAAGTATGTATTCATATAATATATTTAATATAATAATTTATTTATTAATAATTATCATTACATTATCATTTATCGATGAATTATTTATATAATCTTAACTATTATCATACTGTAAAAAAGAAGAATATTTAATATAATATAATAATTAATTCATTAGTTATTCATCAATTTTGATTGATAATAACTCATTATCATTTATCAATAAGTTATTTATGTAATCTTAGCTAAGAACATAGTGTAAAAAGGAAGAATTCATTTTTACCCAACGTTTCGTTGCAAATTGTAAATCAAAATTGCTTCATCAAAACTTCGAAATTGATAGTTTTCATTATTGACTGTTATTAGTGAAAACTATTTTGTTTTAAATAATAATTATACCTATTCATTTAGCAAAACTATTACAAAATTTACATATTCATTATTGACTATTATTTGTTCAAAACGAACTTAGCTAATTCCCGTTAAATTACCTTGAAGTCACAAATTATTTTTATGGAGCTGGTCAATTCATTAAATGCATTAAATCCTTCATGAAATAAAGTTTTTCTAGATTTAGAAAGCTTACAAACTAACATGTAGAAACTGTCGACATTTCTTGTATTATAAGCATGCAAACTGATACATGTTACATTTTTTATAATTCAATGTGGATCTATTTTCAGCTTTAAATAGAAATTATATGTTGCATAAAGTATTCTCTGTTTAACTTACATAGTTCTAACTGATTTAACATTTTTTCGATTAAGTAAATCTATCACTTTTCAAAATCGATTCTGTAGCTCTATTTTCCAATTTTTGTAACTGCTAAGATTTTTATTTGCTCAATCCGAAAAACTGAGTAAATCAATATTCAGTGTGTGAGGCATTATTATTAACTTGAAGAGTGCAAAAACTTCAAATAGGTCGCCAGATTTTTTCGAATTCTTCTCAGAAATCCGATTTTCTTGGAGATTTTACACGATATGGAGTTGACTTCATCATTGAAACATGATGTCTCATTTAGCGATAGGCCTAAATATTCAACAACTTTTGCCTTTTCAATGTTCTGGTTTTCAATTCTGATATTTATATTTTCGTTATTATTCACCTTTAAAATTTTACTTCAGAAATTTATTTCAATTTATAATTTGAATTTGAATTTATTGAGAATTAGTTGAGCAATCAATCAGTTGTAGCTACAATTGTTCGCCACAATTTCAGCGAATCGTCAATGAGAAATGACTATTTCCTTTTCATGCTCTGCTAACATTATGATTCCTCAGTTTATTATATATATATATATATATGTAATAATAATGTTTATTTTAGGTTCTCGTAATACAAGTATACAGGTAAAACAAAAGTAACTATTCTAATTTCGAGATCTATCTTTTCAATTATGTTTCCTAAACAAAGATAATAATTTTCTCACAAAGACTGTTCTCATAGCCTGTGGTGAGTAATATATATATATATATATATATATATATATATATATATATATATATATATATATATATATATATATATTTAACATTTTTGATTGGGAAAATATTCATTTCAGTTGACGTTTCGTAGCGAATTGCATCTTGCCAAAACCACTAAAAATTTTCTCAAGTTGTTCTAAAATGTATTTATATTTGGAAAATACCGAAAACATCGCCTTCTATGAAGTAAAGTCTTTATATACACATAAAGACGCAATATGGTTTGAACAATCTATAAGGAGAAATATAAATTTTGTAAAACTAGCAGAACGTTAATGAATTGGTTTCATATATTATAAGGGGTATCTATTAAATATGGATAATTATTCAGATATAAAAACTAGTTGTGTTCTACAATGAATTCAGTGGTTTAAGACTTATACATTTTTATGTTTCATTTACATTTATCCAATTCTCACAATCAGAGAATGAAAATCTCGAGTATTCCAAAATTCTTCCGAATTCACAAGTTACACATTTCCGTCAAGAGTTGATATGACCATTTGACATTATGTTACAATGTGTTGAACCGCAACCCCCTCAATCCCTTCCTAAAAATGTGCAAAGGTGGAATTAAAACCCCGCTCAATGAACGCAATGGAGCCTGAATAATCGAGAAGTTAGCACCGAGGGGGTCGAGATCTGTGGACGAGATGCACAACAGTTCAGATCTGCGTCGCGCTTTGAACGCTCATGTTCTGTGCTCTTCTTTCGGTATCTCGTTTGCGGAAGCTGGAACCTCGCGCGAAATTTAAATATTTGAGTTCGTTTTCCGCAGTGTTAGTATGTCAATAGCAATGGACATGTAGTAGTTTTGTGTGAGGATTATTCCTGAAAAAATGTATTGTATTGCTTAGTGGAATGTCATATAGATATGAGGCAAGTAATTTAAATTTTTTACATTTCATAATTCAATCGTGAATTTAGTTGTTGGTGGTTTTTGAAAGAAATCGAGGCTGAAATGGGACCATCGAGCACGATGAACCCATTCATTCATCAAAAAGTGAGGCAACTGAATTGTTACGTCTGTAAAAGTATTTAGAGGTGATAATGTTTTGAATCAAATGATAAATAGTTTTATATTGGTACCAAAGAAGTTATCATTCCAATTATTGGCGATTCTATTGAGAAAAACCATTTGGAGTTGGTCCATCAAATATTGACTTGAAATTGGTTTGAAGGAAGGCGAAAATATTTCGAAATATTGAATTATGTTCATTCAACGAAAATTAAACTACGAGTATCTACTCGTGAAATCCATCCTATATCCTCTGTTAAGTTTGTTTTGGGTGGCTACAAATATATATATATATATATATATATATATATATATATATATATATATATATATATATATTATTTTGAATGTTTTTAGCAATAACAGGCTTCCTTTAATATGAAAAACATTATTTTTGATGACGTTTCGTTGTATATAATAAGTTCTGACAAGAAGGTGATATACAACGAAACGTCAACAAAAATTAAATTTTTCATATCAAAAAAAGCCTGTTATTGCTAAAAACTTTCCAAATAAAATATATAATTACATATAGTTGAGTTTTATACTTATTCAGAATATGTATATTAATTGGTTTATGTGTGTGAAATTGAAAGTAGATCTGGAAAGAATTTGTTTTGAGATTCGTGAAGTTTGATGGTTGTTGCGTATTCATTTTATGAGTGTTATTTGTAAGTTTAAATTAAATCGTTGTAAATAGAATTAAGATGTTTAATCCTATTCTGTTCTGTTTTTTCATTTACTGTGTTTTCATTATTTTTACGAATGTATAACATTTCTAAAATTTCTCTACATTTTTTGACTAAAACTTCCGAAGCGAATACTGAGCCAGAAATATTCCTCTGATACTACAAATCAATATTTGAAAATATAATAAAACTAATTTGATTTTTCTAAAAAAAAAGTTTGACATTTCGATATCTACCTATAGTTATTTATAAAATTCAATTATTCATTAGTTTTGACAAAGTTGTGATATACAACGAAACGTCAACGAGAATAAAGTTTTTCATATTAAAAGGAGCCTGTTATTGCGAAAAACATTCAAAATAAACTATCTAAAACAGACAATAAATCAATTTGAATATATATATATATATATATATATATATATATATATATATATATATATATATATATATATATATATATATATATATACCAATAATTAATATAATTACGTGAATCTTGAAAATTAACGTCGATATGGGAATAAAAATTGAACCTTACATTCTTAAAAGGAACGTTTAAAAAATTTTGTGTTAAGTGGAAAATTATGTGTTACACATTTTGATCATTTCGACGTTTCGACTCAAATCATACTTAAAGTTTAGATATAGATTATAATTTTTGAAGAGCTTGAAATAAGTTCTGTTCATAAGAGCTTATAACAAGAAATTATGATAAAAAATACAGCTTCAGTAACATTCAAAACTGATATTAGATAACATTATGAGACGCATTTTTTCTCCAAAAGTTAAGCACTCAAAACCTTAGTTTTTCTAATGATTAAATATTGTTTGGGTGGTATATTTCGGCAAAAACATAAGTATATCAAATGTCCCTAGCATGAATTTGTGAGAAAAATTACAGAAAATGTACCTTGAAATTATATCATAATTTATATACCTGTCAATCTTCTTTCAATATTGTACTTTTTGAATGAATTATGCAAATATTCACAATATGGTGGGTTAAGAAAGATTACCCCATTTTTAGAATAGCAGTCAACATAATCCGAAATAAGTTGGCATCGGTCAACCAGGGTATCTCAATGAAAATCAATTTTCTCAAAATAAGATTATGCATTTATCTAAGAGTTTTTCAGAATATGCAAGCAACACGAAACGTTTTCCAACAAAACAGATCGTTCTTCAATGGAATCCAGAGTAGTATTCCAGAGTAGATTTCTACTCAAATCTTGTAATCTAGTAATGCGAAAAGTAGAACGACGCCATTTGAATTGTTTGATTCAATAAGGTATTTCTTACTTCATTAGTAGAAATACGAAGATCATGATAAAATTGATGTTTTCAACTATATTTTAACTAATAATTAATTAGTTAGTTATTCATCAATTTTGATCAATTATAGTTCATTATCATTTATCAATGAATTATCTATATATTCTTAGCTAATAGCAGACTGTGAAAAGAAAGAACTCATTTCTACTCAACCTTTCGTCTAAAATTGTAGCTTCGATTATTACGTAATTACGAAAATCTTGGAAATTAACGTGAATATGGCAATAAAAATTCAAGTTTATATTTTTAAATGAGATGTTTGAAAAATTTTGTGTTCATTCCGTATGGTGGAATATAATGTGTTACACATCTTGATTATTTCTACGTTTCGACAAAAATCATACTTAGTATTTTGAAAGAGCTTGAAAAGCTTTTATTTTTATAGATATTATTTTTGTTATAAAACAAAAAAAAATTAATATAAGAAAAACAGTTTCAATAACACTCAAAACTGATATTAGATAACATTATAAGAGGCATTTTTTCTCCAGAAGTTAAGCACTCAAAAAATTTATTTTTCTAATGATTTGAACGCAATCGAATATTGATTGGGAGGTATATTTCGGCTAAAACATACGTTCCTAAAAATTCCTAATAGTTCCTAATAATAACATAAATATGAGAGAAAAATAACAGAAAGTGTACCTTAAAATAAAATCATAAATTATATACCTTGTCAGTCTTCTTTCAATATTGTCCTCTTTGAATGAACGTTTCAAATGAAATTATTTGTTATGCAAATATCAAAAATATATTAACTTTCTGTAAGCTTCAATGAAAACTTTGGTACAATTACAGTTTTGAATATACCCGCTGATTTTCCATTCAATGCGTTTCAAGGCAGTCAGGATTTTTTCAAAAAACGTATATCTTTCATCCGAAAATTTTTTTGTTCCTGAATTTTCACGAAATTTTTTTTGGTAATGGTAATGTCTTAAATGAATTTGTTTGATTATCTTCTATTCTATTTGATGATGAATCTTCCATGGAATATCAGTAAGAATTGTTTTGCGTTATGTAGATAAATGAAGAAAGTAATGAGTAAAACTTTCGTAAAAGAAAAATATTTGTATTACAGAATTATTCCACCTAGAGGCTCCTAGAACCAACTCTTTAATACAATCCCCAAAATTTGGCATTCACTTTGATTCCATAGCAATTATTATTAGGAGTTTCTGAAACAAGGAACTTGACTAAAATGAATTGAATTAGATTGAGTTCTTTGTAATATTTGACTGCATTTTATCATCTAGTTATCATTTACTTTTTCAGTTTCTTTTAGATTGGATTGAGCTTTCATTTCATTTCATTTATTGAGTTCTTCAGTTATTGTTCAGCATTATGTTATTATTTTCTCTTTTTCGGTATTATACGTGTTCAGAATAAACAACTTATTACACAGGCCAACAAAATGAAAAAAAAATTTGCCAGAAATCTAACATCTGATTTTAGATGTTTTTAATGTGCCGATTCCAAAAATGCCACCAGATTTTTTCTATCGGCCCTAGTTTTTGAGATACACGTTACAGGATGAATGATATATTTTTTTCTGATAAAGGACAACAAATAAAGAGATAAATATGTACTTAATCGTCAAAATAGAAATTTCCCAGAATGTAATTAGCCAAATGGATACTTGGAATTGTCCCTGACCCAATGTTCCTATACTAGGAACTACTCAATACAATGCTCTTAATTACTTTTATACCTGTAATTGCCTATGACCCGATCCTTCTATACCTGCTTGGCTGTACTTGATTTAGTATATTACTGAGTTTTCCCAAGAAAAGTTGTGCTATCATTTTGTGTAAATTTTGGTCGTTTTGTAGTATCAAGACACTAAACTGAAACAATGGCATCCACAAGCAGACGTACCTGTGTAAATCATCCCGATGTTTTTTGTTATGTGTGTGGTGAATACACTTTGAAAGAGAGCAGAAAAACGATTTCTGACTTTGTGAAAAGAGCTTATCTTGCCTATTTTGGCGTTCATTTAGGAGATCAAGATAAATCTTGGGCCCCACATTTCATATGTAAAACATGTGTTGAACATTTGCGACAGTGGACAACTGGAAAGAGGAAGTGCCTAAAGTTTGGTGTACCATTGGTTTGGAGAGAACCGCGGAACCATCATGACGACTGCTATTTTTGTCTCGTTAATATTAAAGGCATAAATAGAAACAATAGACACAAATGGACATATTCTGATCTAGATTCTGCAAGAAGGCCTGTAGTACATTCGGAAGAAATACCCGTTCCATCATTCAGCAGTCTACCTGAACTGACAAAAGATGATACAGAAACATCAACGTCTGACGAAGTTAAAAGAATTCAATCAGAAGACGACAGCGATTTTGAAGCAGATTTAGCAACTCCGCAGTGTTTCAATCAAGAAGAACTAAACGATCTTATAAGAGATCCGAATCTCTCAAAGGAATCCGCTGAATTACTTGCATCCAGATTAAAAAAAAAATCTACTTTGTCGAGTTACTAATATTACATTTTATCGTAAAAGAGATAAGGATCTGCTGCCTCTTTTCAATCAGGAAAATGACTTGGTATTCTGTAACAATATAAAAGGGCTCTTAGAAAAAATGGGTTTGCCTGAATACACTTCAGATGATTGGCGCCTTTTTATTGACAATTCAAAACGTAGTTTAAAATGTGTTCTTTTACATAACGGTAACAAATATGGCTCAATTCCTATTGGTCATTATACTACCATGAAGGAAGAATATGAAACAATAGCATCAGTTTTGAGAAAAATTAAATACGAAGAACATCAGTGGTCAATTTGTGTTGATTTAAAAATGATTAACTTCCTCCTTGGACAGCAGAGTGGTTATACAAAATATCCTTGTTTTACCTCTACCTCCACAGCCACCTAGATCGTTTTCCAGAAAACTTAGGTGATTGTAGTGAAGAACAGGGGGAAAGATTCCACCAGGATATTAAAACTATGGAAGATCGTTATCAAGGACGATGGGATAGCCACATGATGGCGGACTACTGCTGAAGCCTTCAGTGAGACTGCCCTAGTAAACTCCATTCTAGAAAATCGTATAAAAGAAAATTTTTATGTGATTAGTGACTAATGTAATTATGTAAATTGAGTTTTTGCAATAAATACTTAAATCCATGTGTCTTTGTTTTTTTTAACTGTCAATAGTAATATTATATATTATAACAGTTATAACGTAAATTATATACAAAATTTTTTAAAAAATCTCAAAAACTAGATCTGATAGACAAAATCTGAGAACTTTTTTACATTCTGCATCCAAAAATTACTCAGGAACAGTTAAAAAATCGCAGGCACCAAAATGTGTGTTGGCCTAAGTTATTATTATTATTATTATTGTTATTATTATTATATAAAATGTGCCCTAAAAGTGTTCAATCGATGAAATTATTGAAAGATTAATTCAAAAAATTTTATAATATGATATAGTATTCTAAAATAATGATTTTCAATCAGAGTCACTTCTTCATCTAATCCTTTCAATTGTTTTTTGCGTAGCTAATCAGAATTCATAAACGTTTCAACAAAGATTTGTCGTTCAAGGAATTCTTGAGACCTAATAGTTACTTCACTTACACTTATATATAAGCACATCATACCTAAAAAACATATCATTAAATTGGAACCAACTTATAAAACTAAGAAAAATGCACATTTGATTTATCTTCATAAAAATTCATCATTATTAAAGATTCGATTCGAAGTATTCCTAATAAGTATAATTTATCACAAATAGGTGATGAACATAACAAATATTGACTATTCATATTTGTTGTCTAACCCATAAAGAGAAGAAAGATATTCTAATAAGTCACTATAAAATTTCTGAAAGTCTTGTATGATCGTCTGTCATAACGGGAACCAATATTTACTCACCTCTTAAAGCCAGAATGATAATTATGTTGAATTTATGGAAATTATTTATGAATCCGACAGTTGTATTCAATTTTTATTTCGATTTTTGCATTTACGGTAGTGGAAATTGATATGAGAATTTGATTCGATCATTATTTTATTTCTACGTGTTGCGAGCAAGAAATCTTCTCCAAATTTAGGACATGCACTTATTTCAGCTTTGTACTCATGAGAAAATTAAGCTTGAGAATAATTATGTGCATTTATTTCCTAAATCGTCAAATATAAGACACAACTTGTGATAATATTACAAATTCATACATCTTCATGTAGCTAATGCAAATAGCGAAACCTATTTTAAATTAATAAACTTTCCAATAAAAACAGAGACTTGAATTTTTTTCCATAATGTGATCTGTACGAATTGGCTCATATTTTTCGATGGAATACACTCAATATTCCAGCAAAGAAGAATGTTTCGACTTTGGAGGCTCAGTAACCGAACGGTGTAGTGATCCTTTACGCTTTCGACCTACTGGTACTGGCGAGTTCGATTCCCACTGTGTTCTTGGACCGTTCAGAATCAGCATTGAACTGTAGGTCTAACTTGAGTACAAGCAAAGAGTGCTTATCAGAGAATGATTTGAATTCGTCACAATGCTTCGAAAATGAAAAAATAAAATGAGGAGCACTATATATATATATATATATATATATATATATATATATATATATATATATATATATATATATATATATATATATGTATCCGAACTAATCATTTACTTCTACCTCAAAATGAAGTTTATTCAGTTTTTTCAATAATAATGATCTACCTAACGTTTCGAAAGCTCTTTTAAAATCCAATAATACTACTATAACCGTTTCTCCTTTATCTATAGCAACAATGCAATCAATATGCAATGCAATAGCAACCATTCCTCACATATTCTCAATATTGCTGTCTCAAAGAAGCAATTTCTTTTGAATCCTGAAACTCAGAAATTACAGAAAATTTCTCACAGATTTCTAAAACCTGGTTTTTTACTACTAATTCTAAAATTTTCTCATAAGGTGGTAGTTGAATATAGATCGAAATTGCTGTTTTTTAACATTATTGCAAATTTTTGGCACAGGTATTATTAATGAACATTCAAAATCTTTTGGAAATTAGCTAAAATGAATCTAATTAATTTGAGTTCTTCGTAAGATTTCATTGAATTTTGTTATTCAGTTATCAGTTACTTTTTCATTTTTTTTAGATTAGATTGAGTATTTGATATTTTTCTTTTCATTTTATTTATTTATTAAGTTATCATCATTCAGCATGATGTTATCATTTTTTGTAATTGGGTATCATACCTGTTGACAATAAAGAACTTATTATATTATCATTATTCTGTGCTGTCGGCTATATCATATTCGAAATTTATCAGAGTGTAGTATTCAACCAGAAAAGACTTTCATTTGATACCCACATCAAGGGAATTATGGCGGTGATCATCTAGGACCGATGAATAATAATCATCGGTCCTAGCTAAGAACACTACCGAATAATGCACTATTCAAACAGAGAAAATCAAAATCAGAATTGGTTCATCCGTTTGGGACCTACGATGTCACAGATATACACACAGACACGTCAAATTTTAACACCTCGTCGCTTTGCGTCGGAAGTTGAAATAAATAAAATTTACCGAATTTCATGCAAACAAAAAGTAATAATTTCTCTTGTTTCGATATTACTTATATTAATTGAGCTCTCAAAACTTTCATCAACAGTTACGAACAAATCGACCAGTTCATCTACAAAGTAACTCAAATAAACAAACTGATGAAATTCCGATAATGAATGACTGAGTAGTGTTGATATTTATTCAGCACTTTACTTATTAAGAGGCATTTAATTACGCAAAGATGTTGAAGATTAATGAGCTGAGGTTCTATTGTCAAATATTTATTCTTTCTATTTATGGCGTCTCCAGCAACCGTTATAATGAATCTTCAAATATGAAGAATTTCACTTCTAATTTGACACAGCACAGTTTAATAGGAAACACTCGGAAGTTGAAGTGAAATTTGCATATTGAGTTATACCTACATTCACTTATATTATTAGCAGACTGTGGTAGGAAAATTCAAAACAGTTGATGAAAATAGTTACTTGAGAATATATATGTATTTTATTGAGATTCAAATCATCTAGATTTGTTTCGATACCAGATTTGAAAATTTCGTTTTCTAGTTTCATATAACTGTTTTAGTGGTAATGAAACTATGAATGTTTCTTCGAATTGAGTTCAAAAATTTCTTCGTTAGAAATCGAATTTAACACTATGACCTTCTACAACATTAATGGTTAATCTCGAATCATTCCAATCATAAAACTACATCGATAGTTCGCCGGTTATTTTAAATCTAAATTAAATGCAGAATGAAGTTCCACTTTTTTACATAATAAACCGTTTTCATCTATGATTCAACTTCTTGTTTGGCACAAATTTATATCGAGAATTTTAGGACAAATTCTCTGAGGTTGACTAACTGCCCACGCGGATTAATTTTTATGAATCTCATGTTTAATAAAAAAATATGAGATTCATATATTCTGAACAGTTTTCATTTAACAACAGACGAATATATATATATATATATAAATATATATAAGGAAATGAAATTTTTTGTGCTTATGCCACTGAATGAAATATTTAAGAAAATGAACACTAGAACATTCATTCGAAAAATTCAAATTAATCGAGAGAATGTTATAGTAGAGCTAGATATGTGAAAGTGTACGATGTGATGTCTCCATTATCCTTCAAGGGATAAATGTTAGAGAAATATTGAAATCTATGCCACACCTGATGGAAGTGCCAGACATATATGTTTCGTTCTGCAAGGAACTCGTCAGTCGCACCACGTCCATCGAAGTGAGGCAACGATTTCAACCCCCAAACATCTTCTTGTGACTCCAAGTGGAAGACCGTAGAGTTATGAATACTCCACAATTTCATCTATAGGAATCAGTAGAAAACACCTCTCAGATTATATATATATATATATATATATATATATATATATATATATATATATATATATATATATATATATATATATATATATATATATATATATATATATATATATATATATATATATATATAATAAAAACAAAATTTCAACCCAACAGAAATAAAAAATTTACACCCAGAAAAGTTAGGTCCGATCCAGAATATCTGAAACTTCACAAGGATACAATCATTGCACAAATCAATCAGGAAGAATCGACGAATTGGGAAATCCTTACAAAGAATATTCAGAAAGCCATCACACTAGGACAACCTCCTCGCACCAGGAAACACCGCTGGTGGAACTTAATCTGCGACCAAGCAGTCGACAAGAGAATAACTGCATGGAAAAAATTTAACGGCCATAAAAATGAGGAAAACTGGGAGAATTTCCTTACAACTCAAAAACAGGCCTCCAAAGTAATTAGAAGAGAAAAACGGAGATACGATAATAATAGGTGTCACGAAATACAGAGGGATTTCACCAATAATAATACTAGAGATTTTTACAAAACTTTCAGAGAAAACTTGCGAGGATACCAAGCGCCCACTCTTTGCTTCAGAAAATCCGATGGCGCGTTGGAAACTAACACAAAAAATAACTGCAAAATGTTAGCCGAATATTTCAGCACCCTTCTCAACTGCAGTCCACCCCAAGAAAAACTTATGTTCGACTTTTCGGGGTTTACGCATCCAGACTCGCAAGCCCCTGATATGGAAGAGATTACGGCAATTATCAAGCAACTCAAAAACAACAAAGCAGCAGGAGAAGATGGGATTATTGCGGAACTCTGGAAACTGAACGATACTACTTTGACCCAAAAACTTCATCATTTAATATCAGAAATCTGGAGAACGGAACAAATACCAGAGGATTGGAAATGCGCGTTGATACATCCATTGCACAAAAAGGGGGACAAAATGGATATCAATAATTACAGGGGAATTTCCTTACTCCCGGTTGCGTACAAAATACTTTCTAAAGCACTCCTAAACAGAGTAGAACACCAAGCGGATCCACTAATTGGGGAATACCAAGCTGGATTCAGAAAAGGCCGATCATGTGCTGAACAGATCTGGACTTTGAAGACGATATTACAGATGAGGAAATGTAGAAATACAGTGATCACATTCATTGACTTCAAAAAAGCATATGATTCGGTAGACCGCGAAACCCTTTTCGAAATCATGAAAGAATTTGGAATCGATCGAAAGACCCGAACAATTATAAAACAGACACTTACAGGTACAACTTCCAAGGTAAAATTTATGGGCGAAATATCAGATCCCTTTGAAATCAAAACCGGTGTGCGGCAGGGGGACGGACTTTCGCCAATTCTTTTCAATATTGTTTTAGAAAAGATCATTAGGGAATGGGAACTTCACGTGAAGGGCATACAAGTGGGTATCAAAAAAGAAAATAGAATAAATGTCAAATGTCTCGCCTTTGCAGACGATATTGCTATCATCACAGACAACAGAACTGAAGCCATTCGCGCCGTGGAAAAACTACATGAAATTGCGCAGAAAACCGGGTTACAAATTTCTTATGATAAAACCAAATACATGGAAAGAAAATCAAAAAATAAATCTTCTCTTATGACAAAACATGGTGAAATTCTGCAAGTAGGCCATTTTAAATACCTCGGGGAAGTTATACAGTCCTCAGGTTTAAACCGAATCGCTAATGAACAGAGAATAACCAAGCTCCAAAGGGCCTACAAACTAACATGGGCTCACTATAACAAAAAGTGCATTTCGAGAGGCGCCAAATTGAGGCATTATAACACAACGATTCTTCCAGAAGCAATCTACGCAGCTGAAACAATGGTTATTGGCGGCCATTCAAGAATTAGAGAAATAGAAAAACAAGAACGAAAAATTCTCAGAAAGATTTACGGGCCAATCAATAGAAACGGTATTTGGATGAAAAGACCTCAAAATGAACTGTATCAAAAGACAAATACGATAACGGAAGAAATCAGAAAACGACGAGCAAAGTTCTATGCACATGTCTACAGAATGAAACAGTCCAGAATACCGAAGAAACTACTCAATATAGTTATGAATAGTAAATGCGGAACAGAGTGGCTAAAAGAGGTCCAAGAGGATCTACAACAGATCAATATAAAAAATCTCGAAGATCGCACTGAATGCCGCTATAAAATCGCACATATAAGGTTTGAGCAAAAAGTAAATCGTCAACCTGGAGTAAAGTGGACAGATGAACGGAAGAAAGAGCATTCAGAGAGGATGAAGCGTTTTTGGGAGGCAAAAAAGATGAAGCAAAATTCCTAATGATTGCAAATTCAAGCTCAGTCGCTCTCCTCATGGGGAACAATCGAAATAATAATAATAATATATATATATATATATATATATATATATATATATATATATATATATATATATATATATATATGTAAATCTATATATCTGTATACTGTATTAACAGTATTGAAACTACTTTGTGATTATTTTTATTTAGTGAACCCTAAGCCTCCAATTCAAAGTAAGCTGAAATTATCTATTTCACTCATAAGTACTACTGTGAACAACAATATTTTTTGTTTCATTCTTTCGATGATTATTTTAAATTTATTTGAATCGAATTTCAGTCTTTTTAGAATTTACACTTTTCTGTGAAATTTTAAGACTTTTAAAGAAATTTTCAAGAAATTTTGCTTTATAAGAATGACTATAACTGTAAATTGATTTTGAATTATCTTCTCACGAAAATACAGTGCGTGGTCATGTTTCGTTTTTGGGGTTTTAATGTTAGTCATGTAACTCTGAAATGCTTGGAAAAACTTTGAACTTCACTATATTTCACCTTGAGCAAAAAAAAAACCTGTGGTTATGGACCCACCAATTTATGTTATAAGACTACTCAGTCTATTCCTGAATTTTTTCTCGAAGTATAGAAATAATTCGAATTAATTTCTCAGGGAGCTGTCTGCACAAATGTTGTCATCAAAAACACAAAATATCAATTTTTAAGAGTAAACATTTAGCCCATTCCAAAGAACATCGAAGTCGTAAAAAATGTCATACTACGCTCTTTTGTCCTATTTTGGAAATGATCAGTGGCATGCATCCATAAAATGTCGTTTCGATGTTATTTTTGAACGAGCCATAGCTCCATCCTTCTGAAGGCGGGATGAAGTGAGTGACTTACTCACTTGATCTCCATCTAGCGAAGAAACAAGATAAACTCATGTTTACTTATGAGATAATATTTAAATTTATTTCATTATTCGAACTGTTTCGAATGAAAATTTTCAGAGAAGACTTACTGTGAATTAAGCGTTATATGCGTGAACTTCGAAACTCGTCACATTGCACCATAAGATACTAAACGGGGCAATAAGATACAGTGGCTATTCAGACACATTATAGAAATCTCTGTCTGGGCTGTCTGGGGTGTTTGGATGAAATGTCAACGAAACCTATCATCTATTTTTGGAGCCACGGACTGAATTAGCATAGATGAGAATAAAAATTATTGTTTACCAGACAGTGAAAGAGAAGCAAATAGGCCAATAAGAAATCAAAATTGTAGGTGCAAAATCTATCACAAGTCACGAATTTTTAGAATCGAAATCGAACCTTGACAAAATGATTAAGCAGGGCAGAACATGATGCACTAACCTCTTCATTCATCATATTATATTTCTGGTTGGCGATTGTATATATTTTCGAAACAAAGCATCGGTAAACAGTTTTTTGTACTCTTTCTCTGCTTGATTTCTAACCAAGTTTTCAAAATTCATATAAAATTAAAATATTATTCGTAATAAAACAATGTTCATATTTTCCTCGTACATCAAAACAAATACGCATGACAAACGTTTCGAAGTACTGCTTTTTCTTAAATTCTTATTTGAATTCTAATTCTGATTCTTAAAATAATGGCTGCCTCATTGATGCTAGGTAATCGATTATTTGAGCGCAAAGTACCTACTAGTATTTCATCAGAGATATACCCGACACAAAAAAACGAATTTCTGATATTTGATGAAAAACGAAAAATTCGATTTTTATTAAAACTCACAAAATTATTTCCATTGCGATTTCAATTTCTTCAATGATTTTACCTGAAGATGATTTCAATCAACTTCAGGTAATTTAAGTTGAAAACTTAGTAAGCAAGATACACTTTAAACATGTCTTAAACTATATGCCACCTTAACAAATGTCATGAACGAATTTCACTCACATAAATCAATAACATGAATTTGCTTCAAGTAACAGCCTAATCTCAATCAATAATTGCTCGAGGCCTGCTCCTCGATTCAAAAATACGCGTCTAAAAGAATATTAATATCTATTTTTCAGCAAAGCACATCATGCCTAAATAAAGGAGATGTTAATGTGATCGAAGACTGAAAACGTAAAATGAAATTGAATGGGCTAGTTTCTCGATTTCTTTAAAAAGCCACTTACAAGTACGTTCTCTCGAAGAACAGCGAAACGAAGCTGATTCAGAGATTTCAATTAGCTATTGAATTGCCAGTCAAACAACGGAAGTAGGTCAGTAATTCTATAGTTCCTGTCACTACCCTTCTTTAAACAGATCACAATGGCCTAACATTATTTGCATACGTTTTATGCTACCGACATGGGGATGACTATAAAAACTTTCTCACAAGAATTATATAGACCAAATGAATTGAAATAATGGCTGCCTCATTGATGCTAGGTAATCGATTATTTGAGCGTAAAGTACCTACTAGTATTTCATCAGAGATATACCCGACACAAAAAAACGAATTTCTGATATTTCATGAAAAACGAAAAATTCGATTTTGATTAAAAGTCGCGAAATTATTTCCATTGAGATTTCAATTTTTTCAATGATTTTACCTGAAGATGATTTCAATCATCTTCAGGTAATTTAAGTTGAAAACTTAGTAAGCAAGATAAACCTTAAATATGTCTTAAACTATATATTCTATTATTTGACACAGTGTGCAATAATCTTCTTCTTCTATTACAAGAAAATATGATATTTTTAAATATATCCGTTTAATTCATTTTGATATATATGTGTATATATATATATATATATATAATATATATATATATATATATATATATATATATATATATATATATATATATATTATTATTTAGAATCAAAGTTACATCTAAAATTTTTTGGAACTCGACTGGGATTCGAACCCAGGTCTTTCAGGTTTAAACGCTTCTGCTTTTCCAACTAAGCTACTGAGTAATTAATTCAACCTTAGCACAATGATTAATTAATTATACTATAAAAATTAAAAATAAACGAATAATTACAATGAGTAAGTAATCAAACTATAAAAACGCCAATTTGATTTTTTTAAGGAATATGTCATATATATATATATATATATATATATATATATATATATATATATATATATATATATAAGTATATATATAGTCTATCGAAGTATACTATAATGTTTTGATAAATTATTCAAAAAACATTATAGCAGAGTTGGCTATGTGGAACATGAACAATGCGATGTCGCCATTATCCTTCTAGGGATAAAAGTTGAAGAATATTGAAATCGATGCCGATATTTACTGAAAGCGTAAGACAGTCACTGTTTCGTACTACAAGGTACGGAAGGTTATGCCAGTTACGTCAGTTACGCCACGTTCAACGAATGAAAGGCAACGATTTCACCGTTGTCGAACGTAGCGTAACTGATGAGTACCTTGTAGTACGAAACAGTGACTTTCTTACGCTTTCAATAAATATAGGCATCGATTTCAATATTCTATAATATTTATCCCTAAAAGGATAATGGAGACATCGCGTAGTTCATGTTTCACGAAGCCAGCTCTGCTATAATGTTCTTTCGAATAATTTCTCGAAAAATTATCGAAAGGAAGTTATAGTATACTTTGATAGCGAATATCTACAAGTGCAATAATATAGCACGAGAGCTAGAGAATTCTTTTTCTTGTAGCAAATTTATATATATATATATATATATATATATATATATATATATATATATATATATATACATATAATTAATTATATTTGTACAAATAAGTAGTCCAAAATTTCTGATTGTTGAATTGAACGCCTATTTATCGTGAAATCTGAAACAGATTTCAAATTTCCAATATCTAGGATTAGTAAAAATGCTGCAATATATATGAAAAATTGTGATGCATTCCGAAGAATTTCGAAAAATATTTTCTGAAGTTCCTTCAAATAGTCATAGCTTCTTCATCTTATTGTTATTCACAGTTGTGTATTTTTAAAAATCATCCTCACTTTAAATTTCCTCAACATTATTTTTCATATCGTTTTTTATTCCTATACGGATACTCTTCTGGTGTTTCCATACCCAAGGAAGTAGAAGAGACATTTTTTGACCGTTTAGTAGGCGCGGTATTCCCTAATTAATTATTAATGAAATATGCTTCCGTATCCGAGATAAATTGAAATTCAAAAGAATATATAACTCAAATTATCGATTCATTAAACTATGATTTCTTCACATTCATTTATGTAGTACACTCTCTCAATTCTCATTGTACAGTTCCGAATATTTTCAATTCTTAATGAACCAAATATATCAAGTCGAAGAGCGCGCAGGACGATTGATTAATGAGATAAAACTGGGAGGATTAATTGATAGCTGATTACCAGTTCTTTTATGATGATGAGGAACAAGAATACATAAAAGAACAACGAATAATCTACATAAAAAATGCCGAAAGGAAATCCTTGTCAGATTCCGGATCATTTAAGAATTCCCCTCGGAAATAATCAGTAGAGCTCAAACATCTGCGGTCTGAAGGCCATAAATTCAATTGGAGTTGGTTTGCCTCTAGGCGAAGAAGTAACCTAAATGAACGATTAGTACAGTCGATATCTTCGAATTATATAATTGTTCGAATTGTATTGACTTCTTGTTAATTGCACACAGTTTACTGAGGTAACAGGTGGCGAGAATTGAATGGTATTCGATATATATATATATATATATATATATATATATATATATATATATATATATATATATATATATATATATATATATATATATATATATATATATATATATATATATATATATATATATATATATATATATATATATATATATATATATAATAATATAATTTTATTGAGAAACATTCCTTACATAGTAAAATTACATTCATTTCAATTGATAAATAATTACAACTAAGAGAAATGCTCTCAAAAGGACCGAATTCAGTTTGGAGTCTGATCTTCCATTCAGCCCTCGAGCAAAAATATTGGTTCATACAAAAATCTTGGTTAAATTCATATTTACAGTAATATACAATTTTGATTGAAAAAAAAGAAAATAAAAATTTCCTCTGAGATATTAAACATTTGAGACAACTTTCGACACATCGGTAGAAAGATAAAACAAACAGATCAGGTGTACTGCACCTAACATCATCATCTCAGACGTTTCATAATATTACAGTAGATATTACTCGTCATGTATGTGTCTGTCTCAAAATTGATAGAATTAACATTCTTATTGATGTGGAACATTTCCAAGAATAATCTACGTTTATACGTGCTTTCATTTTCCAAAATTTCAACTTCCTCGAAATCAAAAATATGTCCCGTATCCACACAATGCTTTGCTGCAGCGCAAGACAATTTTTTTATACGAATGTCACTCCTGTACTGTGTCATCCGATTTTCCACTGCTTCAACCACTGTTTCGTCTGTCCAATATATACCCCACTGGGGTATATATTGGACTGGGGTAACCCCAGGACAACCAGTAGATACAAGTAATTTTATAAATCACATTGTTCATATAGTGGAACGGTGTTGGATCCTCAACTTTTGAAAACACATCAGAGATCCTTAAAGGGCGATACATTGCCAATCTGACGGTATCGAACTCTGAGAATATTGACACAACAGTATTGGTTAGAACATGTATATAAGGATTCTTCTTAAATTTGACGTTGTTACGAGTTTCCTCAGTAGGGCCGTCATAAAATTGTATGCTAAAAATTAACTTTTGCAAAATATGTTTTGGATATCCGTTATTCTGAAAAATTGTAAACACACTTCTTTGACACTTCTGAAATTTCTTTGAATTTTCCTCTCTGGTACCGAAATCCTTATGTAATTGTATGTATTTAAAATCGTGTTTTTCAGTTTTTTTATGTTTATGTCGGCACGTGATTTGGGTTCATGCATATTTATGGGCTGTAATCCGTCAACAATTATTGTATGGTATACAAAATTATACCATACAATATATTAATGCATAGGTTATATGGCATATATTATTGCATAATATACCTTCCACTTATATTATATACATGGTATATTATTATGGAATAATATAAACTTCCAGAATTTTTCTGTGCTTTAGTGTTTTGCTCTTCAATTGCTTATAACAAAATTATAAGGTTTCAATATTTTCACAATGGTGCTTCTTTTTGGGATATAGGGTAGAGGAATGTGATTACTTTCATATTATCTATTTTGTGTTAATTGTGAACTCTATGTTCAGAGAGTGTCAATTGTCGTTATCAAAAGAATACATATTCGATAATGGATTGAATCAAAGTTTTGAGAGTGTTTTTGCAGTCAAAATAGAGTTTAATATAAACACAGTGAATATTTTTTTTGATCATGGTCCTTCTCAACCCTCGACATAAAGAAAGAGGTGTTGAAATTTCATCGTCTGTCAGTGACATCGTGGCTCCTATACGATTTTCTATTTGATGTATTACGTGATTAAAGTGGTACTGAGCTCCCATTTTAGAAGATCGGCTTTGGCGTTACGAAAGTAACATGTATCAGTCTCAGAGTTCAGTTTACAAACAGAAAAATTGAGATAAAAATACGATAAATATAAATTTCAGATCCAACTTCGAAATTTGCATTTTTGCAATTTAAATGTGTTTTGAGTAGTTGTTCATCGAAATGAAGAATCGCCCTTTATTTAAAGAGATTGAAAAGAAAATGAAATTTGAAATTTCGAGGGAACCACTATCAAAAAATCTATAAAAAAGTGAGTGGAGAGTAAAACTTTTTTAAGCTTTCTGATTTCAAAAAAGAAACTAATGATTTTGAGATGATCTAGTCGCATGGAGGGATAATTTCAAAATGAATGAAACAAAAGCAGAAATTGGAGAAATATTGATAATATTGAAGAATACAAAGAGCTTTCCTAAGAAATTTAGGTATGGAAGCACTGAATTATAATTCCTCAGTCTTCTTAATTATACTTCTTCACATACCGTTCACCTATCCCTCAACTCCATTTTAAAGAATATTGATAGTTTGTTTCAATGAAGTTCAAAGGCATAAATAAAAAGTAAATTTTCTATTCTTAATTCCCATCTGTCCCTCAAAATCCTCATTCTGATTCTTGTTACGTCTTCATTATTATTCTTCCATAAAAACCGAAGATATCAGGTCTTATTCCCGTTCCGAATAGATTGAAATAAAAGCAATAGTGCCCTAATGGTGTGATATCTCTATTTTCCCATCATATCCATCGGTCGCCCTTTTTAGTTTTCTCATAAATTACTAGTGTTTCTATTCAAATAATTCTGATTACACCGTTTTATGTTCGGGCGGCGTTTATGATCTCTGGAGATGTTCATTAGCATTTAATTCCCTGCAGCGTACTGTCGATAATAATGCCTAAATTCTATAATTAGTGAATGGGGGAACTGATAAATTACTCTTGAAGTTGCTTCTGTATAATTTATCGTTTCACACGGTGTAAATTCTAAGAGGACTACTATAAGAGTACTATAATTGATTGATCATTTTTAAGTGGCACAGCATCACTGTCAAAGACACATTCACTTCCATTCTTCACGGAAATCAAAGTCGATGCGAAGAGTTTCCTCTACAGATGGAGTTTGTATGATTATAATGTTCAAATGAGCCATCATAGTTCCAGTTTCGATAGAGGAGTATTTATATTTACAAGTACGATAATATGAGCACGAGAACTACATAATTCTTTTTCTTGTAGTGCACTTCTTTTTATATATATATATATATATATATATATATATATATATATATATATATATATATATATATATATCCAACATTTATAACATTTCTCTCATATATAGTTAGATATGAGAATATTGGAATCAATGCCTACATTTATTGGAAGCGTAATAAGACAGTTAGCTATTTCGTACTACAAAGTACTCTCCAGTTGCACCACGTCCAACAAACGAAAGACAACGACTTCGGTCTTCAAGCACCCTCCTATCGATCATAGGACAAAAATACACACTTGAGTTGTATGCATTACAGATGCAGATTCTTTCCCTATTCTATTCTAGACCAAACTGTCGAAGTCATTCACTTCTTCATAACACTTACTGCAATTTTGGTTCAACTCCTCATTCATCTCAAAAAACGAACAACTATGTAACTTACGAATACCAAGGTTCAAAATTAGTGAAGAAATTCAACATTACTTTTCAACTTTCTCGATTGTAAACAAAAGATAAACAATAACAGTAGAATACAAAAAGTAGGTACAAAGTGACGTTTACAGTTGACAATGAATGAATCTGCAGTGTGTAGAAAGGAGATTTCTTCTCTGATTATTCTTCCTTGGTTCGAGCAAAATATGCTCCTACATACTTACACAACTTCCACTTAGTTTCGATAATACCTATCAAAGTTTTCAGATTTTCGTTTTCCTTTACAACCTTACAAAACACGCTAAATAAAATGCCTAATTACATCGGTTCCAAAAATTTCATGCACTCAACCAGACTCAGATTTTAACTTATAGGCGAAAAACGAATGGACATTTTGGCGTTTCTCGGCATTTCAAAAACCTTGAATGTTTCATTTATTTTTATTTCATCCTCTTACATTTTTTCGGCTGCCATTTTCTGGACAAAATACTCAGCACAGACCAGGTCAAGCATTTGAAAATGGTAAGACGTGGAAAAAAATTATAGAACATTGAAACCCATTGGAGAATGCAAAGATTGAAGCCAAAACTGACCTTCCTGACCACGGGTGATCTGTGGTCAGGAAGTGAAGCGGTTGAGTTTTTAATAGTAAAAACACGGTTTATCTCGATTTCCGACAAAACTGCCAGTCATATGGAAAAAAGTTAGGCATATACGTTATGCAGAGATCTACAATGTTTGTTTTCACAGTTATTTCACATAATCTCAAATTTTTAGTGAAAAGTTCGAATAACCAAATCTAAAAAAAAAGCCAATGGCTTTCATTTATATCTTCTACAAAAAAAAATTATTTTCATGAAATTTGGATATAACTTGCCTTTTTTATTCCTTAATAAAATGTGATTTTCTGATTCAAAATGTTCGTTTTTTCACTTTATTTTAACCGAATATTGAGAAAGCACCGTGATTTTCAATCGAAAGTGCTTCCATCGAAATAGCTGCACGTTTGAAATAGTCGGTAGCCTTTTTGTTCATTAAATATTCATTTTCTGATTAAAAGAACAATATACCCACAACACTGTGATAAATTATCTCAGAAATTTCTACCGAATACTGACAAACGGTGTTCACAGCTGCTTTGAGATGGAAACTATTGTTTTACCATATTTTATATGATACTAAATATTATTTACCCCGACTGAAAGCTGTTTACAGTACTGAAATAGTTCAGCTTTTGTCAGGCAATTAATTCCATATAATATTTGCGTAACCAGTCCAAGTTTTTTGGTTGAATATACCTTGTTAGGCTATAAACAGAGATGGCAAACAAATTATTCCCACGGCGTTTTACATAGCGGTATGTACCAAAATTACTGATCAAGTCTTGTATATATCCATCAGATGTCGAAAAAAAGCCTGCGCTTAGAGAAAATTACATCTTAATTTTATTTCTTTGCAATCTTATTTTGTGCAAATGTATCAATAATGTCTACAGAAATATATTAATAATGTGCTACAGAAATGTAGTACAAATGATATATTAAGCTTCGCTTGTTCATGATAACTATATTTCTATAGGTAATTAGTTCTCTTTCCTTACTTTTTTCTATTAGCCAACGAACTATGGGGGTGGATTGTGGGGAGTAAATGGTCATTTTAAAAAAATCAATGTAACTGAAGTTTATTATCCCATTTTGAATCATTAAATCAAATTCAGCCTTCAGAAACCAAAAGAAAATACTTTTTAAGGGGAGACCATTTGACTCCCATTGGCCCACTAGCTATATATGTCATATCATTAGAGAAAATTGGATATTATCAGTGAAACACTAAAAATAGTTCTGAAGCATTCGTTCGATCGATTTATTGGATATCTTAAAAGAAAAACGATAAAAAAAATTGGACCAGAAATGTTTCATAATAGAAAGCTTTTGAAGCTAATAAAGCATAATAGAAAGCTGTAACATAATATGAAAGCCTTTCTGAGCCTAAAACAGTTCACAAATTGCGGTCCACATATTTTGCATATTCACTACCTACAGCTCCTTGCCTATTAGTATAGTTTATATTTTTCACACTATCAGGTTTCACGAACAAGAAGCACACCAACATTTTCAGAAGAGAAGGTATTAAGAGCTCTCTCGATATTAAGTAAAAATAGAGTGAAAAGAAAATATTTCGTATCAAACATAATAGTGTATTTTTAATTCAAATAGATGAGTTTTCACCCAATTTCGTGAAATTGGGTGATTCAAAATTCACTCTTTTCGTTGAATCGGGGTAAAACATTTTTCACCACTAAAAACGAAACACCTTCCGCTTCCATTACCTCAGATATCCCGTAAATTATTTTTTTTTTCGTATTTGTTGAACTCTATTCCTTTTTCAATAGTTATAATCCTACTTTAATTTTATTTGGTTTCAAAAATTATCGACACTGGTCTACCAATTTATTATAAAACCTTGGATTCGAACACTTTGTACGACACTGGCACCAAGCGGACCATAATATGAAATATTATTGTCCTTTTCAGATTATATTTCTTCAGAGCTATAAGAATTCATTGTTACTTTATCTAGCTCAGTCGTCTCTACGGGTAGCCATAAAATTAACATACCTATATAACATACCGCTGAGTGTAATTATCATGCCATTGGTATTTTGATGACTAGACATCTAACTTTTGGAGTTTTTTCATAAGAAAAAGGAACTGAGGATAGATCTCAATTATCTTCCCTTCTTTGTTTCTGTTTCTATTTAAACTGATAGGGTTTTCTTCGCCTGCTCTAATCGTGTGACAGTTATTTATACAAATCCACAATACTTCTCACTTCTATATTTTCTTCTCATAAATTTAGATCTCCTAAACACTGGGGAAAGTTAATAACATCAATAATACATTAACTGAAATTTTTTCGTTTTCATATTGATTGAAAAATAGATATATAGCGAAATGATTATATCAAAAGTACTTGATTAATTATCTTTTTTTGATTTCATTTATTCATTTATACTTTATTATATTTTGGTTCACCTCAGAACGATTTTTTCATTGAGCTCTGAATTTTATTCAAAATAAAAAATATAATAAAATGAATTTATTGTGAAACATTCCTTACGTTGTAAAATTACATTCATTTCAATTGATACAATAATAACAACTAAGAAGAATGCTCTCCAAAGGACTGAATTCAGTTTTGAGTCTGATCTTCCATTCAGCCCTCGAACAAAAATATTGGTTCAAACAAAAATATTGGTTAAATTCATATTTACAATAATATATAACTCTATTCAAAAAGAAAAGGAAAATATTACCTCAGAAATATTAAACATTTGAGACAATTTCACATGGTGAAGAACATTTGTATTACTATTAAAAAATATACAAACATATTACCTCAGAAATAAAACATTTGATTCATACATTACAAACATATGATACCTACATTCGAATACATTCGAATCATCGAAGTACTCTGCCACACTATAGTATGCCTTTGTTAAGAGCAGAGATTTAACTCTCCTCTTAAACAAATGAGCTTTCAGTACTTTCAAATTCGATGGTAATTGGTTGAAAATTTTAATACTCTGATAATAGAGAGAGTGCTCAAACTTTTCTGTTTTATGCATAAAATAAGTAGCACATCAGTGTTTCTTGTTGAATACTCATGATTACTATTAAATTTAATAAACCTATCCTCATTTTCTTTAACATATAACAAGCATCTATAAATATATACAAGACTGTACTACACATTCATAACACAGTTTCTAGATAAGGTGTTCTTAATTCTAGAGATTGATTTGTGTCCACATATATTCCAAGAAACTTTATTGATTGAGATGATGATACAGTGTTGTCCCCATATTTAACATCCAAGGTACTAATTCCATTGCCCTTCAGACAAAAATACAGAATATAGAACACATACGGTTTTGTCAACGTTCACCATCAGATTGTTCATTCGACACCAAATCACAAACTCCCTCACAATACATTCACATGCCTCCAGAAGATCTTCTTGTGACTTGATTATTATTAGACTTGTGTTTGTTCAATCTCTATTTCTAAAAGAAATTTTTCATTTTCATCAGGGGTTCCTGAAATATAACAAAATATTAATTTCCTTCAAAAGTGTTTATGTGGTTCGGTACTAAAACTAAGACAATATAAAATTGAATAATTCATTAATGGAAGATTTCATGATAACTGTTTCATTTGCTTACGATGACTTATAACGTTCGAATTATTTTCATTAAATATATATATCAATCTCCTCACCTATATGCTAGACTCCCTCAATATATCCAAATCGCTTTTCAAAGCGTGATAGTAAGATTAGTTTGAATTAATACGTGCATCATGGTACTTTCAATGATTCTTTACCATTTCAATAGAATTCTTTTATTTGTATTCAGTATGGAGAGACTCATTGATCATATGTGATTTTTCAGATATTCTCGACGATATTTCGCTGTTGTTAAAAATTTTAATTTTGAGTACATCAGCCCAAAATCAATAACAGAGAAACATTACTTCCAACATTACCAAGTAAATTTCCTCATATTCTTAGATTTATCTCAAACTCAACAAACATCTTCTCTACGTCTTGTAAGTAGATAAGAAGAAGATCGATGGAAGTCTTAAGTAAATCAAATGATTCTGATATAGCTTTATCAAAACAAATATAACACGTACAAGGATTCACCTCAAGATTCTTCTTTGACTTAGATACACAATATTCTATATTAAATATCCCCGTTCAGGTAAACCGATGCTCCAATTGGGTGTGAATCATTTTAGATTTCTTTTTCTGTCAACAGTTATATTTGGTGAAATGCCCTAATTTTCAATATGAGATAATGACAGTTTTATTCTTGTCATTCATAAAAGATATATATCGAACTTCAAATTTCGATATACATTCCAATTTCTAATACTTTTACAACCGTCTTGTTAGATATTTTTTATTACTCACCGATGTATTCTACTCCCATTTCTCTCCTCGAACTAAGATTGTCACTAGACTCGAATACCAGGTGAATTGCGGTTACCTCTGAGTTTAGTGACTATTTGCAGAATATTAGTACTATTCCATGCCACGGTAACTCTTTTGATTACTGTTCTTTTAATATTTCAATTGATTTCTTCATCTCTGAGTTGTCGGAGATACAGTTTGAACTGAAAATAATTGAAGAATATTCTTGGAATGTTTAACCATTAATGAAATTGATGATCACAAATCGAAATTTTTTTACGATAATAATGAGAACTATAGAAATAATAATTCCAACATTATAACTCATTTTAACAGATTTACACCAAATTATGGAGAGAAATCAACAAATCGAATGAAAAAACAAATATCTGCATATGAGATTTTCACATTAACATAGAAGAAAGTTATAAGAACTATCGAATTAATAGCCCCTAACTGAATAAAATACACCTCAACAAAATAAAATATTGAATTAACATGAAGTATGTTAATCAAATATACGATATTTTATATTTATAGGTATTTATTTCCGTACCGCTAATAACATTGTTGAATTCTTTCGAAACATTATCAAACTTCAACGTAAACAAAACTTGATGGTGCACAAAATCAATTGCGGTAGTTGTGGTCTACTTCACACTGAGCATCATGGAATTACATAGAATATCGGAACAAAATCGTAGGTTTGAAACTCAGATGGCAGATTCTCATTAAGCAACAAAACATTTGGTTACTGAGAACGCATGCATTCAGTTCATATTCCGAAATATTACAAACATAATAAGAGATTAAAGCATAACATGAAATAATAAATGTACACACTGTTTACGTGATTCGCAAGTCCTTTAGAATATAACTAAGCTTTCGGTTTATATACTGAATGCTTAGTTAGATTCTAAAAAATATTCCAAGGGACTTGTACATTTCGCTAAAATTGGAATAAGAATTATAATCGAAACATAAATTACTACAACCAACAAATATACCGCCTAAACTTCACATACAAGAATGAAAACTAGAATTTCAGTAACATTCTAAATTGAAGAGAGTGGATGAAAAAGGCGGCAAAATTCAACATATATAAAGTGCAGCACGAATGCAACGAAGACGCACGTCCACGATTTAGTCAACAGGAATATATTATCTAGTGAAGAACACATGGACATATTCCTTGTGACGACTTACCAATTGAACTTCATAAAATGATGAAATCAAGAATAGAGCTATATTGCTTAACAGTAAGGTAGACCTTACGAGAAACCCTTCATGAGATATAAGTTGATAATAAGACTTCTTGTAGCATTTTGTTTTGATTTTCGTGAATTTCTTTATGGGGAAGAGTGGCATGAAAGGTACACGTAAAGAAACACGTTGATTTCTGTTTGAATTACGTAAAAGTGCCCAATTATATTTAACCTTTAGAATCAAAACGATAAAGTTCAATAGTTATAATAAATCTAGTCACTTTCAAATTTAATTGTAGATACATATTTCTTTGAAATTAGGTAATGTAATTTTCATAAAATACTGCGCCCCTTTAATTCAGTCAATTGGAACAGTCAAAAGGACAAAGTACATATTTTTAAATGACAATTATTACATTTCAATTCAATAGTACGCTTGATAAATGCTTCCTATTTTACTCCAACCTGTTCCAAGTATTTTTTCAATCGCTTACAAGGACCTCGCAATAAAAAATGTCCGTTTCATTCTACATCTCCTCTACCTTAGCGCTATTTTTATTACCCTGTGAACTTGTGAATCTCCATTATCATTATCTGTTATCATTTTATAGATAAGTGATCCTTATGTTTCCTCTTTGTCTATTCTATGTTTATTATTCATGTCACTTTGAATTAACAATACCTACTACGAAGAAAAGTCCAACTGTTTTTTCAACATATCCCATGATCTAAAATAAACTTTTTCAACTTACCCTCAAATATCTGATCAATGTTATAACTCAAGAAGAAACAATATAAATTATTGAAACCATTATATATATATAACAGAAAATCGCTTCAAATATACTCTTGAAAATGCAGTTTACTTATCGAAACCCTTTTCGAAACCTGTACATGATCCTTGAAAGTTATGATATCATAACTTGTAATTAATTCGAAATTTTCCTACTTACATCAAAATAAGCCATAACAAAATCAGACTGAAATATCAGAGTAAAGAGGATTATATTTAGCGGCTCGCATACTCTGGAAAGATAATTGCCTTGCATTAGTGTTACTTTTTGTCATTTGCATTTTGCTGCAGATAATAAATATCTTAAATCTGGATCTTCATGCTAACTGTTAATAAGTAATACTTACCATTTTAAGTAGATTATACGCACCTCTTACATACTTGTAGCTAATAATATTTTGCTGCTTAGTTGATTCATATTACACATATTATATTATTTAGCGAAAATGAAGGCGGTATTTTGTAATAAAGAACATAAACTTACACAAATATTGAAGAGATGGTTCTATATTTCCTTCTTCCAATAATTTTGGATATCTTACGGTAATATGCCGAAAAACCACGTTAACGGTTTTAGATTTTGTGTTGCAAGGTCAATTTTCTTCAGTTTTATTATATTAATTCGGAAAACGATATTATTCGAATTCAGTATGATACAAATAAAATAATGTTGAGATATGTATCTCAAATTTTTTTCTACAATTCTATGATACGTCAGCAGTATCCGGCTCAATATATATATTAACTTAACTTGCACAATACAGTTAAAAAAGTTGACTGAATCTTATCTTCATCCAAGTGTTTTGAATTGTAGTATTATTGTAGGAAACATTGTTGTGTCAAGTATCCAAGAGGTCAATAGGCATTTTACTCGACCTTTCAAGTCTTAAGATTTCCATGTAAATGAGAGGTAATAAGAAATACTTGTCTAAAAATCACTGACTGAAAAATTCTTTATTCGACTAGTTTTGCCCTTTACGGCATTATCTAACAGAACATACCAAAATTTACGCCTTTCACGGCATAAATTACAGAACATACGAAATTTAGGGTGTATTCTGTGATGCGAACAGATTTGCAAATATTAAAAGGTTGTCTTTCTAATATGTATTCATTCTTGAGTGCATTGAATTTATTTTCATGTAAATGAAAGCTAATAAGAAATACTGTCTGAAAATCACTGACTGAACTATTCTTCATTTGACTAGTTTCGCCTTTTACGGCATATATTACAGAACATACCAAATTTAGATTGTATTCCCTGATCCGAACAGATTTGCAAATATTTAAAGGTTGTCTTTCTAATATGTATTCATTCTTGATAATGCCGTAAAAGGCGAAACTAGTCGACTAAAGAATTGTTCAGTCAGTGATTTTTAGACAAGTATTTCTTATTACCTGTCATTTAAATATGGACTATCACAGAGTTGATTCATCGTCCATTGAATTTACTTACATGTATATGAGAGATAATATGAAATACTGTCTGAAAATCACTGACTGAACAATTCTTTATTCGACTAGTTTCGAATTTTACGGCATTATCTTACAGAACGTACCAAATTTTACGCCTTTTACATATATTACAGAACATACCAAATTTAGGGTGTATTCTGTGATCCGAACAGATCTGCCAATATTTAAACGTTGTCTTTGTAATATGTATTCATTCTTGATAATGCCATAAAAAGCGAAGCTAGTTGAATAAAGAATTGTTCAGTCAGTGATTTTTAGACAAGTATTTCTTATTACCTGTCATTTAAATATGGACTATCACAGAGTTGATTCATCGTCCATTGAATTTATTTTCATGAATATGAGAGATAATATGAAATACTGTCTGAAAATCACTGACTGAACAATTATTTTTTCGACTAGTTTCGCCTTTTATGTCATTATCTTACAGAACGTTCCAAATTTTACGCCTTTTACGGCATATATTACAGAACATACCAAATTTAGGGTGTATTCTGTGATCCGAACAGATCTGCCAATATTTAAACGTTGTCTTTGTAATATGTATTCATTCTTGATAATGCCATAAAAAGCGAAGCTAGTTGAATAAAGAATTGTTCAGTCAGTGATTTTTAGACAAGTATTTCTTATTACCTGTCATTTAAATATGGACTATCACAGAGTTGATTCATCGTCCATTGAATTTATTTTCATGAGTATGAGAGATAATATGAAATACTGTCTGAAAATCACTGACTGAACAATTATTTATTCGACTAGTTTCGCCTTTTATGTCATTATCTTACAGAACGTTCCAAATTTTACGCCTTTCACGGCATATATTACAGAACATACCAAATTTAGGGTGTATTCTGTGATCCGAACAGATCTGCAAATATTTAAATGTTGTCTTTGTAATATCTATTCATTCCTGATAATGCCATAAAAGGCGAAACTAGTCGAATAAGGAACTGTTCAGTCAGTGATTTTAATACAAGTATTTCTTATTACCTCTCATTCAAATATGAACTATCGCAGAGTTGATTCATCGTGCATTGTATTTATTTCCATGTAAATCCAGTGGCGTTCCTGAACGTTAAGAAACCCTACCCCTTGTGGTCCTAAGCATAATTTGCAATTTTCACAACTCAATGTGGAATACGTCTGAGAATTTATTATTCTTATGATTAAAATAAATATCCACTCAGAATTCCTCATTCGATTTCTGCACAAATTTCTAAAGTTTTTGTATATAAATCGCTATTATGTGGTATTATGTGTTAAATGAAGCTTTATTATTTGTCATAAAGGCAAATATAATTCACTGATATACACCCAATTTGGATCCATCCTACGATTAAAAATTTTCATAATTGTTTTCTAGGAGCACTCATATCTTCCCGAAAATCGCACTAGTATGCCATAAAAGATAGTCTTGATGTAATGTTAGTTAAATATTGAATTGTATTTCTACTTGATGATTGCACTAATCTTTACAAGTCAAGAACGATTTTATAAACATGATTAAACATAATTTTAAGAACTCTAAATTTGTACCTACCCCTGTTTAGGTGTAGATATTTTTTGTAGATGGAAGCTATTATGATTTGAATGATTTTTGTTGAAAAGTAATTTTTTTCTTGTTTCCATCGCTATAATGTTTACTCCAGTTTTTGTTTCTGGTCTTTTTGCTGATGTTCACAAACTCATGCTGAGCCACTTGATACATTTTTCATATCTGAATTTCTCAATAATGTGTCATACATTGGAGAAAATAAGGATTGTTCATTAGGGAAATATTCATACGAAAAGAAAAACCTCTTGGAAATGTTGAACGTGACTGTTTTCTTTCGAAATTATCTTCAGTTCAACCCTTGGATTTGATGAGGTGGAAAATGATCACCACAAAACTCCGGACATTTTCAAAAAAGAAATCAGAATCTTATTATATTCTATATACTTCAGTTCAACTAAACATGGACAAACCAATCAAAATTACTGTGAAAACACAAGAAAAAACAGTAATAAGAAGATTAAGAATAGGTTATACCAAATTAACCCATATATGTATGTTACCCTTACAGGAACTATTTCTATGTGACTACTACAAAAGTAACCGTTAAACTGTCGAAAATTTCTTATCTCGCTGTCCGCAATATGAAGAATCTGGTCATAGTTTAGGACGAAAAAAGTGTTTAAGATACCTTTACTCAATTCAACAACATAAAAATGGAAGTGGCACTTGAATTCCTGATGAAATGTTCAATCGTTGATCATACCACATATTAACTATAGTGAGTGGATAATTGTATCTTGTGTCAAGGACCTAGATGTCGAGACGTGTTCATTTTGAATGAATGAATAGATGAACAAATAATAGGGAAGAACTTCACAAAACTATTCTACAAAAAACTGTTTTCAACAAATTATTGATATATTAAATAAAAAACACTTGGTTTGGTTTCACAAAATTTATAATGAATACTGGACAATTGTCTGGGGGTGTTGCCCCATTTTCAAAAGTTAAACTTGTCCATTTTTACATTGATAATAATAAAAAATTCCACAGTATTGATCACATACCAAATCTCACGGGTAAAATCGAACATAGATTGAGAAATCATAATATTAATATTATTAGCATGAATAGAAGAAATTTGGGTTCGTTTGTAGATAATGATAAATAGAAACAGTCTACAAAAGATAAGAGTGGAGTTTACCAGATTAATTGTGGTGATTGTGAATGAAAGAAAAATTATCCATATTAAATAACAAAAGTTCTACGGAACTTTCAACGTTTTGTCATTGTTCATTAATTACCTTGAGAGTTTAGATATACTATTATCATTTTTGTGGTGAAGCTCATTGAAAGTTGGAAAAAACAATATAATTTCATTCTGGCTTAGTAACTGTTCTTCAATTTAGAAAATCTCTGCAATCATCAGACCATAGTCAAACTTCAAACTCAAAGCAATGCTGCTGATAATCTGTTAGGCATATTGTCATCCTTTCTTTTTTTTTTCAAGTTCCAAGTGATATAATTCTTTACAAACAACGATGGAATATCATAATATGAGTAACGAAGTAAACAGTTTCTCATTAAATTGCTGATAAAATAATGAGCGGATATAATCAATCAGTACCGCGTAAGTGATCATTATTTTTCGATCCGTTTGTATAGAACACCTGTGACCTGACTACTTCACCTTTTTATTCGTTATTTAAACGTAATAGGTCGGAAGTTATTGATCATCTGGATAAACTGCATATCGAACTCGTGTTCATTTATCTCAAGTTATGTGTACCATTATTGCGTCAAATTCTTGAATACAATATCCAAAAGTAGAACGCAAATTTAGCATCTAAAATAATTCATCGTCTCTTTTCATATATTTTATGACCACATGCACATTTTAATTTTTATTTGATGGAGAAATATATCCTACATAAACTCCTAACAAAAAAATGTCACATGTTGAACAATTGACTGAATCTTATTATATTTTTTTATTTTAGTGGTCCTTTTAGTGGTTCTAATTAAATGATAGACAAACACATACTCGCGTGTTTTCACCGAGGCTCGAACCCGAATCTACCGCACCATAGTCGGGTACTGAATCTTGTCTTCATGTGTGAAGTTTATATTACCATTACACTTTGCAAAAAACTTTAGAAACCAATTTTCTATATGTTCACTCTATTATCATGAAAACTGACTTTCGTGAATAAAATCCGTAAAATAAAATACAAAGAAAAGAGGTGTAATACAAATAATTGAGACCATAATAATTTCTTGTACTCAATACAGACAATTCCATTTCTCTATTAAAATAAGTTAGTGTTATACATAGCCTATGTAATATTACATTCTACATTCTAGAAGGGGGGTCCAAAGTTATTCTCAGTTTTTCGTGAGTTTGGTTCCCTTTGACACATTGATGTTCTAATAACATATTATATCTAAACCCCCTTCAGATTTTCGATATACTCCTTTGGTGTAATTTGATCTTCTTTAAGTTCCTTCAAATTCAATTGGACAAAATATTTCGAATATTGTCATTTTCAACAGCTTTGAAAGCTTTTCATCTGAAATGGTCAGTGACAGTGATTAATAGATAAGGATTTCAACAGTTTTTATTCTCTCATTGTGACTTCTGATAATAGTTTTTTTAACGTTTTGTAGTTTTGATTGAACTATTTCAATACTACTAAATTCAAGTTTTATTACTTTTCTTTTTCCAATTTATTGTTCAGTCATTCCTTCAATTTTCCATTTCAATTAGGCATTGTTCTATCGCATCTAAAATCAGCCAATTTTAAATCTTATTTTCTGTTCATACTTTGAAGTTTAACGACAACAATGCAATTGTTTTCTAAAGTGCTATGGTTAAATAATCTTGAAATAACTGAGCTGGCCTTCTCGCTCATCTCTTAGTGAAGTATGATTGAATGATAATTCAAATCAAACTCTTGGCGTAATATTTCAGAAATATATTTGATAATAATACAATAAAATTATAACGTTCAGTCGAAATGTTTCGAATCGAGCGGTCAGATCATTTTCAAGACTTGATCCTAACATTGATACATTAAAACTGTGTTGAAGGAAAGGTTTCACAAATGAACCATTCAGTCCCATTTGAGTTTCTGACTGATAATTATGTAATTAAATCGATTGAAAATATATATTATCAGTAAATGTGGAATAGCACTATATATGATATTATTAAATTGATTAGTAATCATGAGTATTCAACAAGAAACAGGGATGTGCTACTTATTCCTATGCATAAAACAGCTAAATTTGAGCACTCTCTCTATTGTCAGAGCATTAAAATTTTCAACCATTTACCATCGAATTTGAAAGTACCGAAAGCTCATTCGTTTAAGAGAAGAGTTAAATGTCTGCTCCTAACAAAGGCATACTATAGTGTGTCAGAGTACTACGATGATTCGGATGTAGGCAATAATGTATGAATCAATTTTTTGTATCATATATTTGTATATTTTTTTAACACAAATGTTCCTCACCATGTGAAATTGTCTCAAATGTTTAATATCTCTGAGGAAATTTTTATTTTCTTTTCTTTTCAATCAAAATTGTATATTATTGTAAATATGAATTTAACCAAGATTTTTGTTCGAACCAATTTTTTTGCTCTAGGGCTGAATGGAAGATCAGACTCCAAACTGAATTTGGTCCTTTTGAGAGCATTTCTCTTAGTTGTAATTATTTATCAATTGAAATGAATGTAATTTTACTATGTAAGGAATGTTTCTCAATAAAATTATATTATTATTATGTTTGAAATTGTAAGTTTTTCATATGATCAATCATATAAACCAAAACTTAAAATTCTCAAAAGTTTTGGAACATATATATCATAGATTGTTATATAAAACTATATCGTATCATCGGAGAACTGCATTTGTTCATAAAGATTTTACGTTCTCTGTCTGTTATCTCCCGTCATCGACCAGCCAACTGCCTTAACTATTTCACAAAACTTCAATATATGAGAAAAACAAGAGAAACTTCAAATCAGAACGGAAATAATTAAATTAAATATCAATTTTTTTCGGCTGATCCTACTACTAATAAGTAGTGAGATTTATTCCGAATAATAATCACAGGCCAACGAAAAAAATGTTTGTAAAAACTTTTCGAACCAATTTACCTGAATCTTATGTAGTTTTGGGTGCTGAAACAATATTTGTTTATAGTATTTTTAACACCTACAATTGTCTCATAATATGACATCACTAGATAGTATAAAGCAAAGTCGCTTTTTCTGTCCCTTTGTCCCTTTGTACGCTTTAATCTTTGAAACTACGCAACGGATTTTGATGCGGTTTTTTTAATAGATAGAGTGATTCAAGAGGAAGGTTTATATGTATAATAACATCCACTGAATAGTGGAGAAGTACTGTTATTTTTGAGGTTTCTAATGTGATGTCGTAAATAATTACATTTTTTCCGCTTACATTGCAAACGCAGGCTGAACCCTACGAGTTTTATCAAAATAATGTACTAAGTATTGTAAACATTGAAAAGGTCTACAGAAAAGTCCGTGATGGTATATGTCTATCTCTTATGGATAACCCACAATAACTTTTTTTTGTCATTTACTTTTTGCGACAAATAATGGCTAATTTTCGAAGCGATTTTAACCCATACAGCATTAATCCTTAACTAATTGAATACCTTGAATACATTGTTCATTTAATATAGATATATATGGCCCTTTACACCGTATGCTTTAAGTGAATATTTTCGAAGATATTACAGATTTAAAAATTGCGGGGCGTAGCGTTTGCGGCGTGCGAAGCCGGGGCGGGTCGCTAGTCCATTATATATTCAAAAAAATAGGAAATTTGATATATAAAAATTAAAATTCGAGCTTTTTTCATTAAATAACAATTTTTACTTAGATTAATATTGAATTATTAAGATGCGAATATTATGTGCTTATGTTTTTGTATTTTCTCTCCATTTTCTCTTCAAAATTTCTTGCATTGCTTTTTCTCCCATGTGATATATTTTGCTGTTCTCTGTGAAGAGACCAACAGTAATCACCAATCATATTGACATTCCACCGTCTTTGCTATCGTTTCTTCTTCTCTTTTATGTCCTGATGAAGTCGTTTTCCTTACTCTTCACTCATATCGCCTAAGTTTTCAGGGAAAAATTAAGATGGTTATGCAAAAAGTGGATTTTAAGGCTCATCAGACAATCAAGAGTTTTGAATTTGTGAATCATGTTAGATACGATAATTTCATAATTAGGAGCTCTCACACTACCCAAAAAATTAGTCACAACTTCTTTAAATGATATCCAAGCTTCTTTTTCTTTTGTACTCATTGTACAAAAGGAAAGGAAATCAACTGAAGTAGGGTTATGATAGAAAACTTCTCTCTCATAATCTATGCTGCAAAATAACAATCGTTCAAATGGTTTTTCTGCTCTCTCCATATCATAGAAACTGCAAATTTAAATGCTTTCTTCTCCTTCTTGAACCACTTCCGAAGATCTTCGACACAAACATAACAAACTTTGTGGGGATCCCAACATTTGTTTGATTACCGATTTCTACACCAAAATATGCCAAATATATTTCGTTTTAAAAAATTAGTAATATTCCTTTGATGTTTTTTAATTACAAAGTCACCACATATGTAATAAAAAGCATTGGGAGAATTTTTACACCTACGATTAGCCATATTAGAGTATGAATAAAAATAACTCAGTTTAAACACTGCAATGAGAGGTTATGTCAATCGAAAGAACATGAAAAGCTGGACAGTTTATTGCCAACCTTATAACACTAGAATATATTGTCAACTTAATATGCTTAAAGGATTACAGGTAGTGTACCTAAATTTTCAATATATTTTTTTCAATTTTAATTTAAACGGAAGGGTTGGAATTCTGTGGGTGAAACAAATTTTTTATTATTATTATACGGAATCAGCACATCCAATTACATATTGATTAGATAAAATTATTGAAAAAGTTTTTTCATCGTTGGCCTGTGATAAATTGTAAATAACACTTCGAAAAACTATATTTGTATAACTAATCATTCATCTAGTTTTTCTTCATCTTCATTTTTCTTTATTTACTTTCTGTCTTATGATTTTTCTAAGTTTATCACTTCCATTACTATAAACTTGTTGTGAAAGTTCAATTGCTTTTAATATATTTTCATTTGTTTCAGTACGATGCGATTTAGCGAGAAGTTCCGCAGAAAATTCGTGTTGGACATGGTGCAGTTTTTCTTTCTCTTCGTCGTGACAGCCATCCTCATAAATTCAGCGGGAGCTACACGGAGGTCGCGGATAAACGGCACATGGCTGTGAGTTATTTTTATAGGCAACTTTAATGATAGCTTTCGATCCCCTTTTCCTTTACAGAACCGTCCTTGTAAGGATAACACCAAAATCAGACTACTCAATGCACAAAACTATTTTTAACAGGCTTCTTCAAATGACAAACGTCTTCATTTCAGCTGAAGTTTGCAAAAATATCAACTGAAATGAAGATTTTTCAACTAAATAATCCTTGTAATGCTAGAAATATCAAAGGAACTATATATAACCAAGATTTACTGTAACAGTTAACAACAGTAGCCAAGATATTCCCTCAGAAATCGAAAAGTGTATCCCACGCAGTGAATTGTTAACTATTACTAAATACTTTTGTGTGATTTAAATCGAAACGTCGAAATGATTCCCGATATGCAGATTATTACGGAGGTACCATTCAATAAGTGTCCTATATTTTACGGGGAATTATCCAATCATCAGAAAAAACATTATTATAAGCTTAGGTCTACTCGTAAGACCTCAAAAAAACTTAATATTTCAAATAAATATTAGTAAAATTCATTTTTATTTCTGTACTACCTGAAGAGTTTCTGAAAAATGATCAATGCTCCAACAAAAATTAAATTGAACATCTCATTCAAAAGAAATTCATATTGGCTGATATATCGCCCCTTACAACTGGATGCCAATTCAGTTGTATAAATAGTTGTATAGGTAGCGCTTCAGACTATACTTCCGTCTTTTAGAGATTTAAAACTTTTTGTGCGTTTTTGTCGCCTATTTCTGGTGAACTGATCATAAATTGGTAGATTCTTGTACCATTTGAATATGAGAAAGTTACTCTTGTTGAAAGTTATAGTTTTCGAGATATTTCATTTTGAAGCAATCAGTTGATCGTATTTTTGAAAATGAACAGTATGTCATTAAACTCAGCTGTATAGTTTATAATTTCTTGAGAAATAATTTCAATAATAGACAATACTACTGAATGTCAGGTTATTCTTTACACGACAAAAGAGAAAATTCAATAATCTATATATCCGTTTTTAAATTATCTTTTTCAAAGAAACATAATTCTAATATTTCATTTAAAACGAATAATAATTTATCGAGACACATTAAGAACAATAAAAACAAAATTAAATGAGAAGACAAATCAGGTGTGTACCAATTAAAATGTTGAACATGTCCCGGTATATATATATATATATATATATATATATATATATATATATATATATATATATATATATATCAAACATAAATATTTTTCGCGCAAAAATATATATATATATTTACATATATATATATAAAATTATATATATATATATATATATATATATATATATATATATATATATATATATATATATATATATATATATATATATATATAAATATATAGGTTGAACTAGTAAAAATTTCGGTATCAGAATCATGGAACATAAATATAGTTTCTACCAAACAGAACATTCTCTATGAACAGAATATTCTACCAAAAGGTTTATGCTGGCAAACCTATACTTTTATTTTGGTAATTACATTATATTTCTTCTGATAGCAATTCTCACTTGTTGTCAAATCGGTGAAGTTATCTAAATAGACTCAATCAAGTTGATGAAAAATATTGATTGAACATAATTGAATTAGAAATAGTCAGTTAGAAATTAATATTAGAAATAGATAAATAACATAACATAAAAAAGTCTAATCTGGTTAGCAGATGGGCGGAGGTTAAACCTATTCAGGCTCTTAGACTATAACAGTCACTTGACAAACAAAAATGTCAACTAAAAATAGGAAATATAGGGTATTATACACTTAAAGTGTATTTTGACAATATTCTAATATTTGACATTTAGCAAGTGATTCAATGAAATCATTGAATTCCCTTTTTTTCGGACAAATGAGTTTTCTCACGTTTTTAAGTTAACTGACGTTCTCTTCAATTTCTTCACCTTTAAGTGGTCTCGAAACAAACAAAACAACCTTGATCAGCAAAGATACATCCGACAGATAATTATGATTTAAAAAATTAAGATAAATATCCCTATAATTGCACTTTATATAACAAAAACGTATAATGCAGGACTTTCTCTCAATATAGTATACTTTGAAATTTAATAATGTCTTTTGAAAGTATAAACTTCATTTTGTATTGTGCTCAATTTATATTCAATGCCATAAAAACATTTCTTTCAGCAATAATTTGTTCAGTCTGAAGTTAAGTTAAGGAGCTTTCGCCGTTACTTTATATTTGATACTTTATCATAATTGAAGACAATTACCATATTTCGTTATTGAATATTGTGTACATTCGTTATTACAGTTCACAAGTTTCGCCTGAAGACGAATAAAAGTAGAAAGTTGCAATTATTCCGTTAAAAGTATTAAATCAACGCTAAGATAATGACAATATATTTGGATAATACCGATTTCTGTTCATGTAAATCAAAGGCGTTCTGAATGAGAATAAGACATACCTTCTAACCGTAGTCTAAATGATTAAATAACAGTGTGATGGGTAACCACAAGTAAGCTCTCATCTTTTTTTGAAGACTAATCACCTACTTTGAATAATTATGTGATTTCTCTCCAACTTGATAGAATAATTTCAAATGTATCGTTGGCTAAAAACTTCTGCGGTTAAAAATTGAAATGTACAACTTGCGATAGTTTTGTATAGGATGCAAGAAAGAACCTCACAACAAAAACAACGCACCTTACGAAACGAAATCGTCAGTAGAGTTTCTGAGTTCACATCAAAAATGGTCTTCTCGTAGATATTAATACTCTTAAAGTATTGCATTCCCTGAAAAGAAGACAAATAATGTACAGAATAAATCGTTGACATCGAATATGAATGAAGAAAAAATTGAGGATTTTAGATATTTGACGTTTAACTAATTCTAGGTAATATAATGAAATAAATTTTAATTACCACAAATAATGGATATAAATAATAATTAATCAAGGATTATTTAAAACTTGACTTCAACTGTAGCAGTTTTATAATCAGTATTATAGATAGTTAGGATGCCACGTTTTTCGTATGTTTTGTGAGAAACTATCAGAAATGAAACCTAAAACGAATATTCAAAAGAATTTTGTGTGTTTTATCAATTGCATCTTATATTGTGTTGCTTTATTTATGTTTTTAGATTACTTATTCTTCAGGAGTTTGTCAGTGTAGTTTTCCGAGTGCATCGCAGGCTCTGGATTTTGTCTATCTTGTATGACCTATCATAGAATTTTCCCAAGATCACGAAGGCCTACACAGTTTCTCCAGAGAAGCTTTATTTACCTTCATCCTATAGTGTCTACAAAAAATGTTTTCCAGCCTTTTCAACTTGTCGAATAAAAATAACTTGTTGGTTGAGGAGAAAAGTTCTCGTTAAAGTATATCTGCCCCTTTTGGGCATCTCTTCAGTTAAAGTTTTTAATAGTTTTGTTCCAAAGGAATAGACGATATGGTTCTTCGGTGTTATTTGTTAATTTAAATATGAATTTCTCAAATGAGAGGTTACGTCTGAAACAAACTTCAGACTGAATAAATAGTTAGAAATTTAAAGTGAGAAAAGAGAAGATCAAGAACGAAAAAACTGGGAATGAAATTGGTGGTATGGAGCTAATTTTTGAGTTTGAGAAAAAATAAGAAGTGGATTATTGAATTTTTACCGAATATGGAATTCCATGAAACAGAATAAAAAATTTTTACTAACAGAGGAAGGTTTTTCAAAAGACAATTAGAAGCTGTTTCAGGATTCTAGATTCTAGAACAATAAACGGGAAACGTTAGACAAATTGAAGCAGAAAGGAATAAACTATTGATAATTCAGAAAAAGAAAAATAAAGACCTGGAAAAACAATATACCTAAATAAATATTAAAATATCTGAAACAGTAACGGTTTGAAAACTGCCTGAAAATTCAAGAAATTCATGGCAAACGTTCACCAAAAATAAACTAATTCGACACTGTATAATGAAAAAAATCAGCGATTAGATGAGTTAAGAATCTAACCGCTTATTATGTAACTGGAGGTCAAAAATATACAGAAAACTTGATGACATACGAAGTTCTGGTTTGTGATGTATTATTAACCAATTTTCAAGTGAACTATTTAAACGTTCTTTCTCCTATACAATTTTCAATTTAATGAATAGTATCCCGAATGAATTCCTCATTTACAAAGCGAAAGCTTTCGAAAAAAAACGTAAACATTTCTTCTCAAGGAAAATGATTGAGTTAGTTTATTAGGTCTTTTTTTTTTTGTGTGGTTTCTAAATTTTTTTATATTGACCATGTGGTTCATCTGTATTCTACACTGAACCACTCTACCTGTCTTAATTATTTCAATTCATTTTATCCTTTTCTTCATTATGCAGAAAATTGTTGAGAAACAGTTTTTTTTCAGTTGGATTAATCTTCTCCTGCTCTATCTCACCTCTTAGTATTTACTCTATAGTTTGTGAAGTTATACCAATGCAATTTGAATAAAGTATCTTGAGAAATGTTAGCAACACCATGTATATATAAATTTTGTAATGAAGTACTAATAGAGTTCTATTATTTTTATTATAAACTATGGCAAGACGTTCCTCAGAATTATCATGACAGATTCCTAATTCAAAAACATGTTTCAATTGCCTTGGAAAGAAAATTGAATTGGTTTCAGATTCATTGAAATCATTTCTTTACCTTTCAGCTCCAATCAGAATTTCATTTCGTTTCAGCTAATTTAATATGTGGTGATCTTCCAATAATTCTATTTTCAGGCTTCTCAGGTCGAAAAATCTTTATTCTTGTTGACGTTTCGTTGCAAATCGGAATTGCAAGTTGCAATTCGCAAGTGAACAAAAAATTTCATGAAAAGAGTCGAAATATATATATATATATATATATATATATATATATATATATATATATATATATATATATATATATATATAATGTTATGGTAAAAATTTCATGCAATCTTTATTACAAAAGAGAAATTTTAAAAATCACAGATGAAGTATAAATTTGTAGAATAATTCTTATAATTCAGTATCAAAATTTTTTGAACATATATGCAGTATCAATACAAGATATAAACAAAGTTTAATTTTTCTCAAGGTATTGATTCTAAACTGCTATTGATGGTTTCGACGAATTCATATTTCATGCATTTTACTCTATTATATTAGATATTAAACATACATACAGTTTTGTAGATATAGTTTACTCCATTTGATAATATGTCGATGTAGCAAGATTTCTTTCAAAAGTTGGTAATCTATATATTTGTTGTTCACTGTTAAGCACTAGCACATTCAATAATATCTGTTGTATGTAAGTAGTTCAATATGAAATGTTCATTTATTTTGATTCTTTATAATTATGTATTTCTGGTAAGTCATGTCTTGTCACATAATAATATTCATATGGTGTATTTATAAAACCCACTTCCTAAATTTTACCATGAAATCGTAAAGGAAGTTGATTCCATATTCAGGTTCGTACACTTTGAACTTGGCTACGCTGTTCTGTGGAGAGCCAATGAGCGAAACACGTGTCAACGGCTGCTTCCAATTGAATTGCGGGCTATATCAAGAATATATTTACTTTTGCTGTTTGTTTTTTCATTCTTCAATTCTCATTCACTAAAATTCAGTAACTATATCAGCAATTATTCTTCTTTGTTATCCATTTCATTAGCAATTATCCCAGTATTCATGCTATCAAATCTCTTCAATCGTTCTATGTTTTTACATCCTATGGGTTTACCTATGAAAGCAATAGTTACATCATAAATATTTATTGCAATTATTTCGCAATTGCAACGCTTTATTCGCTGTACCGGTGTACAACTCCATTTTTGCGATTGGGTTAACCACATTAACAGTTCATAAAACGGTTATAGTTGTGTCAGTTGACATTTAAATCAAATATCGCAATGAAATCTTATAAAATCAAACATTAAACTGTATATTTGGGTCAATAAATCAATAATCGTATATAATTTTGAAAGAATTACGTGCAAGCGTTATAGGGCAATTATTTATTTCGTTGTATATAAATCATTCAACAGACAATGGAAAGAAAGACGTATCAGATACTTATCAAAACTAGAACCGAACACGATTTTATCTAATTTCTATCTCGATTTGAACAGTGCCAATTATGAAAATACTGCCTGCAATCTAGATTAAAATACACATATGCAATATCTATTGCAAAAATTAATTTATGTTCCATTATGAATTGTCTATAAAAACCTGAATAAAAATAGAACTCTGGTAAACTCTTGCTAATAGCTAAACGGATCAGGAGAATGCCTAGATAAAGAAACATTTTTTGTTTGGTTCAGGAATTCTAGTGTAATTTCTAGAAGGTCCCACTAGAGTTTGATAGAGTCCCAATAGCCATGAATTCAGCAATGGTGTTAATATTACCATTATACTCTTAGAGGCATCACTAATATCGATATTTTACCCTGGATTCGAACCCAAATCTCCTAGTATTAAATCCTATGGTCCCAGATAGTTCCGCAAAATGATATTACATAATTTATCTCAAAGATTATCATCTGTATTATTGAAACATACACTTGATTCATGGATGAGAACTTTTTGTTTCATTTTCAAAGTTATTAATAGCACTTTTCAATTTTTCTCAATTAATTAGATGAATGTTTGAAATTCATATAAAAATGAAAGAATAGTTAGAATCTGTCACATTTACAAAAATAAAGACATTATATGTCGAATACACAACAAGAGGTTATCTTGAAAGTTAAGAGGATAATACATTCAAAACCATAGCATAGCATCAATAAAATTATCGTAATAAATATACCAACTAAAACATTATACAACCATATTTTCCTTGGTCAATAATATATTAGTCCTTTTCTGAATAATTAATAATGATGCAAATTTTTCACAGTGGTGGTAGAAAAATTATTATCATCATTAATTTCTGACTGACAGAAGTGGTTTTTTTCATGAATAAGTAGCGTGTATCTCATATATACTTCGGGGTGTATATAGAACTTATATAGAACATTTTGGTTGGATATATTAATTCTTCAAAAATGTGATAAAACCAACAGTTTTCAAAGATTGTTTCAAAATCCAAGTATAGTTAATAGTCCATAACGAGAGTCCATCAAAATAATTACAATGTATAGTTTTTAAAATAAATGTACCGTGGTTATGCATGTTATAAGATCCTGTTATGAATGAGTTATATTGAATCCTTTTTTGATTCACTTATTTTTTCGTATTTTTCAAATACTAAGCTTCATTTTCTCATTGCTACTATCATGTATTATTGTCATAGACACTGCATTATGTTAAAGATAATATTGACAATAATCCTTATTAATATATACACGTTACACATTACAATACCTCTGACATCTACAATAAATTTTCATATAGGTACTCATAACTACATGTTTCTCTTTATCACATAGATAAAAAAACATACATGAACATTCGAAAATCCTTCACAAAGGAAAATTACCTGTGCTGAAAACGTTTTTAGTAACTACTACCTATTGAATATAAACTTAAATTCAAACACTTTATTGACTACATAGCATGACGCGTTTCGTCGTTACAAACGACTTCTTCTCAACGACGAAACGCGTCATGCTATGTAGTCAATAAAGTGTAAATCATAAATTCAAGTGTTTGAATTTAAGTTTATATTCAATTATAATGGATTTATATCAAGTAAACGCCAACACTATCAAATACTACTACCTATAATAAAGTAACCTAATAACAAAATTAATAATAATTATATTAAAAACTTCACAATATGTTTTCACAATATTGCCTATTATCCAAAATATCTTATAATTTAAAAATTATCCAAAATTTGCGATCCAAATTATTAACCCTTAACATTATTTGATATATTGAACCATGTTTAATAAATCACAGGCCAGCAATGAAAAAACTTTTTCAATAATTTTATCTAATCATTATGTGCTGATTCCGAATATAATAATAAAGAAGTTAGAATAATAAAGAAACCACAATTTTTCACACAAGACGACTTAAATGATTTATTGAGAGATTTAGGTTTGACTAAGGAAAAAGCAGAACTGCTTGGTTCTAGACTCAAAGAAAAACATTTGTTGGAATCTGAAATATCCATTTACCTCTTTAGGATGAGAAATGCACAGTTTACTTAATTTTTTAAGCAGGAAAAGGATTTGATTTATCGTTACGATATTGACAGATTAATGAATGAATTTGGTGTCAAGCAGAAGAAGAAGGTTGGAAACTTTTTATAGACTCATCGAAAATAAGTTCAAAAGGTGTACTATTACATAATGGAAATACTTACGCTTCTTTGACTGTTCCTTCAGGCTATATGAAGGAAATTTACGTAACCTTAATAAAATTTTATAGCAAATTAACTATACAGCCCATGATTGGATGCTGTTTGGAGATTCAAAAGTTATCTCCATGCTTCTTGGTCAACAGAAGGGATTTCTGTTGTTTTATATGTGAGTAGAGGTGAGAGAGCAAGAGATCAACATTGTCCACGAAACAATGGCCCATATGGAAATTTTTGACACCCAGCATATTGCATAAAAATTTATTAGATCCCACAAAGTTTCTCCTACCACCACTACACATAAAATTTGGCTTGATGAAACAATGTGAAAGCTTTGCTGAAAATGGTGGTTGTTTCAAATATTTGTGTAAAACTTTCCTCATTTTTCGGAAGCTAAACTGAAAAAAAAGAATTTTCGATGGGCCTGAATTCGTAAATTGATATTCAATTTCAATTTCGATGCAACAATGACTACAAAAAAAAGAAGTTTGGATATCATTTAAAGAATTTGTGACTAAGTTTTTAGGTAGTGTGAGAGCTCCTAATTATGAAATTATTGTATCTAACTTGATTGACAAATTAAAAAAACTTGGTTGTCTGATGATCCTTGAAATCCACTTCTTGCATAACCATCTTGATTTTTTCCCTGAAAACTGATGTTATTAAAGAGAAAGGGGAACGGTTTCATCAGGACATAAAAGACATGGAGAAATGATACCAAGGACGGTGGAATGTCAATATGATGGGTGAGTACTGTTGGTCTCTTCACAGAGAACAACAAAATGAATCACATCGGAGAAAAAGCTATGCAAGAAATTTTACAAAGATAATGGAGAGAAAATACAAAAAAATAAGCACATAATATTTGCATCTTAAGAATTCAATATTATTCTAAGTAAAAATTGTAATTTAATGAAAAATAGCTTGATTTTTAATTTTTATATATCAAATTTGCCTGTTTTTTCAAATATATAATGGATGTCATATTGTGAGAAAACTGTGAGTGATTGAAAACACTATAACTAAACACGGTTTCAGCGCCCAAAATTTCATAAAATTTAGGTATATTGGTTTGAAAAGTATTCACTAATTTTTTTCGTTGGCTTGTGTAATCTTCAATTATTCAAATTATTACAGTAGACATTGCCATCCTGATACCTATAACCATTTCTTCAGAGATTTATAAACTTTCAAAATATTGATCACTTTAATCTTCTTCATCCTGACATTTTGACATATTTAAATGATGGGGCCCTTCATTAGAGCTAAAATCTCAAGGTAGAATTGACATATTGATTTCCTCATTCAGGGATTTTCGAGAGAAAAATTATTATGTCTGGTATTCAAACCACTTGCAATTTTTTTATATGTCACTCACAAGTGTTTCATGAGTATGCTGCAATTTTACTACTGGTAATGGCAAACCTCAACTTGCTTGAACAACTAATTCGTTTGGTATAGTATTATCTCTTCTCAAATTTTCTCAAGCAACCGCTTCTATAGTATTGTTATTCAACGAGATTCAATATGCCATTCCCCAAACAGATATACCGTATCGTATTTTATATTCAACAAGGAGTTGTTATACCTTTTTGAAGAGAGTATTGTCAGTCACAGTGGCTATATACGTGAATCTTGAAATAATAATAATAATAATAATAAGACATTTATTCTGGATGTAACAGATATACATCCAATTACAGAGAAAAAATTACAAAAAAAAATACAATTTACAAAAAGTTGCAAAATTGTATACAAATAATAATAAATAAGAAAAACATTAACGAGAAAAAACAAAAATAGAGAGTACAAGCGAATATATACAACGAAAAAATTAATTCAAAATAAATTGATAATAACCAGATAATTAATGAATTGAACAATAACCAGATAACTAAAAACAAAATGAAATATTGTCTATTACAAAGTTACGTAGGGTTAGCAGAAGTTGACCATTTAGTAACGAAATATGTTTGAAAAAATTAAATTAAAATCGAATATAAACTTGAATTCAAACACTTGAACTTATGATTTACACTTTATTGACTACATAGCATGACGCGTTTCGTCGTTACAAACGACTTCTTCAGATACTTACAGAATAATAGATCTGAAATCTGAAGAAGTCGTTCGTAACGACATTCTGGAATAATCTCGTAACGTCGTTCGTGAAATAATCTGAAGAAGTCGTTTGTAACAATGGAACGCGTCATGCTATGTAGTCAATAAAGTGTAAATCATAAATTCAAGTGTTTAAATTTAAGTTTATATTCAATTATAATGGATTTACATCAAGTAAACGCCAACACTATCAAAAAAAAATTAAAATCGATTGTGTTAGTACTATCTAGTAAACAAATGCAATAACTAAAATTAAAATAATATTTATAACTAAGTCTTATGTAGACAAAAGAAGTTCAGGAAAATATCACGACATCCCATAGCGCTGTTCTGAGTGGCATGCCAAGATAACTGATAGCCGATCAAAATAGATATCACATCTTATATGAAATAGAATTTCTAAGCTTGAAAGTTGACTTATTGATGGATAATTGAATAATTAAAACACCTCTCCATAGATTCAAGGAACCTATTCCTACATAAAAGTCTCTCGAAGGTACTTGTTAACTTCTAAGTCTTCAAAGCGCTATATAATATAATAATAATAATAAGCAATAATATAATATTAGAATTTTGCTGTTTGTAAAGTCATTTATGAGACAATTACGGCCCTGCATCTCGAGATAAGTGATCGCCATACCTGCATGATCGTGAAATTGAAACCTTTCACATTTTTAGCGGTATATTAATTAGGGATCATTCTGTTACTTTTTTGTTGAAGATAACAGGTATATTCCCATTATAGTTCCGACGTCGCCGTTTTTCTGCTCCTTTTCTAGAAATCGGGATAATTGTTCTAACGTGATAACAGTTGCTTGCGTTCTTCGAAACTGGAGAATCGCAATTGCTGATGTAAGTATATGAGAACAAATCCAAACGAATTTTGATATTTCTTTTTTTTAGTAGCATTCAACTCATAAGGATTATAAACTTTTCAAAGGGTGCAAGGGAGGATTACTTCACTTCATTTGAAATAAACTGTGTGTGAAATTGAAATGAATCATTTTCATGAATTTGAATGGTTGTACAGCACCAATTTCATTAATTTATGAACAAACTATATTATGACATATGTCATAATATAGTTAATTGTGTGCTAATATAATTATTACACGGTGATATATAACTATAAATGTTTTCTAGATTCCGTAAACAATTGTTTCGTTAAGAGAGGAGAACCAGTTGAAGTTCAGTATAAAACATGGTACTGAATTTTCAATCAATTATCAACTGAATCAATATCGTTTATGAATATAGTTGGTGCAGATTTAACTTCTTTTGCCGATTAGCAACATAATCGAAATTCCTGTAAATAAAAAGATTTTCAATTACGAACAGAAGAAAACGCAGAATTCAGAGGCTCATACACGTGTTATGTTCCAATGTGCTTTCAATCAATGAGTGAGTTTTTCTTCAATAGTAACAAATTGCCCACCAATAAAAGAAACTGGCAGCCATAAAGTATTGTATTACAATTCAATTCATGTGATTATGAATATAGTTGGTTCAGATTTAACTTCTTGTGCCGATTAGCAACATAATCGATATTCCTGTAAATAAAAAGATTTTCAATTATGAACAGAAGAAAACGCAGAATTCAGAGGCTCATACACGTGTTATGTTCCAATGTGCTTACAATCAATAAGTGAGTTTTTCTTCAATAGTAACAAATTGCCGACCAATAAAAGAAACTGGCAGCCATAAAGTATTGTATTACAATTCAATTCGTGTGATTATGAATATAGTTGGTGCAGATTTAACTTCTTGTGCCGATTAGCAACATAATCGATATTCCTGTAAATAAAAAGATTTTCAATTATGAACAGAAGAAAACGCAGAATTCAGAGGTTCATACATGTGTTATGTTCCAATGTGGTTCCAATCAATAAGTGAGTTTTTCTTCAATAGTAACAAATTGCCGACCAATAAAAGAAACTGGTAGCCATAAAGTATTGTATTACAATTCAATTCATGTGATTATGAATATAGTTGGTGCAGATTTAACTTCTTGTGCCGATTAGCAACATAATCGAAATTCCTGTAAATAAAAAGATTTTCAATTACGAACAGAAGAAAACGCAGAATTCAGAGGTTCATACATGTGTTATGTTCCAATGTGGTTCCAATCAATAAGTGAGTTTTTCTTCAATAGTAACAAATTGCCGACCAATAAAAGAAACTGGTAGCCATAAAGTATTGTATTACAATTCAATTCATGTGATTATGAATATAGTTGGTGCAGATTTAACTTCTTGTGCCGATTAGCAACATAATCGAAATTCCTGTAAATAAAGAGATTTTCAATTACGAACATAAGAAAACGCAGAATTCAGAGGTTCATACACGTGTTATGTTCCAATGTGCTTCCAATCAATAAGTGAGTTTTTCTTCAATAGTAACAAATTGCCGACCAATAAAAGAAACTGGTAGCCATAAAGTATTGTATTACAATTCAATTCATGTGATTATGAATATAGTTGGTGCAGATTTAACTTCTTGTGCCGATTAGCAACATAATCGAAATTCCTGTAAATAAAGAGATTTTCAATTACGAACATAAGAAAACGCAGAATTCAGAGGTTCATACACGTGTTATGTTCCAATGTGCTTCCAATCAATAAGTGAGTTTTTCTTCAATAGTAACAAATTGCCGACCAATAAAAGAAACTGGTAGCCATAAAGTATTGTATTACAATTCAATTCATGTGATTATGAATATAGTTGGTGCAGATTTAACTTCTTGTGCCGATTAGCAACATAATCGAAATTCCTGTAAATAAAGAGATTTTCAATTACGAACATAAGAAAACGCAGAATTCAGAGGTTCATACACGTGTTATGTTCCAATGTGCTTCCAATCAATAAGTGAGTTTTTCTTCAATAGTAACAAATTGCCGACCAATAAAAGAAACTGGTAGCCATAAAGTATTGTATTACAATTCAATTCATGTGATTATGAATATAGTTGGTGCAGATTTAACTTCTTGTGCCGATTAGCAACATAATCGAAATTCCTGTAAATAAAAGATTTTCAATTACGAACATAAGAAAACGCAGAATTCAGAGGTTCATACACGTGTTATGTTCCAATGTGCTTCCAATCAATAAGTGAGTTTTTCTTCAATAGTAACAAATTGCCGACCAATAAAAGAAACTGGTAGCCATAAAGTATTGTATTACAATTCAATTCATGTGATTATGAATATAGTTGGTGCAGATTTAACTTCTTGTGCCGATTAGCAACATAATCGAAATTCCTGTAAATAAAGAGATTTTCAATTACGAACATAAGAAAACGCAGAATTCAGAGGTTCATACACGTGTTATGTTCCAATGTGCTTCCAATCAATAAGTGAGTTTTTCTTCAATAGTAACCAATAAATTAAACTGGCAGCCATAAAGTATAGTATTACAATTCAATTGACATGATTACAAACAAAACTGATTTCAGTTGAGAACTGATTTAGGTATTCTGATGGACAAACAGAATTTCAGCAAATTTTTCTTGAAGCCGTTTGACGCATATATTGGACATCCTCAGATTAAAAGGCAGACGCTCAAGACAATAGGGCATTTGCCTGCAATAAAAATATAGATCAAAATGTTGTTAGATTGATAGGAAATATTATTTTAAACCAATATAGCCATTACATCCTTTTGAAATATATATGACTTTTAAAAGAAATCAATAATAAAATAATTTAAATTTCATATTTGATCACGTGATTGAAAACGCACTGCATTGGCTAAATCGCGAGTTTGACAGTTGTTGGCTTTGGGTTGGCGTTGTTGGCTGTTGACAAAGTCAACAGCCAACAACGCTTTGGAATGAATTTCTTATGGACAATTCAAAAAATATCACCAAGTTTTCAATATATTATTTACATCAAAAAAATTAATGGAGTGAAATATCTCTTGAAATTGATGAAAGTAAATGGATGATGTATACAAATTATTAATCGAAGGCATTTAGTGCTTGGATATTGTTAATTCATTAACTTTATGTGATTCGTAATAAATATTGAAAATTTGTGAATGTAAATTTTGCATTACAAAATTTCAGTCCAATAGCATGTAATCTCATTGAATGGGTTTCCAAAAACTTGAGTGTGTAATTATTAACTGCGAGAAGGTAATATTTCAACATCAGAACTTGTTATAGGTCATAAAATAATAATAATTATTACTCTTATGAAGCAGGCGTAACGCTAATTTTTATAGCTTGTAAGATGTAGGCATTAAAGCTCATCAATTTCTTTATTTATTCCACATGTACACTAACAACATTTCGTTTATAACTCTCAGACTTTGAATGATTTCGAACTACCTATTTAGCGCACTCGATGAAGAAACTAGAAATCAGAAATCAGCTAAATCGGAATAACGCAATGGCACCGAATTCCGACCACTGATCGATATTATTGAAAGAATTCTTCAAAAGATGTTGAAATTACTCAAAAATTCATTTGAAAAAAGGCTTTTCTGAATGATTTCATATTCTTCTTTCAAGAAATGTATTCATTTTCACGTCATTTTGACTTTATCATTCATATATTTGATATTATACTGTAACGATTGGGAATGAACCAAAAGCACCGTTTACCAAAAACTATCCCTATATCCGACCACTGAGGATTCCGGCCGGCCATTCTCACCTACTGAAATCAACTTTATGGCTTAGAGAATACGGTTTGAATAATTAAAAAAAACTACAACTCAAAATAACAATTCAGTATTTATTAGTTTAGATTTACATCGACAGTGACGGGCAACAAAATATGCAGAAAAATAACAAAAAAATTTATTCATATATAACTCACATGTAAAACCATGAAAAGATATTAAAGATTAAAAGAATCATTATTGAATTTTTTTCACATTTTCTATGAAGTCTGCACATTTTCTCTCCTTTATAATGTAGGTCTTTTTTCATGAAACTCTGTATCCTGATATCATCCTATGTTGCATCAGTTCTTTGAAAATACTGAAAGAAAATAAAATTACTATTTATACTATTGATTGAAAAATCTTTTTGAAATTTTTCATATCTAACTGATTGAGAACTACCTTAGGAAAAAGAGCTGCTACTTCACTTAATAAGCCCAATCTCAGTGTTTATTTCACGAAGGTGCATGTTCATTAGCAGAAAATATGTTATTTTTCAATTACATTTTTTATTATATTTTTATTATCAGAAAATTGCTCTACAAATTTAAAGAAATCTAAGTACAGAATCCTCATCAAATGCATACAACCCACAAGTTCGAAATATTTTGAAACAATCGCAGACGACAATCGGATGTAGAAAATTAATCGAATCCTTATTTCTATCAAAAGTATATTTGTGAAATAAAGCCTCCGATTTTCATGTATTTTTAGTACGACTCCTCCTTCAAGATATCACAATATCGTAAGTATGTGCGATAAACAAAAATAAAATGAGAGGTAATAATCATCAAGAATGCTCATTCTGGATAATGCCGTTAAAGGCGAAACTAGTCGAATAAAGAATTGTTCAGTCAGTGATTTTTAGACAAGTATTAATTATTACCTCTCATTTACATATGAACTATGACGAAGTTGATTCATCGTACATTGAATTTAAAAATATAAATTTCAAACAAAAGGACTTTTACTTCGAATTTGTTAAAAATTAGAAAAATAGTGAAAATTGAAACTGCAAATACAAAAAAATCTATTGAAGTTATCTTCGGTCGCTTAGAGGTTTATTATGCGGAGACAGCGTTCAGAATATATAGCTGAATATAAAACACTCAAAGAAAAACCTCTAATATAAATAATTAACATCATCTACAAAGGGCAAAATTCTTGTTACCTACCAAGTGAAGAAGAGGAAATGTTCATATTTTATAGGGCTCCGTATTCCGTCCATTATTATTTGCTCGATAAATCAATGAAAATATGTAATTTTTCACACCGGTTGAAATTTTATATTAGAAAGATATAGTTATAAAGATAATACAATATCGTAAATATGTAAATATTCGTAATAGTGTAATAAACAACAAGTATAAGTTTAAAAAAAAGGAGGCTTATTTTGATTTTATTAGAAATGAGGAAAATAGTGGATATTGAAAGTCTCATTGCAAATAATTTATTGAAGTTAGCCTCGGTTGCATACAGGTGTATGCTGAATACGATACACTCACAGAAAAACCTGAAAAATAATAAATTACTATCATCAACAAAGTGCCAAAAGTCCTGTTGAAGAGAAATGCTCATAGTTTATAGTGCTCCTTATTCCGTCCATCATCAATTTCTCGATAAATCAATGAAAATATGAACCAATAAAGCATTTGAAATAAATAAGCTCAGAATTATCACAGCATTCTTCAAAAAAATCCAGAATGCAGAAGAATCTACGAACCCTCTCGTAGATTTTGTTGAATTGGCCGACTTTCCATCAACATATGAAAGACCAGTTTTGATATGTGACATACGATGAGTGACTCAATTAAATGCGTTCTATTGCACAACTTTTAGTCGAAATTTACAATGTTTTAATGTAAAAAAACCAAAATTTTCGGACACAAGAGGCCGGTCGCAAACTGGTGCCGTTACAGATTCTTCGTACTACCACTTAAGACTATATGCTCTGGGGTTAAATATTCAACCGCACTTTCAAACAAATGCTTCCATCCAGAATCACCTCAACATTGACGAACAACAAGAACATGAATTCAAATACATGTGATTTTAACTGAATATGAATGATATCCAAATAATTCACAACACTTGCTCAAAGTGTTCACAAGTTCAAACAGCTTAAGTTCAATAAAACCATTCTAAATCAATTAGTAGTCCAAAACATGTTTTACTCAATGTTAATTTCTTGCCAAATATAATTAAGTGTTTTTTATTATTCGATATATACAATAAAAATATATTATATGACATATTTCGAAAGACTGCAAGGTAGATCATACAAAAAATTAATACGAGCACTGAACATTGAATGATCAAACAAAATGAGAGCAATTTCAGAACAAAAATTTCTAACGTCTCGTCTCTACAAAGACTTAAATGAAAAAAAAAAATTTAATTTTCCAAATGAAAAAACACTGTAAATGAAAGAACAGACATTAAACATCTCAATTCTATTTACAACGATTTGATGAACCTTACAAATAACACTCATAAAATGAATACACAACAGTCACCAAACATCACATCTCAAAACTCATTCTTTCCAGATCTACCTTAAATTTCACACACATAAACCAAATATTATATATATATAATATACATATTCTGGATAATTTTAAAACTCGACTATATGTAATTATATATGTATATATAAATCACATTTATAAGAATCACCTGGCTTACCATGAGTTTTTCAGAGGTTTCCTCATGGTGAAAAAGACTTAAACTTCCGAAGCGAATGCTAAGCCAGAAATATTCCTCTGATACTAAAAATCAATATGTGAAATTACAAAAAAAAACTAATTTGATTTTTTTCAGAAATAAGTTTGACATTTTGGTATCTATAGTTATTCATAAAATTCAATTATTCATCAGTTTTAACAAAGTTGTGATATACAACGAAACGTCAACGAAAATAAAGTTTTTCCACATTGAAATAAGCCTGTTATTGCTAAAAACATTGAAAATAATCTTATATATAAAATTCTCGTGTCACAGTTTTCGTTTCCATACTCCTCCGAAACGGCTTGAGCGATTCTCATAAAATTTTGTGAGCGTATTGAGTAGGTCTGAGAATCGGCCAACATCTATTTTTCATCCCCCTAAATGTTAGGGGTAGTCCACCCCTGAATTTTGTTTTTTATTTTTTAGACAAAATTTTCAGTTTTTATTTTTTTATGATACAACATACAAAAATACATACAATACTAAATTTTCACCCTTCTACGATCAACCCTTATTTTTTATAGCTGTTTATTTCTTTGGCGGCTTGATGATATTGTTGGCAGGCGATTTCAGGCAGACGTTGCCAGTAATTCCCCGTGGAACGCCTGCAGATGAATTGAATGCTTGCCTGATGGCATCACCTTTATATGTTACCGTTATTATGGAATAACGTAAAAACATTATCGCTAACCACTAATATGAGAATTCAACTTCAAAATGATCAAAGTGCTGCACAATTTTCCAAACAATTATTAGCTGTTGGAAATTGAAAAGTCCCAGTTGATGCGACATCTGGATAAATTACTCTTACCAACAACTTTTGCCGATTTGTAGACTCTCAATTAGCTTTTATTGAAGATGTTTTCCAAACATTAGTGAGAATTATCAGAATTATGCTTAGTTAAGTCAACGAACAATTCTTGCAGCAAAGAATAATGATATACACGCACTGAATTTCACCATTCAATCAAAAATTGCAGGCGATTTGGTGACATACAAATCCGTTGATTCCATAACAAATCCCGATGATGTAGTAAATTATCCAACGGAGTTTTTGAACTCTCTGGAGTTACCAGGATTTCCAGCACATAACTTGCAACTCAAAGATGGTACAGTTATTATGATATTGCGTAATTTGAATCCACCGCGACTTTCGGTTAAAAGACATGCCGAATTTGATTGAGGCAACCATTATTAACGGAAAGTACGCAAGTGAAAATGTATGTATTCCTCGAATACCAATGATTCCGACTGATCTTCCGTTTGACTTCAAACGATTGCAATTTCCAGGTCGCCTTGCGTTCGCAATGACAATGAACAAGTCGCAAGGCCAATCGCTTAGTGTTTGCGGGATAAATTTAGAAAATCATTGTTTTTCACATGGGCAGTTATACGTTGCGTGTTCACGAGTTGGGAAACCATCCGCTTTGTTTGTGTTAACGTCAGACCAAAAAACAAAAAATGTGGTTACTTCAATGAAACGGATAATTTGCGGACACGGATATAATTCAGTATTTACTTTTGATTCACTTTCATTTACTTAGAGACGTTCAACTAAATAACACTTCATTTTTGTAATCGAAATGAATTCATTACTGTTGAGAAACGAAATAAAATTTTTCCTTTTCAAATATAAAACTTTTAATCACCAAACGAAATGTTACATAAAACGAAGCCATCTGGTGGCGAAACGGAGTTCGCCGGGTCTGCTAGTATATATATATATATATATATATATATATATATATATATATATATATATATATATATATATATATCTTGAAATTGATTTATTGCCTGTTTGAGATATTTATTTTGAAAGTTTTTAGCATTAACAGGCTTTTTTAATATGAAAAAGTTTATTTCTGTTGACGTTTCGTTGTTATATTAGTTTTTGACAAAGTTGTAATATAACAACGAAACGTCAACAGAAATAAACTTTTTCATATTAAAAAAGCCTGTTAATGCTAAAAACTTTCAAAAAAAAAAAAAAAAAAAATATATATATATATATATATATATATATATATATATATATATATATATATATATATATATATATATATATATATATATATATATATGTACAATTCAAATCGTCTAAGAAAATCACTTACATCAATTTACATGAAATGAAATGATTTTACCTGAGTAAGCTCCTCTCACGATCTCTAACATTTATAAAATGATATTTCAAATTATTTCAAAACATTTTTCTCATTAAAGATTTGAAACCATTTTACTTTATTGAATGCATATCACTTTGAATGTAACATTAAACTAAATAAGTATTAATTAACCTCACTTTAAATATTGTCATTACATACAGGAAACACTGCAGACTATCAAGTTGCAAATCATGTCATGATAATTGCTACACTTTCTCGGATTGTGCAAAATCAGGTGTACAATGTGAAACTTGGATCTCGTTCTTTACTGTCACATTCACTGAAATAAATCAACATGTCGATTTTTATTATTGTAAATACCGAAACAATTATGAAACGACTTGCAGTCCTGATCTGCTAACGCCTTGTTGAAAAAACAACCACAGAGAGCTTCACACAGACAGGACAGTTACCCAGGAATCCTACCCTTGTAGTGGAGTTGTGCGCCAACACCAGCAAAAAGTTTTTCCTACCCACAAGTTGCATTTTTGTTTTGAACTATTCGTAACGAAACGAAAATAATGGAAAAAGTTGCCCAGTCGATTCATTCATTCAATGCATAATGCAAACACTGCTTATTATTAGAATTTCACTTCGAAAATATGATCAGAAACTTTTCATCTTACTTCTTAATTAGTTGTGCCACGGCCTACTTAAAGTAGGCCGTGGTAGTGCTTACACAACAATGAGATCAATAATAGTTAATTGATTAATTCATGTGAAATGAAATGGAAACATTCTCTGATTTTTTAATTTTTCTCCGCCAAAGCTGTTTCAATTTCATTTTGTACATCAAGTATCAGTCATGAAACAACAATAAATAAAATGAAATTTTTCAATTGAATCATTAATTCAAAACATAATGAAAACATTCATTACCATTCGAGTCCAACACTTCGAAAACATCGTAATAATACTTTTTTTTGTTTTTTTGGTGTCCCCAGCTAGTTGTAACACAACATGAAATAAACTGAGTTAATTTATTCGTTAATCAGAATAAATTCATATACAAGCTTATGGTATTGGTACCGATTTGATATTAGCCTTAGTATAGCTATAAATGAAGAAGTGGTGTAATAGATACGTTCATTCGAAGCTAAAAAATCATTTCTTCTTGAATCTCGCGCAATGAAAACCTTCAAAACAACATTTTACTCAGCCGCTCATATCCAATAAGTATATTGAAATTATTTCTGAAAAACTGTATAGAAAATATATGGAAAAATTTAATTAATTGAGGTTTTACCCATCTATCGGAAAAGTCCAAAGAACAATTGCCATCACACATTATATAAATGAGTCTGCAAAAAGCAACTCAGTCATGCTTTGCTTTCAAGCCCAGAAAGATGTAGAAACATTAAGCATGACTTAAACCGTAGACATTTATCTATTTCATTTTATAATCAATAAATAAATCCTCGGTATGTTCGTGAGCTTTCCTAAATCTTCCGGTACATAATATTTCATATCTCAAAGTTTCACTAATGTTTTGTAAATCACTTCAAAATTCAGGAAAACCTAGCTTCGATTCACATACTTTTCGATATACGAGGGCGGTTCGATAAGTCAGTGACTTTTTGAATTTCCCACGCAGTTATTTCAAATGCAACAGCGATGCCGTCAACTGTAATCTATTAGTGGGCAACTGTCAAATTTGGAGCAAGCTACGTCATGCAGTTGGTGTTTGATAGCCATTCAAAGTAGACAACCTCGTGAATTTTTACGAAAATGGAAAAAAGTTAATTTCGTGTGCTGATTAAGCATTAGTTTTTACGTAAAAAAACTATCACTGAAACTAATGAAAAGCTTGATAAATACTACGGGGACTCGGCACCATCAATTTCTATGGTAAAGAAGTGGTTTACAGAGTTCCGTTGTGGTCGTACCAGCACTAGTGACGCCGAACGTTCAGGTCGCCCAAAAGAAGTGATCACGCCGGAAATCGTCGATAAATCCATGAAATGATATTGGATGATCGGAGAATGAGAGTACGTGAGTTGGCTCCTGCTGTAGGTATCTCAACTGAACGGGTACATCATATTTTACACGAATATCTGGACATGAGAAAACTCTCCGCGAGTTTTTTTTTAAACTTTATGGGTGCCGCGATTGCTCACACTCGACCATAAGCGCAATCGTGTGACAACTTCAAAAGAGTGTTTAGCGATGTTCAGCCGTAATCCAGACGAATTTTTGCGCCGTTTTGTTACTATGGACGAAACATGGATCCATCACAACACGCCAGAGACCAAGGAACAATCGAAACAGTGGGTTGCTCGGGGTGAACGTGGACCAAAGAAGGCCAAACAGACTCTGTCAGCCAACAAGGTCATGGCCACAGCTTTTTGGGAGGCACGCGGTGTCATTCACATGGATCACCTCGAGAAAGGTGAAACAATCACCAGCGAATATTATTCGAAGCTTTTTCGATGCAAAAGATTCGACGTTGACTTGAAGCAAAAACGACCGTATTTGGCGAAGAAGAAAGTGCTGTTTCATCAAGACAATGCAGGTGTGCACACTTGTTTAGTCACGATGGCCAAAATCCGCGAATTGAGATACGAAGTGCTACCCAATTCAGCATATTCTCCAGATTTAGCCCCCTGCGACTATTATCTGTATCCACACCTAAAGAAATGGCTGATGGTAAGAGAATTGAGTCTAATGAAGAAGTCATTAACGAAACAATCGCGTATTTTGAGAGCCTTGAGAAAACCTATTAGTTGGAGGGTATAAAAAAATTAGAAAAACGCTGGACTAAATGTATTGAGCTGAAAGGTGATTACGTAGAAAAATAAAATGTTTATTTGCCGAAAAAAAATTTTTCATTCGAAAAGTCACGGACTTATCAAACCGCCCTCGTATACTGACAAACATTCAAATATTTACGGTATTGATGAAGGCCTGGCAAAGATATCTCTCCGAGTACTCAAATGGTTAAAAACCGCCGTTGCCTTCATATTTATATGTCAACTCACAATATTTGTGAAGAAATATTTGAAATGTTTATCAAAGAACTTCTAAATAAACAGAAAATAGAGTGAGATTATAACTGAGTTCACTCAGTGAATATACAAATAAGGGTTAAGAATATCATCAGATTAGTTAGTACATTATAACTCAGAGGTGATCAATTTGCATCAAATTCAATGTACGTACATCAAAAAATATCTTTTGAGTCAGTGCATATTCGTGATTGAACTCTACGCGAATATTTAACATGGAATAGTAGCTTTAGTATATAAATTGAATAAATCACTTGCCTTAGTTTCGCAGAATTTCATCAATTGCTTGACAGTTGTTTGGGGGTATTACTTCACTGTCAATTTAAAGTGACCTCACTCAACTAAAATAGATTGAATTTCGAAAAAGAAGTAGAAATCTGATACAATTATATAATCAACTTCATCTTCATTTTTGATAAAAACCGATTCAGAGTATGGCAGGGTACTCTGTTAATTCAAGTTTTAACTATAATAATTTGAACTCATTTGTGTTGTTATAGTTGTGTATATTTTCACATATTGAGCCTCACCCTTCCAAATGTAATATCGTCTCAAAATATCAATTAAAATATTAAAGTAATAAAGGGTGTGTTTTTTAGAGGTATAGAACTTTAAATTGCAATAAAACAACGATGGATCATTCGATTGACAAAAATTTTTTTTTATTCGAAAGATAATCTTGTGGCATTACATTTTAAGTATGATTTCTGGCATATGATCGCCACGGCTGGCTCGGATGTAGTCCGATCTGGACTTCCAATTCTGGATGACTTTTTCCAACATTTGTGGCCGTATATCGGCAATAACACGGCGAATATTGTCTTCCAAATGGTCAAGCGTTTGTGGCTTATCCGCATAGACCAATAACTTTACATAGCTTCACAGAAAGTAGTCTAGCGGTGTGAAATCACAAGATCTTGGAGGCCAATTCACAGGTCCAAAATGTGAAATTAGTCGGTCACCAAACATGTCTTTCAATAAATCGATTGTGGCACGAGCTGTGTGACATGTTGCGCCGTTGTGTTGAAACCACAGCTCCTGGTTGTTCAATTCAGGAATGAAAAAGTTAATAATCATGGCTCTATATCGATCACCATTGACTGTAACTTTCTGGCCATCATTGTTTTTGAAGAAGTACGGGCCAATGATTCCACCAGCCCATAAAGCGCACCAAACAGTCAGTTCTTCTGGATGTAACGGTGTTTTCACATACACTTGAGGATTATCTTCACTACAAATGCGGCAGTTTTGTTTGTTGACGTAGCCATTCAACCAGAAGTGCGCTTCATCGCTTAACAAAATTCGCTTATGAAAATCGGGAACAACGGCAATCTCGTTTTTTTGTAAAATTGCCCTATTTGTAAGCGTTGTTCAGGCGTGAGTCAATTCACGATGAATTGCCAAACCAAACTGAGAATAAATCACTTCTTAGCTGTTAAATCGGTGGCCATTTTCAACAGTAATGCCAACTTAAAGTTCTATGCCTCTAAAAAAAACACTCTTGATTATCTATGTTTTCATTACATTCTATAAGTGAACTGAAGTGGAAATCAAGTGGAGAAAAAGTTAAACATATCTGATGGTTTTGAAATTTGTACTTATTGTGAAATTTAAAGCTTATTGAATCCAATGCTTGATGGGCTCGATACTTTGAGAAAATTAATATCGCTAATGAAACATCAATTTGAATTTTCACATATTATTACGTGATACGAATGACTCCCGTTTCTTAGTACAATATGTCATGAAAATGATACACACTGTTAATTAAGTATCTGAAAACGATGAACTTTGAAATGCACGTCATGTGTATTATTTAATATACCTTAAGAAAATGAAAATTATTTTTTTATTACTCATATTGATATATTCAAAATGAAGAATAATTTCCTACTAGGGTTCAAAAGCCGTAAAAAAATATTTGAATTCGAATATATTCACGAGAATTCTGCTTGATAATAGTTATCCACTAAAACAGATCAATAAATCATTGAGAGCTTGCAGCAATATAATAATAATATTTTTTTGAAGTTCTCGAATACAGTATCTTGTTACATTTTTTCCTCCTTGTTACGTTGACTGTAAAAAAACAAAAAAGAGAAGAAAGAATTCCTCCGAAAACTCAAATATTCAAAACTCACATAACGTAAAAATGGAAGCCACAATTGTCAAAGATCCTTGAAATATTCATTCGCTGTAAATGTTTTATGTCAGTTCTTAGCTTATTCTTTCAAATGCCAAGTGAGCTGATATAGAAAGCCTTCAGTTTTTTTCACTCATTTTTTAAGTCGTGTTTGCAACCAAACCAACTAAACTATATTCCTCTCCATTTTTAATGTCAGTGATCATCTGAACACTTCACAGAAAATGCGCAAAATCGTTTTGTGGAATATCATCTAAGAGAACAAACCAAGAATTCTTATATCCATTTGCGAGCAAAATCACTGGAAACGTTTATATAGAATTTCTTCAAAAGTGGAAATGACATAAAAATATCTTTCGAGGTCAACATGAAGTATGTACGTTTTTCTCACATCTTATATGATACTTTCCGTTGACTGAATCTTTATTATTTTGAAGTAATTGTCGCAGAAGAAGTTAACATGCTATGAAAAAATAACGAAACCGACAACTCACTTCGTATCAGATATACAACTATTATAAAAGCTACGTTAATAGTTTATGTGTTTATTTTTTCCACTCATTCCGGAAATGTTCGAGATATCTGCTGGCTATTTCATGGTTTCTAGAGCTATAAACATACTTGGAAACGTTTCATTTTTCATCAGAAACTTGTTATTCGATAGAGCTAACAGTAACAAATGAACGAAAATCATCTATCTAATTGAACAATATATAAAGTTTGCATTGTGCCGATATCCTCTAGCACTTTAACATATCGCCACTTTTTTCTCATTTCTCACTCAAGCAAATACGGTAAATCGAGGCACTATTTAAAGTAATGGGTAACACTTATCCTTGTAAAGTTTCAATAAAACTAGTGTCGACTAATTGTCTCCTCTGCCAGAGATATTTCACGTAAATGAGGTTTGTAAATGATGGAATAACTGAAATCGAATGATATGACGTGACCGATACGTGAGATGAATTATAAAATATTGGCAAGAGAAATACGTCTCAGCTCTCTCATATCAACCTAAATGATTGTGCGAAGACATGTAACGCTTCTTTGAAATACTCTGGTTGTTATATTGCAGAAATATATGCTCACACAATGAAAACAATATAACTGAAATTGAATTCTCACACTCTAGTGGCGAAATATGATGAAGGATGAAATTGATAATTGAAATAAAGCGCACTGCTTCTCCTACTAACCGAAGTAATAGTAATAATAATAATAATAATAATAATATTTATTTAGCTGAAGCTATTCAAATATATACATATTTTGAACTGTTAATTTTTAATTATATACATATTTCATTAATTGAATATAAACTTAAATTCATACTTGAATATAACTTAAATTCAAACACTTGAACTCATCTTCTTCAGATGCTTACAGAATAATCCTTTGTAATCAGAATAATCGTTTGTAACGACGAAACGCGTCATGCTATGTAGTCAATAAAGTGTAAATCATAAGTTTAAGTGTTTGAATTTAAGTTATATTCAATTATAATGGATTTACATCAAGTAAACGCCAACACTATTAAATATTTAAATTCATACACTTGAACTTATTATGATTTACACTTTATTCACTACATAGCATGATGCGTTTCGTCGTTACAAAACCTACGAAACGCGTAGACGAAATGAAAAAGCATGACGAAACGCGTCATGCTATGTAGTGAATAAAGTGTAAATCGTAAGTTCAAGTGTTGGAATTTGAGTTTATATTCAATTATAATGGATTTACATCAAGTAAACGCTAACACTATTAAACATATTTCATTATTTGAAATATACTTTCTAAGATGACGCTTAAATATATTAATACTAGTACAATTTTTCAATATATTTGATAAATTATTGAAAGCCTTAAATCCGTCATAGTATATGCTATTTTTAGATTCAGAAAGCTTACAACTTTGGATATAAAAACTATCAGTATTTCTAGTATTATACTCATGCACATCACTGACATGTAACATTTTTTATTACATTACATGGAAGCAACTGATTTTTCATTTTAAATATGAATATATATATATGAAGCAAAGAGTATTCTTTGTTTCACAGACATTAGTTCCAAAGAGTTCAGCATAATTTTAACATGGGTATATCTATTGCACTTTAAAATGGTTCTATTCTGTAACTTTTGTAATTTTTTAATTTTTTCTTTAATCAAACCAAATAACAATGTGGAGCAATATTCAAAATGTGGTATTATTATTGATTTGAACAACAATAATTTCACATATGTCGACAGATTTTTTCCTATTCTTTCAAAAAAATTTATTTTATTCGAAATGATATGAAATCAACATGATCATTGAAACTCAATTTTTCGTCTAACATAATGCCTAAATATTTTACGGTTTCTACTCTTCTGATTTTTTGTTCATTAATCTTTATGGTTATAGCATCATTTTTATTGGTTTCAAGGGTTTTATTTGTACCCAAAACTATGAAGTTATATTTTTCAACATTCAGAGATAAGCTGTCACATAACCATTCATTAATTGCAGAAAGGTCTATATTGATCCCTTCTGTCATATTCCTAGTATCTTTGCCACATATATATTACAAATATATACATCAGCGAATAAACGTATAGAACATTTTTTCACGTGCGAAACAATATCGTTTATATATAAGGAGAACAGTAACGGACCTAAGACAATTTCTTGAGGTACTCCAATATCCACTTTCGTGCTATCCGACAGCATGCTATTTTAATAAAGTTTTTTCAATAATAATGATCTACTTAAAGTTTCTGAAGCTCTTTCAAAATCCAATAATACTACTATAACCGATTCTCCTTTATATATAGCACTATACCATTCCTCACAGTTAGTCAGAAAAAGTCTTCGTATTTGTGAAACGTACGTCAAAGTAGGGTTTGTAGGTTTTTAAAAAACGATATTTGGAGAAAATTATGAAATTCGAAAACGGGTTTTTTAGTAGAAAATATCAGTTTTCAATGTATGAATAACATTCAAATAACACGAGAAGTGACGTTATTAAGTTATCCGGACAAATATTATCAAGATTGTATAAAGATTACTCTACAGGGGTGATATTCCAAATGTTATTTAAAAACGTGATGAAAGCAATATTCAAGAGCCAAACAATGTTTTATTGAAAAACGCTGTGGAAGTGGCAATTAATTAATATTAATGCTACTTGATAAGCCACTTAATAAGACAATGCCAAGTGATAATTAACTAATATTTAAAGGAACCGGAAGAGGTGGCTTCCTTTACTCAAACTCTAAGAAACGAGTTTGTGGTCCTGGATACCACAAATAAAAGGACAAAAAATTTAGAATTATTATGTCAGGATTCAAAAACGATTGAGCCTAGTTAGTTTGCTTGTAAGAGGGAACTTTCTATTTCGGGGAATTTTGTGAATAAACTAAGTATACTTTAGTATAATACTAAATAGCGAATCGATAGACGTCCCATGTTTTCTGAAATCATATTTCATCAAACAAAAAATAAATAGAATATTTGAATTTGTATTAAAATTGGAATACAAAATACTCGGTCCGTTGCTCAATTGTATTTAAAACTAAAATTGATTTCAATAAGTATGTATGCATAAACTTCATTTACTGTTGTCTTTCGGCTTTGATTATAATATACATTATATAATACGCAGTTATACATTTTCTAACTGTTTATAAATAAGTATTCATCTGTATCTAATTACATTGTTTTTTGAAAAATAATATGGTTATTATAAAAATATGAAAATTTATTGTTTTTATTCATTCGAAATATAAAAATATTTACATCTTCTTACGTGAAAATTATGCATATACAACGAATAGTGGTTCTTAAAGTTATTTAATCCTGGTCAACTATTATTTCTCTGTTCTACTAAATTGCATGAAAAAATTTTACTCTCAATAAAATTGAACAGTAAATAATTTCAGCCAAAAACTGCTTTTAATCACTCTTAATTTTCTGTTGAAATCTTTTGTTAGAATTACAGAATATTCGAGCAAACATTTTTTAGAAAAATTCGAAACCGGTTAAAACCGATTCTCTGGAAAAATTACTATTCGAAAACAGTTTTCTAAAAAGTGTTCAGTAACACTTGTGACGTACGTTAATGACTGCACACTTGTGACTGTGATTCGACATAGTGTTTTTGTTACCATTTTGATTATTGAAATGGATATATATCATTTCGATGAGTATCTTAGGTTTTGTGTTAGCTCAAGCATATCTTCAAGCAATTCTATGCGGTGGTTCAAGTCTTGTTTGCGAGTAAAAATGCCTTGAATGTAGGGATGAAGAAAGAGTTATGCCAGAGCTTCGGTTTTATATGCTCTTACAAATTTATTACCCTGACCTCACATCTGCTGATGCTAAACGACTCCAAATTATGCAGAATACTTGTAGTAGATTCATATTTGACTTGAAGAAATTTGATTATATTACCCATACTTAGTCAGCACTTGGTTGGCTCAGCGTGGATAGTGTATATAAATGCTCACTTTTGTGCCTTTGTCTACAGAATTATGCTAACTCTTGAACCGCCTTACCTTAGAGATAAATTGATCTGTCGATCGTTTATTCAGGACGTTCATATCAGGCATCAGTCTGTACTCACTGAGCCAATTCATCGCCCTGCTATATTTAATAGATCTTTCACTTATAATGCTGTGATTGTTACAATGGTTTGAGTAATGAATGGAAAAATATCACTTCCATGTCACTTTCAAAAAAAAGTTAAGCGACTCTCACTGTATCAGCAGAACATATAATAAGATATGATAGTATATAGAATATAATAGTTACAGTGTGTTTAATAGTGTTGGCGTTTACTTGATGTAAATCCATTATAATTGAATATAACTTAAATTCAAACACTTGAACTTATGATTTACACTTTATTGACTACATAGCATGACGCGTTTCGTCGTTACAAACGACTTCTTCAGATGCTTACAGAATAATTATGGATTTGGATTATTCCTGTAAGCATCTGAAGAAGTCGTTTGTAACGACGAAACGCGTCATGCTATGTAGTCAATAAAGTGTAAATCATAAGTTCAAGTGTTTGAATTTAAGTTATATTCAGTTACAGTGTGGCTGTGTGTAAGTGTTCGCTTTGTGGATTATGACAGCGCATGCATGTACATTTGAATTGTAAATGTATATTTGCATTATTTCCTTATAATTTTTGATTTATTCATATTTTTTCTCTCTTTAGCACATATTTCTTCTTACTCTAATGGTATTTGAGATATTTATATACATGTTATTTTCTTTTAGTGAACTCTAGGAATTATCTTTTAAGTATGTTTGTATTTTACTTCTTTCATTCATTTCTTATTTTTGTGTTAACATTTTTTTTCTACTTTCATTTCATTTACTTTCAGGAGGTTAGATGGAAGTATAGCTGTTGCTAAATCTCGCCTCTTCTTATGTAGCACAATATATGTGGCAATAAAGACATTGAACTGTGTTTCCACTGTCTGCCATTTCGATCACTAGACGATGCCAGAAAACGGCCGTGTTTCTCAAAAACCTCAAAATTTCAATGAGAAATTTTTACTTATTGGAATTCTTTCCCAACATTGTAATCAAAAACGAGTAAAAATATATATATATATATATTATTTTTTGTGCTGATGGCACTGAATGAAATATTCATTCATTCATTCGTGAATATAAATGTATCAAAATAATGTTATAGTAGAGCTAGCTATTTGAATGTGTACGATGTGATTCCTCCATTGTCCTTCGAGGGATGAATGTTAGAGAAATATTGAAATCGATACGACACCTGATGAAACCACCAGACATCTGTTTCGCATGACAAGGAACTCTTCAGTTGCGCCACGTCCATCGATGTGAAGCAACGATTTTAATCTCCAAACACTTTCCTATGACTTTAAGTGAAGAACCGTCAGGTAATGATACTTTAGATTTTCATCTATAGGTATTAATAGCAAACATCTCTCAGATGATATAATAATATATTATTGTATATTATTATAATAATAATAATAAGCATATATTTCCAACAGGTAACTACCCAATTACAAGAAAATACATAATAAATAAATATGGTTACTAAAAATATCAATAACAACATAGATAAGCAATATTAAGAAATAATTATAATAAAAATAAACATCAAATATAATAATCTAAATTTATAATGTCAATATCTAAATGTTCAATCATAATAATAATCAAGAAAGTTTGTCCCAGTGCAAATCACTCAGAACTTAATTCGAAAGAAATCAAGATACCTCGACTGTGATATGGAAGAGATTACAAGAATTATCAAGCAACTCAAAAACAACATAGCAGCTGGAGAAGATGGGATTATTGTGGGTCTCTAGAAACTGAACGATCCTATTTTGACGTAAAAGCTTCATCATTCAATATCAGAAATCTGGAGGACGAAACAGATACCAGAGGATTGAAATGCGGGCTGATTCATGCATAGCACAAAAAGTGGGACAATATGCATATCAATAATTACAGGGGAATTTCCTTACCCCGGGTTGCGTAGTAGAAGACTAAGCGGATCCTTCTAATTGGGGAATACCAGGCTGGATACACAAAAGGCCGTTCATATGCTGAACTTATCTGGAGTTTAAATCTGTTAAACTCCAATAAGGTGATATTACAGATGAGGAAATTTAGAACTACTAGATCACATTCATTGACTTCAAGAAAATCATGAAAGAATTTGGGATCGATCAAAAACCCCGAAAACTTATAGAACTGACACTTACAGAACCAACTTTCTAGGTAAAATTCATGGGCGAAGTATCAGTTTCCTTCGAAACCAAAACCGGTGTGCGACAGGGGAACGGACTTTAGCTTATCTTTTTTAATATTGTTTCAGAAAAGATCCTTAGGAAATGGGAACTTCATGTAAAGGGCAAACAAGTGGGCATCAAAAAAGAAAATCGAAAAAATGTAAAATGTCTCGCATTTGCAGACGATAGTGCTATCATCACAGACAACAGATATTAAGCCATTCTGGCCGTAGAAAAACTACATGAAATTGAGCAGAAAACCGGGTTACAAATTTCTGATAATAAAACCAAATACATGGAAAAAAACCAAAAACTAAATCTTCTCTTATCACGAAACAATGTGAAATTCTACAAGTTGGCCATTTTAAATAGCTCGGAGAAGTTATACAGTCCTCAGGTTTGAACCGAATCTCTAATGAACAAAGAATTACCAAGCTCCGAAGGACCTACAAGCTAATATACTATAACAAAAAGTGCATTTCGACAGGCGCTAAATTGAGGCGTTACAACACAAGGATTCTTCCAGAAGCAATCTACACATCTGAAACGATGATTATTAACGGTCATTCAAGAACTAGAAAGACAATAACGAAAAATTCCGAGAAAGATGATGAAGTCCAAATAAATGCGAAATAAAGTTCAATCGCTCTCCTCATGAGGAACAATCGTAACAATAATAATATACTAATGAATACTGAAACTCTTGATCAGAATATTTCAAATAAAACTCATAAGTTATAATAGCTGCGAAATTTTAATTGGAAAAAATAAATTCCGTATAAGCACTCGAATATGGAATACCTTGATTTATAAATTTTCTTATTCTAACGTATATTTCAATTTTTTTTATTTCATCCGAGAAAAAATTAACATTTTATAATTGAGAATGATGAATAACATCTCAGAAGTAGAGGAACTTGGTGGGTAATCATGATTTTTGTGCATTTTGTAATAAACTTGGAGGGTAGATTTTACAAGCATCTGGTTTAGGCTCTGAGATTTTCGAACAGGCCGCTCTCAGAAAATCACGTTGACATAGTTTTTGTAAGTTTTCGTCATAAACGTCATCAAACAAAATAGTTGGTACAGATACCAATTTTGGATTCAAGTTAAGGGTTCTGTTTCCATAATTTGCAAGCAATTCATCTCCACGATTTCCTTGTTGGCAGGAGGATATCTTATTCCAATCGAGACCATTTGATAGAGCGCACTGAAAAATTCAAACGATCAAGAAAAGTTACTAAGAAAAAATCTAACACAATAATGTTATATAAATATAATAGCGGCAAATTTGGTTATTCAATAAATCATTACAACCTCGATACATACATAGAAAACTAATAGAATAAATACATACTCGATTATATATATATATATATATACATATATATATATATATATATATATATATATATATGTGTGATTTAATAATAATAAAGTATGTAAATAACACACTCGTCTTTAAATTCCCAAATTATATTATGAAACGTACAACCGGTTTCGCTGTTTCAGAACAGCATCATCAGGTTCAATATACTAAAAACAAAAAAGGTTCAATACCACTGCAAACAATTACATATAAAGGTTAATACCTACATTTTAACAATAATGAGAAATAGTCAGAACAAATTAGTAACTAGTTTAAAAATTTTTGTCGATTATAATAAAATGAAAACAGTTAAAGAGGAAGATCCATACACGTGAGAAGTCAATATAATTTAAGGTTAACAAATCAGAAAAAACTAATCTAAAATAAAATAACAATTGTAACATAAGCGACATCTATAATTAATTCCAAGAAGATAAGCTAACAAACAATGATACCTGTAGGATTTTATGTAGTCATTCAAAGAAAGCGTTAATAATTCTTTTATCATATTGAACTTGTGAATCGATGATATTATTTGGATATAATTTATGCAACCTTCAAATTTCTAAAGATTCCAAGCTATTAAGTATGTAAGGGTTATTTTCTATATGGAGTCATTTGTAATTATTGGAAAAATCTGTGTTGTGACCAGTATCATTGATATGTTTTGCAAACAAGGAGTCATTGTTATTGAATCTTACACCTGTGATGTTCAGCTAGTCTTGTTCTAAAATTTTCTTTTTGTTTTTCCCACATACATACTACCACATTGGCAATTTAATTGATATATACCTGGTTTTAGAAGAATATCCGTTTTATCTTTATTATTTATCAGAAAATCACCTAATGTATTATTTGTTTTGAATACTAATTTAATATTTTGTGTTGCAAATATTCGTTGGATTTTATAAGATACCTTTCCGTTGAAAGTTGTGCAGAAATATTTTTGAAAATTGAAAAATATTATTGTTAGTTGATACATGAGGTATAAATACATTATTTGATGTATTCCTTAGAAGTTTCTTTTTTGATAATCTGTCAAGAATGCCTGGACTGAATCCATTTTTCAAGGCTATTTGCTTTATAGTTTCTATTTCTTTATCTCGTGCCTCTGTTTCCAATGGAATGTCAAATGCCCTATTAACAAAACTATTCAATGCTGCTATTTTGTGATTTATGCAATGGAATGAATCTTTGTGGATAATTATAACTGTGTGTGATGGTTTCCTATAAATATCAAATTTGTGTACATTATTTACATTTCTAATAGTTAAGTCTAAAAAATTTATAGATTTGTTGTTTTCAATTTCTAGAGTAAAGTTTATTTTTGCATGTACTGAGTTAATTATTTCCACAAAATCACTCAACTGAAGCATATCACCCTGCCAAAGGATCAAAATATCGTCCACATACCTGTGGTAATATGCTATTTTAGACGAGTAAAGGTTATTGTTCACAATGTGGTTTGTTTCAAACCAGTCCATGAAAAGATCAGCTAAAAATGGGGAAAGTGGTGAGCCCATGGCTAATCCATCTGTTTGGCCATAAAGCTCTTCATTGAATGAAAAGAAATTCTCTTTAAGGCATAGATTGAGAAGTTTGATCAATTCCTCTGCTTTAATATCTGATATTGGGCCATTTAATAGTTTGGATTTCACAATCTGAACAACTTCTGATGTTGGAATATTGGTGTAAAGGTTTGGGACATCCAATGATATGAGGACTGCCTCATCTGGAATGATCTTATCTTTTATCATATTGACCAAGTGTACTGTATTGTTGACAGTATGTGTGAAATTGCAATCAATATTTGCTTTTAGATGTTTATTCAACCAACTTGCAAGTCTATATGTGGGTGAATTAGCATAACTCACAACTGGCCTTATGGTCATCTCTTCTGGAATATCACTTTTATGGACTTTAAGTAATCCATATAGTCTTGGAATTGTTGTAAAATATACAGATAATTGATGAAAAGAGTCTTAGATATTAATTCACTACACTTTTTTAATGTATCATTCACTACTTTTATGAACGTGGATAATTTAGGGTTTACTTCGTTAAAGTTATTGTCTACAATAAACTTCAAAACTTTCTTATTATAATTATCCTTAGTAAGAATGACTACACTGTTACCTTTATCTGCTATAGTCAATACTAGGTTGTTCCTTTTAATCTTATCTTCGATGGACACAATTATTTTCTTGTTGAAATGACCTATATTTTTGTTGTTTTATATGAAGGCAAATTGGTTTCTGATCACTCTTTCACATTCACTTTTAATAAGACCAGGGTTATCCACAGATTGGATGATTGTATCAGTTTCAGCAGCCAATCTTTCTAAACTTCTGATTTTATCCTTTGTATTGTTCAAATCTGGTCTATATTTATAACCTAATCTAAGACAATTAATTAATTTCTTCATTGTCAAATTCTACATCTGTGTAATTTAACAAGGGTTCGTAAAATTGATGTGAGTCGAACTGAGTATTATGGTATGGACTAACTTTGTTCATTATAATATATATATATATATATATATATATATATATATATATATATATATATGTATATATATATATATATATATATATATATATATATATATATATATATATATATATATGTGTATATATATAAATGCTGTCCTATGCGTGAAGTATTTTCGGTAGATCGAAAGAAAAGATGGGTAACAACTGAGATATTTCAAAGTAAACGTAACCTATCTTACCTTCATCGACTACATAAAAATACCCGTTCGGAATGTGCCCTACAAAACTATAAAAATGCCAGAAATCAACACAATATGCTTATCAAAAATACGAAATATACGTTTTATAGTTCAGCTATTGATGGTTCATCGAACAGAAATAAAACAATTTGGAATATTGTTAACGATCTTTCTGGAAAAAGTGGCGGTAGGCGAAGTGATGTGACCTCAAACTTTGAGGGGGAGGTGTTTGACGATCCGAATCAGTTAGCTGATGTTTTCGCCGAACATTTTTCTACAATGGCTAGTACCAAATTAACATCTCGATATGGCAATAATCTATCTCGGATTTGCACATTATCACCCATGGTGAACACCAATTTTTACTTCTACCCTGTCACTAAAATTGAAGTTGAGGATACCATTAGAGCCTTAAAAAATAAAAAAAGCGTCGGTGTTGATTCCATATCAGCCAAAGTTTTGAAAGGAATTAGTGGAATTATTGGCGAGCACTTTGCATATCTTATAAATGTTTCCATCACTACTGCAAAGTTCCCCAATATCCTTAAGCAATCCATAGTAATTCCAGTATTTAAGAATGGAACCGTGAGTGAAATTACTAATTATCGCCCAATATCCATTTTGAGCGTGTTTTCCAAGGTAATAGAGAAAATTGTTTTCGCCAGAATGATGAGTTATCTCAATAGATTCAAAATAATTGACTCCGCGCAACATGGATTCAGAAGCGGCCACTCAACTCAGTCAGCTGCGGTTGAGTTTTTGAATCCGTCTACGAGTGTTTGGATAAACACTTGTTTGTGGCGGGGTTATTTTTTGATTTATCTTCCGCATTTGATTCACTATCCTTTGAATTTTTACTTGATAAATGCTACAATTTAGGTTTCAGAGGTGTGTTTCTGAATTGGTTACGTAGTTATCTTGAAGAAAGAACAATGGTAGTGAAAATAGGTGAGAGTTATTCTCAGAGACATGATATTGCTCTTGGGGTGCCTCAAGGCTCTGTACTCGGACCTCTTTTATTCATATTGTTCATAAACGATCTGCCTGCGAAGTTGTCCCGGTTTTTGGTGACACTATTTGCCGATGATTCATCGGTGGTTGTTTCTGGCAGGACTCCTGAAGAACTTCTGGAGGCATGTGAATGCATTGTGAGGGAGTTTGTAAGTTGGTGTCAAATGAACAATCTGATGGTGAACGTTGACAAAACTGTATGTGTTCAGTTTTGTCTGAAGGGCAATGGAATTAGTACCTTGGATGTTAGATATGGGGACAACACTATATCATCATCCCAATCAACGAAGTTTCTTGGAATATATGTAGACAGAAATTTGAGATGGACAACACACATTGAGGTCTTATGTAAAAAATTGAGTAACTCATTTTTTGCAATCTCTAGAATCAAGAACATCGTTCCTAGAAACTGTGTCATGAATGTGTATTACAGTCTTGTATATAGTCATCTAAATTATAATATTCTGCTGTGGGGTTGCTCTACAGAAATAAATAGGGTGTTTATTACACAGAAGCGAATACTTCGATTAATATTCAATATTCATCAGCGAACATCTTGTAAACCTATCTTCATTAATAATTACATACTCACCTTACCGTGTTTATATATTTATAGATGTTTGTTATATGTTAAAGAAAATGAAGATAGGTTTATTAAATTGAATAGTAATCATGAGTATTCAACAAGAAACAGGGATGTGCTACTTATTCCTATGCATAGAACAGCCAAATTTGAGAACTCTCTCTATTGTCAGAGCATTAAAATTTTCAACCATTTACCATCGAATTTGAAAGTACTGAAAGCCCATTTGTTTAAGAGGAGAGTTAAATCTCTGCTCTTAACAAAGGCGTACTATAGTGTGTCAGAGTACTTCGATGATTCGGATGTAGGCAATAATGTTTGAATCAATTTTTTGTATCATATATTTGTATAATTTTTTAACACTAATGTTCTTCACCATGTGAAATTGTCCCAAATGTTTAATATCTCTGAGGAAATTTTTATTTTCTTTTCTTTTCAATCAAAATTGTATATTACTGTAAATATGAGTTTAACCAAGTTTTTTGTATGAACCAATATTTTTGCTCGAGGGCTGAATGGAAGATCAGACTCCAAACTGAATTCGGTCCTTTTGAGAGCATTTCTCTTAGTTGTAATTATTCATCAATTGAAATGAATGTAATTTTACTATGTAAGGAATTTTTCTCAATAAAATTATATTATTATTATTATTATATATATATATATATATATATATATATATTATGTTTATATATATATATATATATATATATATATATATATATATATAGATCTTACCTCTTTTACATCATCAGCATCAGTAGGATTCGTTTGCCACATGACACACTTCACAAATTCTACGGTTTGGTCTTGTTTCTCTGTCTGATCCAAGGCACACGCTTGATATTTATTTCCTCTGCACTCCCAGGACCCATGATGGCAAGTGAATGTCCAGCTTCCATTAGACGCTCTACTTTGCTTAAAAATATTTTACCAAAATAACGAAGTTACTTATATGAGACACATTCCACCAATATTATCTATTCATAATATAATAAACTTACTCTCGATTTTCCATAAGGTACGAAATCCACTAATATTCGATGTTTAAGTCTCTCATAGTTGGGATAAAAATCGTTTCGTATGAATATGATGCTATCAGAACAAAGAGTTTCGTAATAAATCGAAACCTTCGTTAAATTCTGGAAACAATTGACTCAGTTTGATATGAAGAAAAACATATGTATTCACAATTTTATTTTAATATAGATGTTTATGAAATCTTTGGTTTTGAAATTTTGATCGATTCCTCTAAATGTCGAAACGTGGAAAGATGGATATATATATATATATATATATATATATATATATATATATATATATATATATTTATAAGTATATATAAATACATTTTTATATTCAGGCAAAGACTTTGTCTGAACGTGAACGACAGCGCATGTAAATTAAGATAAATATATATAGAAATATAACAATTTTTGAAAACCTTTCTTTATTTGAATATTGGTTCATAATATAATAATAAGTATTGTTTTTAATGAGATTGAATTCTCGCTTAACTCTTGGTGAAACATAATTGAATATTAAAATAAATTAAACTCTTGGCTTAATGTTTCACGATTTATTTAACAATATGTATAGTCAACATGTTTCGAGCGTTAGCTCATTTTCAAGACTAAACTACTATAAGAGACGTACAACAAATTTATATCTACAAAATGGATGTGAGTAGGGAGGATAGTTGAAAATCTAATTGTTCATTTACAATTTCTTCTTTTCTCTTCCAAGAACTGCTAATTTCAATTGCTTCCAGAAGGTCTAAACGTTTACCTTTATTACCTGAGTGTAGGCATTTAGTTTTATCAAAATCTATGCCAACACTCAGGTAATAAACGTAAACGTTTAGACCTTCTGGAAGCAATTGAAATTAGCAGTTCTTGGAAGAGAAAAGAAGAAATTGTAAATGAACAAGTGGATTTTCAACTATCCTCCCTACTCACATCCATTTTGTAGATATAAATTTGTTGTACGTCTCTTATAGTAGTTTAGTCTTGAAAATGAGCTAACGCTCGAAACATGTTGACTATACATATTGTTAAATAAATCGTGAAACATTAAGCCAAGAGTTTAATTTATTTTAATAGTATTGTTTTTGTTTGTGTGTTGATGACAATATATTGATGAAACTTCATTTGAAAAAGGTCAAAGAAAAGGACTGAAACGTTATGTGATATAGATGTTTAATAAATATATTTGAGAACCAGAAAACCCAATAATTTCTTTCTGAATATATATATATATATATATATATATATATATATATATATATATATATATATATAGTTTTATACATTAAAATAAAATGAAATGAAATATAAATATGAAAAAATATGATGCCTCCCAATTTTCATTTATTATTGAAAAAAAAATTTTCCTGGAGAGTGAACATAATAATTGATGTGTGTCATAATCAGCCAACTTATCACGGCTTAGAGAAAAAAATAATATAAATGGTTCATATGGAACGTGTAGGTTTGATTCAATTCTGAAAATTGAAAGTTTAGCGTCCGACCTTTTATAGAAATAAGCGATTTGAATAAAATACCCTATTATATCACTTACTGCGTTATTTTCGTCACTAGTCACTAACCCTAAAAAACAATATATTGAAATTATAAGTATTACACTTGAAGAAACCATAATCGCTTAATATTTAGAAATTATTCTGCTTTTTTCATTATCCACATGAGAATTGGAATTTGAAAACATGCCAGTCTGAGGGCCAAAGGTTATCTTCTGAAGAATTCCATAAATAATCTGTTACTTCAATAAAAATTTTGTTTGTGCAAATCAATTAATAATCATGGAAAACTGAAAAAACCTAAACATTATTTTTCAATTATAAAACTGTGAAGAAAAATTTTTTGCTTTTTTATCTCTCAAGTATTTGTAGTTATCTTTCCTTGACTGTGAATTTTGGGAAACTCATTTCACAGTTCACGCAGTTCATTCTCAGTTTTTCGAGGTTTTGGACCGTGAATTTAACATTTTGAAAAAGAAAATAACAATGATAGCATTCCATTTTTAGATACCTTCGTGATTAGAAGAAATAACAGTGTACTGCTAAACTGGCACTGAAATAACAATAATTATATAAATAACCTTTTCTATCATGCATAAAAAAAAGAAAAAATTCAAAAGGCTTATAGAAAATATTTGACATCCTGTATATCACCAGAAAAATAAAGCAATATTCAGAAGAGACGGATATTCACTAAGACGGATCAACGAAATTCAAATTATTAAAAGACTGTAGCAATATAAGAGAACGCAAGAAATAAAGCAGGAACCTTTCGGTAACAATAACCCAGAAATTATAAAATTCAGTGTTTTACCTTATATAGAGAATGTTGCACCGAATGTTAATTATTTCATAAGAACTTAAAAATAGCTCAAAAACATACTTGTACATTCATTTTCGAAACTTCTCAAAAAATATCTACATTAACCGAACTTCCACAAAATAATCGTTGGAATTGAATTCCGTATCAAAGGTCCTTCACGAAAGTCCTCAAGAAAGCGATTATATATATATATATATATATATATATATATATATATATATATATATATATATATGTATATATATATATATATATATATATATATATATATATATATATATATATATATATATATATATATATATATATTTATATATATATATATATATATATATATATATATATATATATATATAATTGAAAAAATTTATTGCCGTAGAAAGTACAAACAAAAGCAGAATTATTGGTATAGCCCGCAACGCAATTGGAAGCAGCTGTTGATACGTGTTTCGAGCTTATTGGCTCTCCTAAGAACGGCGTAGCCAAGTTCATGGTGTACGAACTTGGAGATGGAATCAACAACAAAATAACACACCTGAAAGGCGATGAGTTCACTGTTAGGCTTCCATGTGAACACTCCGGGATTGGAGAATTGGTCAACGTATCGCTTTTGTGGCCACTACTTATCATCCTATTACGGAGTATTCAACCGAAAAAATGAGACAATACAATAAATTTTCTCATATGTTGTGAAATATATTATTATTACGATTGTTCCCAATGAGGAGAGCGACTGAACTTGAATTCACAATCATTAGGAATTTTGCTTCATCTTTCTTGCCTGCCAAAAACGCTTCATCCTCTCTGAATGCTCTTTCTTCCGTTCATCTATCCACTTTACTCCAGGTTGACGATTTGATTTTTGCTCAAACTTCACATGTGCGATTTCATAGCGACATTCAGTGCGATGTTCGAGATTTTTTATATTGATCTGTTGAGGTCCTTTTGGACCACTTTTAGCCACTCTGTTCCGCATTCACTATTCATAATTATATCGAGTAGTTTCTTCGGTATTCTGGACTTTTTCATTGTGTGAAAATATATATATATATATATATATATATATATATATATATATATATATATATATATATATATATATATATATATATATATATATATATATATATATATATATATATATATATTATTTTGAATATTTTTAGAATAACAGGCTTTTTTTGATATGAAAAACTCCATTTTTGTTAACGAAACGTTAACAAAAATAAAGTTTTTCATATCAAAAAAAGCCTGTTATTACTCAAAACGTTCAGAATAAAATATCTTAAACAGGAAATAAATCGATTTTAAGTAAATTGATATATATATATATATATATATATATATATATATATATATATATATATATATATATATATATATATATATATATATATATATATATATATACATATATTTAGGTGAAACATCACAAAATCTCCATTCAAGAATAATTGCACATTAAAACAAAACGAATTATTTCGCATAAAGCCAATAATCACAAAAAGAATTACAATAGTATAGAAATTTAACAACACGCAAATCACCAATAAAAACGATTTTTCCTTTTTCTATTCTTATCAAAAAAAACAAAAATTCGATGAATAAAAAATCTGACACAAACAATTGGAGTAACCTATATATAAATCTGATTGGTTATTTAGGTTAATGATGTTAATATACAATTTTCCATGAAATGAACTCTCAGCAGCAAAAGAGCTGGTTGCAAAAAATACATCTGAAAACAATTCACATAAAAAGGTGAATTCAGAATTTCAGATATTGTCTTTTCTTCCTCCAACGTCTGTATTAGTAAATCTTGATAATATCAGAATCTTCAAAAGTATTCGAAAATAATTCATTTAGTATTGGTTTTTATCTGCATACAAAATCCGCATACAAAAAAATATGTATGAAATATAAAAATATAAAATATTCTAAATTTTTTCATAAATCTCTAAATGTCAATGAAACAATATTTTCATACCACAATGTTTCACTCTTTTCTCCGTTGTTATAGTTTACTTATAAATATTTAATAGTTGGCGTTTACTTGATGTAAACGCCAACACTCGTCGTGTTGTGTCGTGATCGTCGACAACAATCGTTTGTAACGACGAAACGCGTCATGCTATGTAGTCAATAAAGTGTAAATCATAAGTTCAAGTGTTTGAATTTAAGTTTATATTCAGTTTACTTATAACTTTTGCTAATTCAACTCTTTCCGCTCATGAACATCCACAAAAAAAAATTTGTAAAACCTAACTCTACTTGTCGAAACAATAAAAAGAAGTGTACTGTTTACATGGGTTCTGTTTACTTCGATCTGCAGTTATCGACGGAGCTTGCAGCTACCTTTGGTTCATCAATAGTGTTGATGCAATATTTTTAGTGCCAGTAATAGAGAATGGGTAAGTTGCCTTATAGGTACTCATAATGTTGAATCTCGAGGAAAACGAATCAGAGTGACCAACTTGGAATAAATTGCTTTTTCTGACATTGTGGGTGATTTCCCATCAAATTTTTTATCCGCTTTGGATTCCTCCTGCCTTCAACGCGTATCCGTCACGATTCATAACCGACTTCAAAGTGACCGCTAATAATCCCCAGCACATGGCTGCCTGCGATTGATACTTTCGGACTTTTTGCCTTGTCGTTTACGGTTTACGGACGCAAAGGTCTTCGCTTTTCACTCAATTAGCCATAAAATGCCCCAGAGACGTTCTCTACTGTTTGTTTACATTAATCTCGAATGGCATGGGTTACTTGAGACTCGCTGTAAATGTAATGAGTACTTTCATGTATCTCGAGTTCTTAGAAATTTTATGTGGAAGTAATAAAATTTTTCTGTACATCTTGATTGCTAATTTTATTATAACGTTCCTGTGCACTGGGAATAATTATCCATAAATATTAAGGTAATTGACGGTTTTTATTCTGGCGAAATGGGAAACTGAGGATGAGATTGAATAAGCTAAGTTTAATATAATGGCGATAATTTTTGTGCGTTCATTCTTTTGCCTGTTCTCTACAAGATAATTCATACATACTCGTAATTTCATAGATTCATAAAATCTTCACATTTTACTCAAAGAATATACTGCTTCTTATTCATTTTTTTGTACATAAAATGACGAAGTCGATAGGACTTGGTGAATTTTGAAAATTATCTTTATATTAACAGCTCAAAATGGAATATTTAGATGAAACATGGGAGCACTGCGATAAAAATTATTACAGATCAATCATTCATATTCAATACAATATATATGCCCATATGTCAGTGTGGAGAAAAGCAATCGAATGGAGAAGATTATTTATGATACAGAAAAGTATTCTACAACTCATATTCGGACTGATTTCACTACTATATGTACTGATATAAGTACTAATAGTACCAATAATACTAAGTTCTTCATTCTCAACAAGTATAATACCCAATTACAGAAAATTATAACATAAAGCTAAATAATAACTAAATAAATGAAATGAAATATACTAAAGAGCTCAATCTTATCTGAAGAATTAAAAAAGTAACTTATAAGTTAATAATAATATGAAATATGACAATGAACCCAAGTCAATTCATTTTAGTCAATTTTCCACATTCGCATAAATCCTAATAATAACTGTAATGTAGTCGAAGCGAACGTCACATTGGTGGATTGTATTGTATTATAGAGACCTGGGAGTCTCTAGAAGGAATAATTATCTATACAAAAGTTTTGCATAGGAACACAAAATCTCAAAGCGGACAATAGAGGAGGTCAATGTTGTGTAGTTTTTTCTACAATAATTGCAGATATAAAGTTTCTCTCCAACTCTGCAATGATATCAAACGCAATATTCTACACAGTTCGTCATGTAGGCCTCCTATCTGTGGATAAACTTAGCCTCCCTCCCAACTAAAAATTTTAAGTAACTTCTATGAATGGCCTCAAGATGGTATTGATGACAGGTATGAATAAAGTCATTCTGCCATACTTCAACTTGATACGGATTAGGGCACTAAATAGTCTTATAAATGTTGAGAATTTATTGAAATATTTGCCATTGAGTATAACAAATCTATATGTTTTCGAGCTAGATAAATTTTTTCGAGGGTGATGTGTGGAATGAAGAAGTTTTTGATTCAAGAATATACCAAGAACTCTAACCCTATCAGAACGAGAAAGAACCTGATCACCTACACTATAATGACACTTCATTCGATCTTTTTTTTTTTGTTAACATGTAAAATCATTACACTTTAACACATTCAAACTCAAATAATTGGCAACAAATCCAGCGAGACCTGAAATTGAACACATGTTCGCGATGATATAATTATATGATATAGTTTCAAATCATCTGAGATCATCAAATTTGATGAGTCAATATTATCCATCAGATCATTCACAAACATCATAAATGTTCACCTATTTTGAAGATAGGGCCCAGCTACGTTTGGAAAACCATTGAACTTGATTGTTTGGATGCATTACACTAAAGAATCCCATAATAAGATGGATATGGTATTTCCATTCAACAAGTTCGATGTTTTTCGAAACGCACTTGATTTTGACTGTGGAAAGTCATAGTTTGTCTTCTCGTCGACCAAATTTGTGTAGACAGTTAACTGAGAGATATATTTGAAATATTTCGATATTTCAAAGGTAAAGGTTTGAAGGTAAAATTTATGGGCGAAATATCAGATCCCTTTGAAATCAAAACCGGTGTGCGGCTGATGGACTGACTTTCGCCAATTCTTTTCAATATTGTTTTAGAAAAGATCATTAGGGAATGGGAACTTCACGTGAAGGGCATACAAGTGGGTATCAAAAAAGAAAATCGAATAGAAAAGTAGAAAAGCAATATCGTCTCGCCTTCGCAGACGATATTGCTATCATCACAGACAACAGAATTGAAGCCATTCGCGCCGTGGAAAAACTACATGAAATTGCGCAGAAAACCGGGTTACAAATTTCTTATGATAAAACCAAATACATGGAAAGAAAACCAGAAAATAAATCTTCTCTCATGACAAAACATGGTGAAATTCTGCAAGTAGGCCATTTCAAATACCTCGGGGAAGTTATACAGTCCTCAGGTTTAAACCGAATCGTTAATGAACAGAGAATAACCAAGCTCCAAAGGGCCTACAAACTAACATGGGCTCACTATAACAAAAAGTGCATTCCGGGAGGCGCCAAATTGAGGCATTATAACACAACGATTCTTCCAGAAGCAATCTACGCAGCTGAAACAAAGGTTATTGGCGGCCATTCAAGAATTAGAGAAATAAAAAAACAAGAACGAAAAATTCTTAGAAAGATTTACGGGCCAATGAATAGAAACGGTATTTGAATAAAAATACCTCAAAATGAACTGTATCAAAAGACAAATACGATAATGGAAGAAATCAGAAAACGACGAGCAAAGTTCTATGCACATGTCTACAGAATGAAACAGTCAAGAATACCGAAGAAACTACTCAATATAATTATGAATAGTAAATGCGGAACAAAGTGGCTAAAAGAGGTCCAAAAGGATCCACAACAGATCAATATGAAAAATCTCGAAAATCGCACTGAATGTCGCTATAAAATCGCACATGTAAAGTTTGAGCAAAAATTAAATCGTCAACCTGGAGTAAAGTGGACAGATGAACGGAAGAAAGAGCATTCAGAGAGGATGAAGCGTTTTTGGAAGGCAAAAAAGATGAAGCAAAATTCTTAATGATTGCTAATTCAAGTTCAGTCGCTCTCCTCATGGGGAACAATCGAAATAATATATATATATATATATATATATATATATATATATATATATATATATATATATATATATATATATATATAATTACATTTTTATATAATCAATATATAAAGAAATATAAAAATAAATTTTTTTCTGAGTAATAACATACTTGTAACAATAATAACAATAATTTGTATTCTTATAAAACATGAAATAACGAAAGTTTCATTTTACAATTGATATAATTGAATTGAATTATTTTGAATATAAAAATAGTCTATTGCTATTTCCAGTATAAATTCTTAGCATATCGTTCGTTTTCACAATAAACAAGGTTACGAGATGGAATCTTTCATGTTATTTGCTTTCCAATTATGCTAAATTATTAGGTTCAAACATTATATTTATTGGGTCTTCGTCCGTTCACCTTTAGGTTAGCAGAACCTACTTATTAGAATCTTAACATATTGCTAATGACACTGACATGTTGAGACAGAAAGGATGTGTTTGTGCACTGCACCAGTTTAGAACTGCCATCATTATATTCAAACAAACGGAGCGTATTTACAGTTTTCTTTGAGATAATAGAAGTTCAGTTCGGTAGTGATTTATATGCTTATTGTTAACAGAATTTCGACCTGAATTGTTACAAGCAGACTTCATATCAATTATGATGTTAGGAAACATAAAACTTGATGAATCATATAATTTAGAATACTTAGCAGAATGCCACAAAATTGTTCAAAACACTCAACATCATGTTTCAGGCATATGGTTTATTTCTGTTTATAGCACGATTATTTCTGCTATAGTTTTCTTTAAATACGCTGACGTTTCTGTTTTTTTCTCATGGAGTTCTCTTCTCGAATCGATCCTTCTCACGTTTCACATAACTTAAACTTCAAGAATGATTTGTTTGTCTTCATAAATAACGAAGAATGAACTTTTGTTTTTATTGTAGTAATATTGTGTTTTTTCAGTCTGCTGAAAATATTGTAACTTGAATTTGGAACAATATTACGAGTAACTGCGAACAATTTCTGTTCAGTTTTTTCAAATTTAATTATACGTTCTCAGATCTACAGAAGAGAGTTCTGTTCTTCGTCAACACTAGTTTATCAAAAAGCTATTCGAACCTTTATTATTAGCTGTCAACTTAAAAAATTTCTAGTACCAAATTTAATTTCAGTAAATTTAATACTAATTCACTACATGTTGTGTGGTAATTGAACTGGAAAAAAGGGATGACCATTCAACTACTATAATCACTTCCATCTCGTATTACAATTCCCCTTATCTATTCCATTTCGTATTTAAAGTTTTATATTCAGATAGATAGGTAGAAAGTTTTATATTTAATAGTGTTGGCGTTTACTTGATGTAAATCCATTATAACTGAATATAAACTGAAATTCAAACACTTGAATCAATAATTTACACTTTATTTACTACATAGCATGACGCTTTTTGTCGTTACAAACGACTTCTTCAGATGCTTACAGAATAATGATAGAATATCCAGAAAATAGATTATTCTGTAAGCATCTGAAGAAATCGTTTATAACGACGAAACGCATCGTTCTGTAGTCAATAAAGTGTAAATCATAAGTTGAAGTGTTTGAATTTAAGTTTATATTCAAAAAGTTTTATTGCATGTGATGTATTTGTCTTTGAAAACGTATAAATTTGAGGAGCATATATGTAATATTATGAATAAAATAGACAAATTTAAGTGATGCACAATATAAACGAATAATACGCTTCAAAAGAAGCAACATCAAAGCGACCGAACCGACTCAAAACTTAATGAAAAGTACTCTTTAAATTTGTGAAACATCACAAACAAGGGAAAACCAATTCTTGACATATCAAAAACATAAATACTAGACGGTACTAGTATTGTGTTGAATTTACGCAAAAGTGAATACAAAAAATGAACTATTGAAATGGCAACTTCATTTGGGCTAAGCCCTCGATACCGCTGTTGAAAAATGGAGAAAGTTTATGGCGTGGAAATTCTTTAACAAATTGAAGTTCAGCAAATTGCTAGTTACTAGTATCAATGGAATACAAGACGTTTAGATTGACAGATACACTTATAGAAGATATATGAGTTTCAGACGAATAATTCAAACTCGGATGTTATAATTATAATAAAACTACTTTCAAATGAGTATACAACTCTTTCCATTAGGTCTCAGCTGGTTATTCGATATTGAACGAGTTCACTTCGAATAAGCTCCTAGTATATTGAAAAAATGGGTTTCTTAGATTTTTGCGTTTATAGGTAGAAAAGAAGTAATCAAACCGCGTTGTCAGAATATTGAGAATACCCATTAATGTGACTTGATTATGTTCGGAAATATATATGTATATATGTATATATATATATATATATATATATATATATATATATATATATATATATAAGAAGATGAAAACTAGAACATTCATTTGAAAAATTCAAATCATTCAAGAGAATGTTATAGTGGAGCTAGATATGTGAACGTGTACCATGTGATGTCTCCATTATCCTTCAAGGGATAAATGTTCGAGAAATGTTGAAATTGATGCCACACCTGATGGAAGTGCGACACATATATGTTTCGTTCTGCAAGGAACTCGTCAGTCGCACCACGTCCATCGAAGTGAGGCAACGATTTCAACCTCCAAGCATCTTCTTGTGACTTCAAGTGGAAGATCGTAGAGTAATGAATACTCCACAATTCCATCTAAAGAAAGTGGTTCGATTGATTTTTCCAAAAAATCAATCGAAAAATATATATATATATATATATATATATATATATATATATATATATATATATATATATATTCTTTTCTTTCGATTGATTTTTAAAGGCAACATTCACGACACGACAGTCGTGCGGCACCCACAGTGCTTCGTTGTTGCATTTTAATGTCCTGAGACTCTATATCTTGTACTCCTGATGAAGTCACCAATTTACAGTGACGAAATATTGAGTTTAACGAGAACGTAAGAGTTTTCATTCTCCCACAGACCGCTTCCCGAAAGAATTCACAATATTTAATACGTAGTACGGTCGATAACAATACTCTTTATTATATATATATATATATATATATATATATATATATATATATATATATATATATATATATATATATCTTCAAAAGTTTTTTATTTATTTATTTTATAAAAATCAATTTGTTTTCCTTCATTTTCATTGAAGTCATCCACCGAATTCCATTCATTCATCAATATATGGAATTACTTCACGAGTATCCAGCTTGATGATGTTTTCTACAACTTTTTTCATCAAAATTGAGGTGAGACCATTGATAAGAGATCTTTCATTTCATAACAGGTTAATAACAATGTTGTTTTACGTAAGCTCCACGGAATTCTCGTTAAAAAATGAGAATATCAACTTTCAGAGTTATAAACATTATATTCTCATTGAACACGTATCAGGTGCACTTGAGTTTCAAAGCGTGACCTGAAATTCCTGAACAGTAAGCATCGCATTGCTTAAGATAGGTCTGCTGAGGATTGCGGTAATGCTCGGAATTTCTTACATGGATTATTTATGAACGCTCAAGAAAAATTTCGACTTGGAGAAAAAGAGTCGAAGAATTGCAACCCATACTTTTACTGGTTAGTTTCTTCATTCTGAGTTACCTACTTGATTAATTGATACTTGAAGAATGGGAACGTATTCGTTCGAAGTTTCATTGATATGACAGTGCTGAAAATTCCTCGATCAATTTTAAACATGGATTGTAAAACGGAGATTTTCTCATAGATGAGGACTTTCAATGAATTCAAAGTTTGAATTAAATACTTTTCTAAATTATCGTACATATATAATCTTATGAATGATATTTGTCAACAGAAAATCATACTTTTGATTAAAATTTGGCTATTTTACAAGATATTCAAATATTATATATATTATATATTATATCCATTATAATAAGAAAATTAACTCATTTTCAAGAATTTCAAAAATATTCTATATATTGTCCACTGCAATATTGTTTCTGTATAAAATACCTTCATTAGGTGAATAAAAACGATGAAAAAGAAAAAAAAAGATGAAAAGTTTTCATCTACCTGATGATAGTATTGTATACCAAAACAATATTGTACTCTTGAAATCTTGAAAATGAGCTCAAGTGCGAAACATGTTGACAAATTCATGTTGTTAAATATAATCGTGAAACATTAAGTCAAGAGTTTAATTCAATTTAATATTTAATAATGATTTTTCACACAATGTTTGATAAAGCCGATTGGGGGTCAGTCCTTGAGCTTTCTATATATTTTTCGTGAAATGTTATCAAAGATTTGAGAATATTCAGATTGAATTCAGTCAAATTCAGGCAATTTTTGATCTGACTCTTTCTTCCCTAAAAATTAATTATTTGGAGAGAGGTTCTTCCTGTGAAATTTTCAGAAAAATTGAAATAACTGAAAATAGAAGTACTCAGAGATATGATGTTGTGAATGCGTTAGATTGAAATTCATCGTAGAATTTCTGAATGCAATGAAAGACATAGAGCTCAATTTGAAAGACAAAGTAGAATAGACCGATATAACTGCAAGTCGTAGAGTGCACATTCAGTTTGAACTCCTTAGTAATAGTTGATAGTTGATTAAAATGATTTTGATTAAATCACCAATAAATTATATAACATAAAAATATAAATTATGTAACATATAACATATATCTTCAGAAAAAGAACAGCAAATATCATCATTGACCAATGATAATACAAAATAATAAATAATAAATTTGGTAACAACACAATTCAAATATATATTTCATATGATAGGATACATTATTAAAATAAATAATGTATTGCAGCCAAGTAGAAAAGTATGAAGTTTTCAGAGTTTCTGGTTTCACTCTAGATGTTCTTTATGCAATCTAATCAGTTGAAGCATAAACCGAACTTGAAAGTACTAGTTTCAAGTTTCATCTTCATATAAACTATTTTTAAATTTCAATTTGAACATCCCACTCAAACCAATCACTTCATCAAGACGCAACTCTTCAACTCGAATATTTATAGAAACATTAATTTACTCAACACATTCTACCACAATCTCTCAAACTAAATTTATGAGAATATTGCATTCTTTCCAATGAAGTTCTTCAATGAATTCTTTCCATGAATTTGAAGTTCCCTAGAAAACTGATGTTTTATTAACTTGAATGAATTTTTGATAGGGAAATTGGAGAACTTTTTGGTGTTATTAGAGAAAACTAATCTCATAATATGAAAATTTTCATCGAAATATGTAACGATTACACAGGCCAACAAAATGAAAAAAATTTGGTGCCAGAAATCTAACATCTGATTTTAGATGTTTTTAATGTGCCGATTCCATTCTATCAGCTCTAGTTTTTGAGATACACGTTACAGGTTAAATGATATATTTTTTTCTGATAAAGGACAACAAATAAAGAGATAAATATGTACTTAATCGTCAAAATAGAAATTTCCCAACATGTAATTAGCCAAATGGATACCTGAAATTGCCCCTGACCCAATGTTCCTATACTGGGATTTACTCAATACAATGCTCTTAATTACTTTTATACCTGTAATTGCCTATGACCCGATCCTTCTATACCTGCTTGGCTGTACTTGATTTAGTATATTACTGAGTTTTCCCAAGTAAAGTTGTGCTATCATTTTGTGTAAATTTTGGTCGTTTTGTAGTATCAAGACACTAAACTGAAACAATGGCATCCACAAGCAGACGTACCTGTGTAAATCATCCCGATGTTTTTTGTTATATGTGTGGTGAATACACTTTGAAAAAGAGCAGAAAAACGATTTCTGTCTTTGTGAAAAGAGCTTATCTTGCCTATTTTGGCGTTCATTTAGGAGATCAAGATAAATCTTGGGCCCCACATTTCATATGTAAAACATGTGTTGAACATTTGCGACAGTGGACAACTGAAAGAGGAAGTGCCTAAAGTTTGGTGTACCAATGGTTTGGAGAGAACCGCGGAACCATCATGACGACTGCTATTTTTGTCTCGTTAATATTAAAGGCATAAATAGAAACAATAGACACAAATGGACATATCCTGATCTATATTCTGCAAGAAGGCCTGTAGTGCATTCGGAAGAAATACCCGTTCCATCATTCAGCAGTCTACCTGAACTGACAGAAGATGATACAGTAAAATCAACGTCTGACGAAGTTAAAACAATTCAATCAGAAAACGACAGCGATTTTGAAGCAGATTTAGCAACTCCGCAGTGTTTCAATCAAGAAGAACTAAACGATCTTATAAGAGACCTGAATCTCTCAAAGGAATCCGCTGAATTACTTGCATCCAGATTAAAAGAAAAAAATCTACTTTGTTGAGGTACTAATATTACATTTTATCGTGATTAGTTACTAATGTAATTATGTAAATTAAGTTTTTGCAATAAATACTTATATCCATATGTCTTTGTTTTTTTTAACTGTCAATAGTAATATTATATATTATAACAGTTATAACGTAAATTATATACACTATTTTTTAAAAAATCTCAAAAACTAGATCTGATAGACAAAATCTGAGAACTTTTTCTGCATCCTACATTAGAACCATCCTACATCTGCAGAACTACATTCTGCATCCAAAAATTACTCAGGAACAGTTAAAAAATCGCAGGCACCAAAATGTGTGTTGGCCTGTGATCGAAACTCTTGAGTTTCGAAATCGGCAAAACAAAATATTTCGTAAAATTTATGAATGATTTTTCATGACAGTTATCTATTTGCTCCACAAGATACACAAATATCTTAGATATTCACAAAAATGTCAGAATATCCTGAATATAGTACTTGAAAAACCACCAATGTCGTAGAGATAGTCAACTGAATAAAATATTTGAAATATAAAGTTGAAATGTTCATAATGTTATACATTATTTTAGAACAAATCAAGTCAAACAAATAAGTATACATTTATTACTTCCTAGCTGACCGGGCGAACTTTGTACGCTCATTTATTTTATACTACTTTTGTGCTATTTTATTATTTGTGCTGCACTATCTTGTTTTTAATATTTGTCCCGTGTGGGGCCAAGGACTTACTCACTTAAGATGGGACTGCAATACTTCCTGTTATTTCAAATCAGTCGAATTATCAAAAAATTCCTATATTAAGACGTTTGATGTATTGAAAGTTATTAATCTGTCCGTTCGATAATTGGACGGCAAGTTCCTAATTTCGTATCAAGTATTTGTCCCATATATCTCATCATTAATTATATGATATATTTGCTGGATATAAGTAAAAAAATGTTCAGAATTTAGTCCATCCTCGGAAACCAATGAATATAGTGGCTCTGGTTGCTGCACTAATAGCGTCTATTTGAATTGACTCTTCGCGCAATATTTTGTCGCATCATTGATAGTATTTTCTTATCAATAACAATTAAACTTTGCCTTGCAATATTCCCACCAACGTTCATTGGACCAATAGCAACGATCTGCTGTCAACTGTAATCTATTTCAAATATTGATTTTCTCTATTTCATATTGTTAATTCCGATTCCATCAATTCCGTTCAACTTCATACCAAGCTTCGCGTTGCTCGTCAGTTTGACTTGCTCTTTTATATCTTCGACTTACTGCATTGAGAGTTCTAATAGAACTCGCAATACAGCAAGTTTCATTTTAAAAAACGCAATTAAAAAGGAAATTTTGACTGTTAATTAAAGAAACTATGTATTCTTCTTCATAACCAAATATACCACGTGCTCTGCTAGTAACGTGTATGTTAGTCTATCTAACTGAAATGTGTGATAAGATATTCACTTTTTTACATCCTCTTTTCAGAATTAGTAATTTTATTTTTTACTCATATTCTTAATTAAGTATTATTGAATTTTATAATTTTACACGCAATTTTAAAGTGTTTCCCTGATAATAACAAACACAACAAAAAAAATAGTGAAATCGGTTCATCTGTTAACTCTACATTTGAGTTAGGAAATGTTTGTATGGGAAAAAGAAATGGCTTGTTTTTAGGGTTTTCCCGGCAATCATTCGAATTTTTCTGCCGTAAAAACGATCCTTGGACTTCAACGAACATTTTAAAAAAAGAATTTTCTAAATTCGTCCAGGCGTTCAGTGAGAAAACGTTTGTATGGGAAAAATAAATGGGCTGTTTTTAGGGGTTTCCCGGCAATTATTCAAATTTTTCCGCCGTTCAAACCATCCTTGGACTTCAACGAACATTTAAAAAAAATAATTGGCTAAATTGGTCCAGGGGTACATTTCACTGAACGTTTGTATGGGAAAAAGAAATGGGCTGTTTCTAGGGTTTTCCTGGCAATTATTCGAATTTTTCCGCCGTAAAAACCATACTTGGACTTCAACGAACATTTAAAAAAAGAATTGCCTAAATTGGTCTAGGTGTTGAGTTATGCGCTTACCAACACATTTTGTGTTGGTAAAGCGATTCATTTTTATATTATGAAAAAAGTATGTGAACCTATATATTTATTGACACATACATATAGTTTTTATTTTGCTGATGGCACAAAAATATTTACCTACTATTGAGAGTAAATAAGTGCTGATGATCAAGCCGAAAAAATGTCAAATTTCAGTTTAATAATTTTATCACAAAGTTTTATTATGAGTTTTTCATTAGTAATTATCATCCGATTCAATTTCTGTATAATTCTTCATTATATTTCCGAATAAAATTCTGGATGATTCTTTAAGATTTAAACTAAAAAATTGATATACCAAACAAGTTTCTTTACTCCTGGTACGAAGTCTTTTATTTAGTTTTGACCTGCTTTTTATGTTTGAAAGCGATTCGAATATATCAGGAAAAAAAAGAATTCATTCATATAAAACACCAGCTGTTCGAGACCTACGATTTCTTATTTTCCTACTGTTATAATTATAATACAAACAAATTCACAGTTGAGTTTCAAAAGTTGCGCAAGCTTATAACTGAAAAAGTTATATGAATTCCATGAACAGAAAAAAATAAGATGAAAGGCCCTCATAAGAAGTATTTGTATTAAATGATAACCCTAAACATATGTTCAACTTTTTCTATTATATTTTACAAAGTTACGATCCATTTAATTCAATAAAAAATTCCTTTAATTCGCAGGAGAATGGGAATGATTCAAGATGAAATGATGCAGTCCGACCAAGGAACACCATCCTGTCAAAATCTTCCAGGCTTGACCCCAGGTCAAGTGAGGATCTGCCATCTTTATATAGACCACATGAATCCAGTGGCGTTAGGTGCAAAAAACGCTCTTAAGGAATGTGAACATCAGTTCCAGGATAGGAGATGGAACTGCTCGTTGCTAGATGATGTTAACGTTTTAGGTCCTGTCCTGAATATGGGTAAATATAATCACTTGATTCTTCAAAATGCATTCATCGAAACGATATATGGAAGTTCACTCAAATATCGGCTAGCTCTTGAAATGATTCTTAGAATTGTTTTCGAAATTGAGCTCATTTAATAATGTAACGGGTGTTTTTTTAAAGGTATAGAACTTTAAGTTGGCATTACTGTTGAAGATGTCGACCGATTTAACAGCTGAAAAGTTATTTGTTCTCAGTTAGATTTGGCAATTCATCTTGAATAGAGTCACGCCTGAACAACGCGTCGAATGGGCCCAAAACAAGATTGCCGTTGTTCCCGATTTTTATAAGCGAATTTTGTTTAGCGATGAAGCGCACTTTGGTTGAATGGCTACGTCAACAAACAAAACTGCCGCATTAGGAGTGAAGATAATCCTCAAGTGTATGTCTAAACACCGTTACATCCAGAAAAACTGACTGTTTGGTGCGCCTTATGGGCTGTTGGAATCATTGGTATCTACTTCTTCAGAAACGATGATGGCCAGAACGTTACAGTTGGTGATCGGTATAGAGCCATGATAACTAACTTTTTCTTGAATTGAACAACCATGATGTCCAAAAGCTGTGGTTTCAACAAGACGGCGCAACATGTCACACAGCTCGTGCCACAATCGATTTATTGAAAGACACATTTGGTGACCGCTTAATTTCACTTTTTGGACCTGTGAATTGGCCTCAAGATTTTGTGATTTAACACCGCTAGACTACTTTCTGTGGGGCTATGTGAAGTCATTGGTCTATACGGATAATCCACAAACGCTTGACCATTTGGAAGACAATATTCGACGTGTTATTGCCGATATACGGCCACAAATGTTGGAAAAAGTCATCGAAAATTGCCAGAAATATATTTAAAATGTAATGCCACAAGATTATCTTTCGAATAAAAAAATTCTTGTCAATCAAGTGATACATCGTTGTTTTATTGCAATTTAAAGTTCTATACCTCTAAAAAAACACCATTTACAATATAAGTTATTATTGGGACACCATGAGACTAAACAGAAATAATCTGCAGATATTCTCAATGAAACAAAAATTAATATGGAAAATTCTATTGACATTTCAATTTGTATTTGCTCAGCTTGTTATTTCCAATTGAGGTGGACTCCAATCCAAGATTATGGTGTTGCCCATGAACTGGGTGACCTTGTGAAGGAGCTCAATGTTCTTTCAGTGTTATTACTCTTTCATCAATGTCGGGAGTTTAAAGAATACGTAGTGTGTAGCGAAAATCACTTGGAAGATACTCAAAATCCAGGTAGTACGTAGTGTGTACCAAAATCCAGTTAGTACGTAGCGTTAGTGAGTAGCGAAAATCTGGTAGTACGTTGTGGGGCCCTATAGAACAGTCCTCAATGCCAGAATTTGCAAGTTTTTTCATCAGAACATGATATATTGAATATATGATATTGAACAATAATATAATTAAAATACAAAAATATGTTATAAAACAACCGTTTTACATTTAGTGGTCTACACACCAAAATTTCAGTAATATTCGTTAAACAAGGTAGAGAATAAAAAATTCCTGAATCCTATTCTGAATTTCTATGCATTAACATAGAAAAATGGCATCAGAAATTATTCATGTATATATAAAAAAACAGCCTAACCAAAGGTCTGTAATCGAAATAAGATATCTCATTTCCTATTTGGGCTATCAGTTTGATTATATTTTAAGCCGAAATGTACCTATCAGTTTCCATAAATTTTGAAAGGAGAAAAATTCATGGTGGGGTTAAACCCATTGGAAAACGAAGAGAATATAACGAAAATTAAGGGAAACATAATATACGGGCGATCTGAGGTCAGGAAATGGATTCCGGTGAGTTCTATGTGAAAAAATTCAATAGTGAAGTAGTAGTTAATAAAAATATTCACAACTTTTTATTCGCACTTCTTTCACATAGTCCTTTGTTAGTTATTCGTGAAAAGTTCTTGTTGAAAACCCAAATAGACAATTAATTTTCGCTTTTTTTACAAAGTTTTCTCTTTCAAAAAATTGATATCTTTACGAAATTTGGTGAAAACTTACTTTTTCATGTCCCAAACACACTGTAAAAGTCGCTGGGCTTGTTCATTGTAATCTCTACTTTCTAATGGTGAAGAAAAAATTAAACATTACTACGGTAAGTTACTACCTTTCATTTCGAAGAAGCTGTAAAAACCGTTAGTCAGTATTTGAGAACAAAGCAGTAAACAACATCGTTCATAGATTTAATGGAAATTAAGAGGCGTTTTTAATGATTTCCTACGTTAGAGACACATTGTATGAACATATCATTATTTTTAAATCTTACAGTATCACTGTAGCCAGGAAACGAAAACGATCAACAAACAAAAATGACTTCCATCCTTTGAGGAATCTAGAAACCGAAAATTCGAGAATTATTGAAGATTTTTTATCGCTGAAGAAATTATAAAATGAAATAGAGGAGTTACTGATAATGTTCGCACTTGGAAGCAACCGTTGACGCATATTTCATGTAGTTCCTTTCTTCAAAACGTCGTAACTGAGCTTGTGTTCTACAAACTTGAAGATGATATAAATGAACGAAATCCCCAGTAAGAATGCAGTTCCCATTCAAGATTTCCGCGTGATTTCCGTGAATTGTGAAAGGGATTTTCCCATCGTCAACGTTTTGTACAATCTCTACTATCTCATCCTCTAAGGCGCATTAATGACAGCAGTTCAGTCACTGTCATTTTACAATATTCATTGGCGAATTCTACCTAACTGACATTTCAACATCAGTTGAAAGTACTATTTTTGTTAACTACAGTTTGTTGTCCATATTGATGAGCTTCATAACCCATCTAACAAAACCGATCCTTGTTTCGTCTTATTTCGATCCTACTTTGTAGGTAAATATTGAAGGTGAAGCGGACCTGGGAACCTGATTATATACTCGTATTACAATGTTCCGATAATAAGTTCTTTCAGTCTTTGAGAAATTCTCAAAGAATTATTTGTGCTAATTCACAATTAGCACAAATGGAGGCGATATTTCAACAATGCTTACTAACGATGTACTGACATTTTCGATATGGAATAGGTTGTTCAATGAATTATCCATCCTATTTGTTTCGATATGTTCAATCGATAAATTCAAAATAAACATGAAGAAATATCTTCTGAGATTTTCGGAGCACTTCAAAGCAAAGTCTTCAATATGAACATGCTCACCACATCTTTTTTTGTGTTACTTTTTATTTTTTGTTTATTAAATAAATTTGTTTTTTTTTCAGTTTTATGGTGAATTAATCACTAAGTTTATACTTATTAGACTTCAATCATTAGTTTCATCTTGGTTTAATTTTGTATCTTTATCTACTATTTTGTATTATTCTCTAATTTATGTTCGTTTTATTTGTTTGAGGGGTGGAAGAATGATTCGTCAAACTCCTACCATTTGTAAGAAATTTCTTTTCTCTACAATAAAGATTACTACTACTACTACTACTACTAATGTTACATTGTCTCCAGCCTGATTACAGAAGTTCCACTGTCATTTTGCAATATTAATTCGCGAAAGTCATCCCCTACTACTAGACTCCCTAAAAGTCATTTTTTCGTAAGTTAAGACTACTATTTCTTGACTACTATTTATTTGCATTAAGGAGCTTCATAATATGTATAAAATTCGTCAAAACGTACAATTAATATCTTCCTAAAATAAGACTATTCTTTCTGCTTTTTAGTAAACCATAGTCATGTTCTTTTATGTAAGTGAAGTTCACAAATGCAAGCGTTATTTCAACAATGCTTACTAACGATGTACTCACATTTTTCGATATAAAATAAGTTGTACAATAAATTATCCATCCTATAATGTTACATTGTTTCCAGACTAATGAAACCAAAGAATGTTGAAACCAGTAGTTCGAGAAATTTCCTCATTGTTCATTAAATATTTGTTGAAAATCTCGTAAATCTTATGTACTGTTACCTTGTACTAATATTTTCAATACAAACATTGATCTTCTAATCCCTCACGCAATAACAGAAAGCTGGCTTTGAAACCGAATTGTTTCTCAGAAGCTTTTATCATTATTTATGGAAATAAAACAATCATTTTAATTTTTTGTCGTGTTCAGTTAAGTGTCAAAAATAGATATTCTTTATTTGAATAGATATTCAAAAAGTGAAGAATTTCAATGAGTTTAAGGAAGGAATTTAAGGTATTAATACAAACAACCAATTGACAAAGCGTTTCAGAATTTTTGAAAATGAAATTCCGCAAAGCACTGAATGATCAGATTTGAAATTATAATTATTTAGAAATTAAAGAAAAAGTATATTTTAGCGATGCCCGCGCATTGATTAACCAATTTGAACCGAATGAAGCGTTCATTCGGTTCGTTAATACCCATACAATTTTTAAAACCTATACAAAGTTGAATTAAAGACCAAATCAAATGCGAATATTAATATAGCAATCTATAAGAATAGAAACACAGAATACTTTTTTTATTTTAATTGATTAGAATATATTCTGATTTGTATTGAAGTGTTTTGAATGCTCAAATTTCTTCAAATCATTACCATAATGCCAAATATATAAATTTCTTTGATTTCAACGTGCACATAAAGGTTTTTCTGCAAGCATCACACAATTTATAAGAATTGTTCATGCAATCAAAAGCGAAACAGCTTTTTCTTTTACCTGCTGCAGACGAGTGCATGTATTACGGGGCTCGATGATACTATTTTATTTTCATCAATATTGCACAGCTTGCATTATGGTAGCACTATGCAATCATCATCTAAACCCTCTCACCCTTTGTTACTTTTTACTTCAAACAGTAGGTATAGAAACGTAAATTTGACGTTGAACAAAAACATATTCAATTTAAAATATTCTAGGTATCGATACACATAGCGTGTAGGAAAGTGACTAATGACACGCAGGTGACGTACTGTATGCATCACTGCTTGATGAAATTATTTTAAGGATTAGCCCCTTCTTGAAATCAACTATATTTTCCACATCTTTACCCTCACTACCTGATTCCTCTTTAGGTAGAGATCGTAAAGCTAATAATATTTTATAACAACAATATTTGATTTCAACTACAGATTTGAAATCTATAGTTGAAAAGAAACTTTAGATTGAACTTTTCATATAACTTCCAACAACAGCATAAAAATCGTTTATATCAATAAATTACGCAAGAAGCAATGTCAAACATGGAGCAATTCATGAACGTCAAAGCAGCCGTCGCCTTTAAACATTGTTTTTATTCTGTCTGAAATGAGAATGAAGTCATATGTATGCATATTGCAATTTGAGCTATTATAAAAAAGTCACAAGAGAGATGGAACAGAAATAAATGTTTCAGAAATTATTGAATGCTAATTTCTAAAATGGGTCAAAAGACTCCGCCCGGTTTCTTGTGTTATGGAATTTAGGAAACTTGTTTTTTGATGATTTGGGTCGACATCAAAAACAAACTGAATATAAGTGTGTGTGCATAAATATGTATTGATAATTGTGTGTATATACTCAGACATATTTTTATTTCAACGCCGCCTATTGACATATGAAAACATCATAATAACATTTGTCAAATAGATGTTGCAACATATTAGATATCTACGTGTTATATAGACGTGGCTATAGACGTGTGAATCTTTGGAGCTCGGTGTGTCTATGATCTGAGAAATGTTTTCTATTCATTTTTATAGATAACTTAATCTATTTATTCATGTTTAACCTCTAGAAGGATAAAACCGAGCGTTTCTATTATCGCGCCCTAGATGGCATTACTTTATTAAATTAGATGAAATTGTTCATAAACTAGAGTTATAAAATGTAGTGTCAGGATTGATAACGATGAGTGAAACTTTTAAATCTAGATGTATTCATGCTTTTTCTATTTATTTCTTAAATTTGAACTATATAGTAATCTATGCATTAATGACTGAGATTGAATTCTCGCTTAACTCTTGGTGAAACATAATTAAATATCAAATTGAATTCTCGCTAACTCTTGGCTTAATGTTTCACGATTATATTTAACAACATGAATTAGTCAACATGTTTCGAGCGTCGGAGTCTTGAAAATGAGCTAATGCTCGAAACATGTTGGCTAATTCATGTTGTTGAATATAATCGTGAAACATCAAGCCAAAAGTTTAATTTCATTTGATGTCTGTGCATTAAATATACATACGACTTCGGAATATATTTCTGATTCATAAGAAGATTTTTGAGAATTGAAGTAGATGCCTTTCGTTTGTTGAACGGGACGCAACTGAATGGCTTGTAGCATGAAAACGTAACTGTCTCACGTTCCCAACAAATGTAGGCAACGATTTCATATTCTCTAAGAGATATCTCTTGAAGAATATTGGAGACATCAAATTGTTCATGTTTCACGTAACCACTACTGCTATAATATTCTTTTGAATAATTCGTAAAAAATTGTCGAAAAAAGTTATAGTATACTTTTAATAATGTGCAATTCTAGGATTGCCTATGGAAAGAAGTTTCTAACTATTAGAATCAACTAAACATAACAGTAAACGATTATGAGCTATTCTGGTGGAAAAGAATGAACAATTTTTGATTTGATTAGAACCGTCTATAGCTAATTGCTATTGGAAAAGGATTACTGAATCATAGTATGTACAATACTTTGGAATAACAAGTTTGATGTGTAAAATTATTTTACTTTTTCTATATGACTGAAATTCTGGGCTCAAATTATTGAGTACTGCTCGGTTAAGCCTAATTTGATAGAAACAATAATAATTAGAGCTCACGAACACAATTAGTAGTTAGTGTCGGATTTAACTTCAATTTACAAAATGTTTAATATTTCTCAAATTATCTCTCAATTAAAAATGTATGTAAATCTATATAAATAAAGTCAATTTTTTCATTCAACATAATTCCTTTCAAAGGTGATACATTGATTTTAGCGACCCTCTAACTTTTCAATGCCATTTTTGTAGTACGATTTGTCCTTTGCTTCAAAACAGGCCTCAGTTTCGGCCTTCACCTCTTCATTCGACGAAAAATTCTTCCAGCGAGCATTCTTTTGAAATCTGAGAATAGGAAAAAGTTAATGGGGGCCAGATCTGGAGAATACGGTGGATGAGGAAGCAATTCGAAGTCCAATTGATGGATTTTTGCCATCGTTTTCACTGACTAGTCGTTGTTGATGGTCCTTCCTTTTGAAGGTAGCCAAATGAAAATTATTCCATTGGCATCCCAAAATTTTTCAACGGTTTCCAATCCGCTCCACGGTTCCGTGTACAGTCCACTCGGATGACTGCCGATTGGACTTAAGAGTGAAATGATGAAGCCATGTCTCATCCATTGTCATATATCGACGCAAAAACTCAGGTTTATTACACTTGATAATCTTCAAACACTGCTCCGAATCATCAACTCGACGTTGTTTTTGGTCAAAAGTGAGCTCACGCGGTACCCACCACAAAGCTTTCTCATACCCAAATATTCGTGAATGATATGATGTACACGTTCAGTTGATATCTTTAGAGTGTCTGCTATTTCATTCAATTTCAATTTACGGTCATTCAAAATCATTTTGTGGATTTTTTTAATGTTTTCGTCGGTAGCAACCTCTTTTGGGCGTCCATTGCGTTCACCGTCTTCGGTGCTGATTTCAACGCGTCTAAACTTACCAATCCTTGATTTGATTTTCCTGGAGCAGTGTCCGGAAACTCGGCATCAAGCCAAGTTTTTGCTTCAACTGTACTTTTTCCCTTCAAAAGGCACTATTTTATCAACACGAAATTCCTTTTCATCCATTTTTTTCACAATAACAAAAGTTGCTTCACTCAAAAACTAATGATCCGACAACTGTCAAATTTTCACATGCATCTTTTGAGGGTTAGATCTAACTAAAACACATATGGATTTAATTCTAGTAACGCCATCTATGTGTCAGGCCGGGACTTTTCAATTGTATATATTTTGAGTTATGCCGTTTCATTCAAACTTGCTCATAAATACCATTTAAAATTGAAAAAGAAGAAAATAAAAAATTCCGAAGAATGAAGACCGATATAGGACAAACTACTTCCTTTGTTGCCGTACATACATTCAATATGGATAAAAATGCCCACTTAACTAGCGTATAAAATCCTTTTGTAGATTCCTTCCGCTGTATAAGTAAACAACACACACGAGAGAAAGCATCTCACCTACTGAAATCGTGCTTGGTGTTCACTCGTTTAGTATTCATGGTAGGCACTAGGCTATTATTTCCATCAATTAAAGATATACGACAGCCACGAAAGTTACAAGGAAAACCGCCAGATTTGCAGCCTCAAATTAACATTACTTTAACGATGTAAGTATCGCGGACTTCTTATTTATGTAAATTTCATGGTAATACCTTAGGATTTTCTCGATGCACGATCGCATTTGAATTAAAACCTGGACATTAAGAGAAAAGTGGCAAGAATCACTTCTATAATCCTTCTTTAGTATAATAGTTTTCTGGTGTATATTTTTTTAAGCAATGCACTCAAAGTTCATTCAATTTATTATCAACCGAATGACCCGGTGAACTTCCCGACGTCCTACATTCAATGAATGGTTTGATACTTCTGAGCTAAATTTAATTAATGATTTCAATTATCTCTTTGAAATGACTACAATATTATGATCAGAACATTGCTATCAATAACATACCTCTATTTGGAATATTTACATGTAATTCGAAGAAGAAAGGATTGCCGCTCTCACCCTGTGACTACTGTCAGTGATGAGTCATCACACAATCTCAATCTTCGGATAAAACAGTCTTTTATCTAAGACGCCGGGCGGCTTCGTAAGCAAATATATAGTGTTTAGTTTTAGTTTAGTTTTTTACATCACGGCTGTATCAGACCTTATTCTAGTATATATAATACTAGATGTAGTATATATAATTCTTAGGTCTATATAATCTAATATATAGTTTGACAGTTTATAGGTCTACATAATTTTATACAAAACCATTATTAAGAAGTTCAATAATATGTTCAATTCAGCTTGCAACGTTTATTATATATTACTGTCATCAATGTAGAATTGAAGTATTGTCCCATTGTGATATTAGCATATGAGAATTTGGACACTGAGAACACTGACTTTCATCAAAAGTCGTCTTCGTCAGTTCTTAATTATCAGTTTAGTCATTATACCGACTAAACAAGAAAAATAATTTTTTTATTTACGGTAATTAGGAATCTTTTCAAGGATTGACATTATCATAACAGAAATTTTCAATTCCTGATGATTTTGTGGAATAATCATGATTGAAGTTCTTATATATGCTTCTTCAGTCAATGTATTTCTCTGCTGCGTGGACAAACAAATAACGATTTCCTTAGAAGGTTGGGTAGCAACGCCGACAAAGTCAATGCATGGGTAGGTTAGGCTTCCGTTGTCCATGTGTTCTTGTCTCTATATATACGTGAATGTGAAGCTGATAGAATAGGTATTTTCACTAAAAGTAGTTGTCGGGTGAAAATTATGTATTTGTTTGTAACCAGATCTCAAGAACGCTAATCGAATTGGTTCATTGATGATCCTAACAGTCCAATGATCTTAAGAGTCCTTCAATAAAAATTTTCATTTCCAGGTTTCGACAAAGCTACCATATAAGTGAATGTTAACTAGAAAGTAATTTCCACATTTGAAGGTCTGTTATTTGTTAATGGTTTTTATATATATATATATATATATATATATATATATATATATATATTTAAGAAAACGAACACTAGAACATTCATTTGTTAAGGGAAAAATTGAAATCAATCAAGAGAATGTTATAGCAGAGCTATAACATTTTTTTTCAGTGCCATACACAAAAAATTTCATTTATATATATATATATATATATATATATATATATATATATATATATATATATATATATATATATATATATATAGTGTGGGGTTGTTAATACCCCCATCGGGCGCCTCTCCAGGTGGCGGATAGGATTCCTTTTTCACAGTAATGAAGAATCTTAGGTTTGAAACAACTTGAGATCTTATGTCCTGTCGGCTCTAGATGTTCCCGAAAAGCAGATTGTCCGTTTTTTACGTGTTCTTTTAGCCTAGTTTCAAAACATCTTCCGGTCTGGCCAACATATGACGACTTACATTCTTCACAGTCCAATCTATAAATTCCAGACTTCTTCATTGGCTCTGATTCGGACAATTTGTTATTAAAGATCATTCTATCCAATCTGCTGTGACTGTGACAGTGACTGCGAATAACAAATTGTCCGAATCAGAGCCAATGAAGAAGTCTGGAATTTATAGATTGGACTGTGAAGAATGTAAGTCGTCATATGTTGGCCAGACCGGAAGATGTTTTGAAACTAGGCTAAAAGAACACGTAAAAAACGGACAATCTGCTTTTCGGGAACATCTAGAGTCGACAGGACATAAGATCTCAAGTTGTTTTAAACCTAAGATACTTCATTACTGTGAAAAAGGAATTAAAATGAACTACCTGGAAGCCATGGAAATAAATAAACTTCAAAAATCCGATAAGTACGATCTTCTCAATGACCAGTTAGACCTAAACCACTCCCCGCTGTTAAATCTCTGATAATTTGGAAATCCCCACCTCTATGACGAAATTAAAGGTGGTCCGAACAGATCTGCAAAATATTTATAGGTTGTCTTTGTAATATGTATTCATTCTTGATAATGCTGTAAAAGGCGAAACTAGTCGAATAAAGAATTGTTCAGTCAGTGATTTTTAGACAAGTTTTTATTATTACCTCTCATTTAAATATGAACTATCACAGAGTAGATTCATCGTCCATTGAATTTATTTATAATGCAAATTTCACAAAAGTTTGTTGATTGATGAACATACAACAGTCTACTTCGCGGAAGAACTATTTCAATTCCCTCCAGAAATACCTAAAATAAATTCCTCTCTTTGTTGATGAAACTGGTAAATATAGCATGAATGAATAAATCTTCATTTATCACAATCAGGAGCACTAATCGCATGCGTGTGTAGAACTTCATAAAGCGTTTCCACTAATCACTAAGAGTGCTATTATGCTAAAGAGTGCCTACTCATTTACTATCGGAATATACTGCGTTTAACAGCGAGTATCGACATATGGCATGCGGTAGTAGAAATACTCATTACTCTGTTCTGTGGACGGTTGATACTCCTCCCGTGAAGTATCTGCAACTGACAGTTTGATAAAATGCACACCAGAGATCAAGTAAGCTCTGCTTCAGTCAGGTTATATTTTTACTGAGAGTAGAATCCTGGGGACTGCTTGATTATAGATTTATATTTTTAAATCGAAAATTACTTTTTGAAAAGAACTTTCCGTTATGTGAAATACATTGCGTATTTATCTTGTGCATATTTATCTTGAGTTAATGATTAATAATAATAATAATAATAATAATATTTATTAATATCAACAATTATTCACATTACAAAACAATATTGCACTGAATGAAATAGAGATAAGTGAAAAGGGAAGGAACTATTTTTCACAAAAGGTAAAGGTAAAGGTGAGGTTATATGTTTACCTCACAGCAAAATAAACGAAATAGTGGAGGTCTTTAACTCCTTTGATGAGCACATTGAGTTTACTGTAGAGATGGAGACTGAGAGATCTGTACCATTTTTGGACACTAGAGTGGTTAGATGTGTTGACAATGTAATCAGATTAGATTGGTATCAAAAGCCATCTTCCTCAGGTAGATTTCTACACTTCAGTTCCCATCACGAAATGAAAATGAAGTTGAATCTGATTAGTCAACTCAAGAATCGTATTACCAACATTGTACATACAGATTACTGGCATAGTTCACTAACCCGTTTACAAGTGATGCTTGTTAACAATGGATATCCTATAACAACTGTTAAAAAGATTCTATGGAGTACTGTCACTAGACTATTGATCCCATCCTCTACAATCTCTGTTGATATAGAGGTGCCATCACAAATCGATTCACTGACTCCTACAACCAAATATATGCCCTTACCATATTTACACTCACTCACTGGTAAACTATCTCACATCCTATCTGAAATAGAACAGTTAAAATTGGCTAAATATAATATCATTTCTGGTAAAAGTGCTTTCACACAACTGAAAGAGAAGGTACCATCATCTCACAATTCAGACTGTGTATATGGTATACCATGCTTAGATTGTGGAGGAGTGTACATAGGTCAAACTTCGCAGAAGATCAAGCGAAGAATTACTCTCCATAAGAGTGATATAAGACTCCACCCAGACAGATGTGCTTTGGCCCTCCATGCGGCAAAGATGGGACATCACTTTGACTTCAATAATTTTAAAATCCTGGATATAGCTAGTGGCTATCAGAAGAGATTATTTTTGGAAATGTGCCATATTAATGCTAATGGCAATAGCATCAATAAAAAAACAGACATTGCTAGGCTCAGTTGCATCTATAGTTATCTGCTCTCGAAGAAAATTCGATAAGCCCAGCTACAATTCCTGAGTTCTGTTCGATGTTCTGTGTTCTTTCACTTGTGGTGACAGTTGACAGAGAGTTTTGCACTTGACACTCCGTGATCCTTAGTGACGTTTGTCTGTGTTTCCTGACAGTTCGGTATCTTTAACATATGATTGTTGTGACACCTGGTTTTATTTTATATATTTTATATTGCATTTTTAACGAGATTATCTGGTTCTGTAAGTTCTATAATTTGTTTTACCATCTATTTTCACTGCTGCGTACAATCTGGCTACATCTTCAGCCTAGTTAACCGTAAGATGTAATTTTTTGGTTAAAACACTTTGTTTTACACTTATTTATTTTTCAGAGTCCTGATGAAGAATGTAAACATGTTCGAAATATAGACAAGGTTAATATATTGGTTGTGTATCAATTATAGTGGCCCTACTTTTGCCGAGAACTCATCATTTTTTAATAATTATATATATATATATATATATATATATATATATATATATATATATATATATGTTATATGTAAATTCCGCATTTCGCCGTAGTCTCAAACCATCAATGAGTGTGAACTAAACGTACAAGTAACGCTATTGCTGCAGATTTCTCACCTGTCCGAACATCACGAATCGTGAAAAAAACCGGTCGTCCGCTTTGAGCTCGCGATAATGTAAAAGAAAGCACGATGTTCTTCAACTCATTTCGCAAATGATCTTCATGTTTCTGTTATATATCATTTGTTCGAATCCATTGAACGTTTTCAGACAACTACAAAAAATGTGGAGCACAAGTTTGCAGAGAAAATGTGAAGCCTCAATGTTACTTTTTCGATTTATCTCTTCGGATTTCAATTTCACTAATCGACCATCAATTTTTTTATTGAAAGAGATACTTTTCTTGTAGTTTGAACATTTACTTCGAAGTCATCACAACAACAATAATTATGATAATTTTCCTAGCATATTTCTATACCTAGAAATTATTATGATTAAAAATATAAAGTCTAAGATTATGTTTCCGTCAATTTTACGAGTCATTTTCCTGGTTCCTTTTTTGTTTTTATTTTTCTATTCTCACATTTTTAATATTGAATTTTACGGTTACACACAACGTTAAAACTATCAATTATTTCGTTGAGATATCCAACTAACTGTAATTTCTTTTACTCCAATTTTACTAGTACTCCCACGTTTTGAGAAATTCCAGGAGCTGTCAACGCGGCTCTTATTCAATATTTTTTAACCAACTACGCCATCTATGGTAGAGTGTGTGAACCCTTTGCCAACTATGGTGTATATCGAATTTTGAGAAAATTTGATGTTTGAAAAATGACTTCGCCACAGGAATAGCTTTCAAAATATTCTCCAAAACATAACGGAACAAGAAAATTTCTAAAAGACGCCCGTGTTGTAGATGTTGCTGTTAGTCGTAGAAGATTGGTAACTTTGCCTATTACAACTGAAGCTTTTATCGCCACAAGAATCATTGGTCACGATATACGTGAAGTTTATTGTCACGAGGAAGATTCGGAGTAGTATGTTAAGAAATATGTGCATGTTTCACTAGATTGATTTCAGGAATTTTATGTAGCAAGTTAAAATATAAATAAACGTATTCGAGTTTGATATGTGTATATATATATATATATAATATATATATATATATATATATATATATATATATATATATATATATATATATATATATATATATATATATTCAACGAATTCAACATAAAAAAGACCGTTAAAACTGGGAGAACTTTATAACTGAAAAACAGGCCTCAAAAATAATTAGAAGAGGAAAACGGAAAAATGACAATAATAGGTGTCACGAAATACAGAAGGATTTCTCCAATAATAATACCGAAGAATTTTACAAAACATTCAGGAAAATCTTGCAAGGATAACAATCGTCTGGTCTTTGCTTCAAAAAAAACCTATGGCACGTTAGACACTATCACAAAAAATACCTGCAAAATGTTAACCGAATATTTTAAAACACTTCTCAACAGCAATCCACCCGACGAAAAATTTAAGTTCGACTTTTCGGTGTTTATGCATCCAGACTCGCAAGCTCCTGATCTGGAAGAGATTACGGAAATTATCAAACAACTCAAAAACAACAAAGCAGCAGGGGAAGATGGGCTTATTGCGGAACTCTGGAAATTGAACGATCCTATTTTGACGCGAAAATATCATTTAATATCAGAAAATATGTAGAATAAACAAGTATTCCGTCAATTTTAAACTGTGCTCATTCCCAACAGACCTCCACACTTATGTTATATATATATATATATATATATATATATATATATATATATATATATATATATATATATATATATATAATCAAGAACAAGGTATATCAGGTATGAAAATGGAGTGAAGAAATTTACAGTATTTACCTGTTTACCCGTTACCCGTTTACATATGTTTCAAGCTGATTGGCTATCATCAGAACGGCGTAGTTCAAGTTATAAGATGTTAACTTGGATGTTGATTGAGTATCTTGGGTAGGAGTTATTACGAACTCTATTTATAGACTGAATCAATGTCTACCTGCGATGCGATATTTATACCTTCTCTTTTTTTTTTTTTTTTTCAATCAACATCCAAGTTTGAACTTGGATGTTCATATGGAACTTATATTTCGAACTAACGCCGTTCTGATGATAGCCAATTAGCTCGAAACATATTTAAACGGCTGTCACAAAAACAAGCAACATAAATTGCAGGTAAATACCGTGAATTTCTTCTATATATATATATATATATATATATATATATATATATATATATATATATATATATATATATATATAACTATACATCAAGAAAAACAACCAAATCTAGCTTATGCTACTCCTACTTAACCCTATGCATATATCTGTAATGAGGTAAAGAACAACACAATTAACAAGCTGCAAGATATACAATATATGAATAATATGAGAATTACATCATAAAAACAGGAAAGAAAAAAGATATACAACTATACATCAAAAAGCAACCAACCGGATTGATACTCATTCCATGTCTCCGATATTATTCATATATGTTGAAATATTAGGCCTATTATCCTGTCATAGTAAAATAAGGTCCATAGACAAAATTTGTGATCATTAAGTAAGTTTTCATTTACTACAGAAGTAGCCATTTTATGTTTTTCAATTTACCATAATTGATTTTTGGTTCAATGCTCATTGAAATTTCCCAATTTAAATAGATAGTGTTTATAAATATACTTTAATAAATTTATGAACATATATTTTGTAAATATATTTATAAACACTATACTATTATTATCGCTTATATATTATTAACGTTTCAAATATACGTAAGCTAGGCCTTATCACCCGCACCTTCTTCTTAGTGTATACAGGCTGATATGAAACATTTTGAAGATTCGAATATCGTTGAAGAACCTTCTGAAATATAGTTTTCTTTCGTCCCATCAAGATTGAATTTCGGTTGAGACTTGAACATTTATATAAATATCTGAGTCAAATGGTTTGAATGAAACTTCAATTATGTTTAATGTGCAATATTACAAGTCTAAAACCGTTTGTAATGTTTAATGGCGTTAAACTGTAGGGCTATGTGTCAAAATGAAAAAAAATAATAAAAATTGATTCACAACGTTTTCCACTTGCCTGAAAAAGAAGTATCACTTCAACATTACATCGATATTTCATGCAAAACGGTTCTAGCACCTTATCAACAGTTTCATATGAGTTATTGACGTTATTCAAATTTTATCTCAACTACCATTACTCATATTCTAAATTGTTCTCTGTTCCATTGAACATAATAGTGAAAAATTCAAGAACGACCCATCGAACTAGAAGAACTGAATTGTGTTCGTTTAACCATGAAACGTTTTCCACTTATTCACCCACATTTCATGAATCAGTGAATTAGAAACATTGAAGGGGGAATAACTACCATAATAAACGGTCAGAAACTGTTTTATATTGATGTTCTCAGGGTTAATGGTATAAATGTTGACCCCATATTTTGTCCCCCTTTCAATGCATATCAATCACTTTATAAGGGTCCAATTTGCATATATCGCATTTATTCAATAGATTTGAATCAAATTTAAGTGGAAATATAAGATCAGTTTTCCGTAAATTCAGGGGGTAGTGAATTATTTTCAAAATGGTCTGCTGCCTCTTTACGTCATGTTATTTATGACACTAAAAAATTAGACGTAATAAATCTGTAGCAAACTGATATTAACTCTCAAATTTTCAAGTGAAAGTTCTATTTTGAGATAAAAATTCAGAAAAATCAATAAAATTACTTTTTACTTTCATTTATTTTCTTTATATTCATTCAATAAGCATAATAATAAGCATCATTTAATAAGGTTTATATGTAGCATTAAAATATCTAATTCCAAGCGAATTCATCGTTTCTTCTATTTTAATTCTATCCTCTTTTCATCACGAATGAACATTTAAAAATCAAAGAATTTTAAAGAAAAAAATTACTATTCAGCAAGTAATATATTTCATTCAAATTTCATGGTAACACGCACAAGTAGGTTTCAGATTTCCGTGATATTTCAGTGCATGTTAGTAGGTATCGAATTCTTCAATATTTCGTTTTCTATATGTAGCAGACGCATCTGTAAACCTAATTTGGACAGCAGTTATCCTAAGCAAGGTTTTATCTTCATGATCAAAGAGAACCTGCCCTCATAACCAGGTGAGGTCCCTGGGGGTGCTATTGATGTCTCGAGCAGATGATTCTGATAATATTAATTTAATCAATATTCAGATTTTCCACCTAATTGAACATTTTATTTTCGAAATGTAAGACTACTGCAAGAATTGCATCGTATATAAAATTATTACATATTCTTCAAACTTTCGTTTAGTTTTTCAGAAAATATATCGATTACCTGTTATTTTTATATAGAGAAATATCTACAGAACTGATAATTTGTTTATGTTTATAGTTAAAATGCAAATTCATTCAATAATCTGTTAAATGTGGTTCTATTTTTTCAGTGAAATGGCCGATGAATGAGTTATCTGCCAACAATTTTTCATATTAAAATTCTGTTGCTCTCATAAAAAACCCATCTATCTAACAATATAAATAATCTTTCATCGTATATAGGATGAAATTCAAAAATTTATCTCATTTAAAAATTTCAATTACAAATTACAAATTTATTTTATTTGCATTATCTACAAATTCAGATTTCGTGATTTCACAGAATACATATCATAAAATGACATGGAAATCTATTATGGTGTAAAAAATTACACATTTTTGGCATATTATTTCTATAGCAGAGAAAACGGACCAAGGGCGTAAACAGTTCCCATCCAAGCTATTGAAATATTAATAAATTATACCAACTCATATTGTATTGCATAGATATTCATCTGTTAGATGAGTCTACCATATTTTCTGTTTCAACATTATAATAAAGATATGAAAATAAAATATGGCAATGCCTTACTTGATTGTATTCGGGTATTTGAAGGTTATTTTGTAGTTCAGTTCACCCCCAACTGAATTTCTAACATGCTCGTAGAACTCACGTAAAATCAGGAAAAAAATGTTTTCGGCTCGGTAAGTTCGAAGAACGGCATATCTTCTTGTACCTAAATGGAGGAGTATGCCAATATAAGCTTACAAAATGAATTCTTAAAGTTAAGTTCTTATATATATATATATATATATATATATATATATATATATATATATATAAGGAAATTGAATTTGTTTGTGCTTATGGCACTGAATGAAATATTTAAGAAAATGAACACTAGAATATTCATTTGAAAAATTGAAATTAATCAAGAAAATGTTATAGTAGAGCTAGATATGTGAACGTGTACGATGTGATGTCTCCATTATCCTTCAAGGGATAAATGTTAGAGAAATATTGAAATCGATGCCACACCTGATGGAAGTGCGAGGCATATATGTTTCATTCTGCAAGGAACTCGTCAGTCGCACCACGTCCATCGAAGTGAGGCAACGATTTCAACCTGCAAGCATCTTCTAGCGACTTCAAGCGGAAGATAGTAGAGTAATGAATACTCTACAATTCCATCTATGGAAATCAGTAGAAAACACCTCTCTCAGATTACAGATACACCAAGCATCGAAATTTCACATATCTTCTATACCCGTAGGTATCTACTAAATTGCAATGTCTATTTGACAAATATCATCATACGATGTTTTCAAATGTAAATAGAATGCGTTAGTAGTACGCTCGCGTTTATTCCCGTATTTCAGGGGCCTATTCGGCGATATTTTTAAAGAAATGAAATTTGTTTGTTCTTATGGCACTGAATGAAATATTTAAGAAAATGAACACTAGAATATTCATTTGAAAAATTGAAATTAATCAAGAAAATGTTATAGAAGAGCTAGATATGTGAACGTGTACGATGTGATGTCTCCATTATCCTTCAAGGGATAAATGTTAGAGAAATATTGAAATCGATGCCACACCTGATGGAAGTGCGAGACATTTATGTTTCGTTCTGCAAGGAACTCGTCAGTCAACATTTATATATATATATATATATATATATATATATATATATATATATATATATATATATATATATATATATATATATATATATATATATAAATGTTGAGGGAGTGTTGCCGTAACAATAACACTTTCACAAATATTTTGGGTTATCCGCAAAAGGTGGGCGCAATTGAAAAGACTAATCATCAGCAATTTCGAAATCAATTTGGTTCTTCTTCAGTAATAATCTATTATAGGTCAAGAAACCAAGAAAAAGGACACAAAAGTCATCCAAAAGTTGTTTTCAATATAAAAGCGCCACTGCCAACAGAGTATGATATATATAATGATTATATAATTCAGATAATTATATAATTCATTTATTTTGATAAATTTGTGCTATGCAACGAAACTTGAAATGAAATAAAGTTTTTAACATTGAAAATTGCCTGTTATTGCTAAAGACATTGAACATAAAATATATTAAACAGACAATAAATTAATTAATTTTAAATATATATATATATATATATATATATATATATATATATATATATATATATATATATATATATATATATATATATATATTTAAACCTAAAATTCACCTTCTTCTATATTTATTTTCATATAGTTCATTTTCTTCTCATTTTTGGGAATTAACTGTTCATTATAAAAAACTGTGAGCCAGATTAACGTTCATGGAAAATGTATCATCGCAATCTAATTTTGTTTCAGGAAGCAGAGAGTCCGCATTTGCTCATGCATTGGCTGCAGCTGGAGTGGCATACGCAATATCTAGAGCTTGCAAAGATGGCCAGCTTTCTTCGTGTGGTTGTTCTCGAATGCGTAGGCCCAAAGATCTGCGAAAAGACTGGGTATGGGGAGGATGCGGTGATAATCTGGAATATGGCCATAAGTAAGTAAGTCAACAAAAGCTTAATTGTTTCTTGAAGGATTTAACTCACTCAACTATATGAAGAAATAACTGAAATACAGTGTGAACTCCATGTAACGTCACTCGATTTAACGACAAACTCCCTAAAGTGTTGAATCACTCGCTTTTGGTTGGTTTAGTTCGTTTTTAATACAATGATACACTCCATATACCCTTACACCCACTATCAATAACGACAACATTAAGTAACAAAAAGTACCTCTTAAGTTGCCAAAATTAGTGAAATCCGTGCAACTGTGTACGTTCTTTTGTCGCTTTATTATCCTAGCCTGTAATAAACTCGACTTTCGGCATCATGCAAACCAAAGTTTCTAAGAAATTCAATCTTTTTTCACAAATTGGGATTGCATGTGTAAACTGGTGTTGAGCATCACTAATAATAATAATAATAATAATAATAATAATAATATAATTTTATTGAGAAACATTCCTTACATAGTAAAATTACATTCATTTCAATTGATAAATAATTACAACTAAGAGAAATGCTCTCAAAAGGACCGAATTCAGTTTGGAGTCTGATCTTCCATTCAGCCCTCGAGCAAAAATATTGGTTCAAACAAAAATCTTGGTTAAATTCATATTACAATAATATACAATTTTGACTGAAAAGAAATGAAAAGAAAATAAAAATTTCCTCAGAGATATTAAACATTTGAGACAATTTCACATGGTGAAGAACATTAGTGTTAAAAAAATATACAAATATATGATACAAAAAATTGATTCAAACATTATTGCCTACATCCGAATCATCGAAATACTTTGACACACTATAGTATGCCTTTGTTAAGAGCAGAGATTTAACTCTCCTCTTAAACAAATGAGCTTTCAGTACTTTCAAATTCGATAGTAAGTAGGAGTAATATACGCAATAACATTCTTAGTTGATCACGAACTTTCAAAGTTTCAAATTTAAACAGTAAACATGGCTAGTAAAAGAAAATCACTGTGTATTGACGAAAAATTTTCACTGTTACTGATGCGAAAATTACTTCCTGTATCACCAAGATGCCTCAATATCGCAAGACGTGAATAGAATAATTTTAAAAATACAGAAAATATACTGGTACAGCAAAAGTCGAACACAACTATAACAGAATATATAAGCAATAGCGTTCAAATAAGATTATTTTTTTTATATATAACTACTTGAAATCAACGTTTTCTTTATATAATTCTGATTTTTCTTCTCTCCATTTAACGACAGCTCTCTATAACGCCATAAAATGTACAGTCCCTTCAGTGTCGTTATATAGACTTTACACTGTATTTTGTCCATTAAACTGCATTTACAGATATACATCATTAAATTTAGCATCTTTCTAATGCGACAACATGCATTAAAAACATGCTTGAAGTAAAAATATCACTGATCTTGAAAATCGGATGGAAAAATCCCTTCCAATCTATCTCTGAATAAGCTTCAGCCCAGACAGCTTCAGTTGTTGATTTTGCCTTCAAAACTCTCAAAGTTCTTCAGCTTTTGCTCTAGTATCAATGATTATCCTAGTGAAATTTTCCAATTTATTTAATAAATGAACAAAACCTTTCGGATTCCTCTACCAAATGTAATTGAACAAATCACATACGCTGTATGTTATGAAGGTTAGATATTATTGTAATATCAAATAGATTATTCTATATCACATATCAATAATATTAACAGTTATTGGAGCTTTTGGTCCTCAACTACACTGTAAATTTTTGAATTGAAGTTCCGCTATAACAATCTGAATTTTTTCTAAGATGAAATTCTGCTCTAAAATTACAGAAAAAACAATTGATGATTTCTCATCTCAATAACAGATAAAAAAACAAAAAGACCCTTTCTATAATTAATAATTTCATAGTTTATAAATCAAAAATCTGGAACGAACTTAATTTTGAATTAAAAAATATTTTAAGCAACCACATAGGAGAATTTAAAAATTATCATCAGTTAGAAAGTATTAGAAGTATTATAAACTGAATATCAATTGAAGAAGATTTTTTTCAATAATTTTTATGGGTTGAATATAAACTAAAAGTTAAGCAATTGAACTTTTGATTTACACTTTATTGACTACATAGCATGACGCGTTTCGTTGTTACAAACGACTTCTTCAGATGCTAACAGAAAGCATCGATATTAAGAATTCAAAAGAAGCTGATAACAGCTTCTTTAACAGCTAAGTACTTTAAGCAGTGACTTGAAAGTGCTATCATGTTTTCAACAACATGGTTAAAAAAAGAAGTATTCCCTAAATACTCAAACTAAGAACAGATAGTACGGCACCAGTAGTTCGGCAAGTAGAGGGGCTGTACAAGGAATGAAAACTTGGATCTAGCGCGTCATGCTATGTTTTCAATAAAGTGTAAATCAAAAGTTCAAGTGTTTAGATTTTAGTTTATATTCAATTATAATGGATTTACATCAAGTAAACGCCAACACTATTAAACAATTTTATGGGGCTGAAAAGTATAAAAAGTTAATAATTTGATATGATAATAGAAAATAAATAGATGGACTCACCGATTTTGAACTGAAAATCTCAAACATACTTAAATAAATATTTCAGCAAATTATCTTAGAGAAAATAGAAGTAATAGGAGAATGCATGAAAACAAAATATTGATTATATAAAAATCGAGCAGTAAAAACTGAAAATGGAAAAATAAAAATATCTCCTTAAATTGAATGGAATGAAAGAAAGGAATGAACAAAAAAGTTCAATATATTCAGGAAAGTGATTCAAATGAGTTAGGAAATTATCTCAAAGGGTGTCAAGTAGGAGCATATTTTCAGTAAATTCCAAAGAACGCATTCGCAGGGGAATTTGAAAACTGTCTAAAAAAATCCAGTTATTCAATTACTTCATTCTCTAGAAAAATCTTTTATTATATTTTGAATTCTGTCTATTCAGCCTCGATTCTATTTCAACTTCATACTAGAAACTTATCTATTTCTCGTATCTAACGAATCAAAACATTTTACCAATATTAGCTGAATTGTTTTGTTATGTTATTTTTGTAAATTATGCTATTTCAATGTATTTTTCTCAGTATTTCATCATGAAATTCATCCAGTATAACTACTTTCTTTTATTATAACGGTGATAATGAATTTTCATGAAATAGATGCAATATATTCACAGAAATACAATAAAAATATAACGTCCCTTCTCTTTCATTCATCCAGTTCACAGCCATTATAGGAAGATTATCACAAAATCCAGGATTCTTCCATAACAAAAACGTGTTAATTACTTAATTTCATGCTTGTTTTTATTGATCGTCAGCGTGGTAATTGTCGTTTGCTAAGTTCTGTCTCTTCCCACGCTGAATATAACATCACATTTGTACTTGCGTTGAAGCATGAGTAGTTATTTCACGGTAATTACCATAATGTCATAAACATGTGATAATTGCTAGGCTCGTATACTGCAAACGAATAATAGTTTTTTCTTCTTAGAAATTATCCTTAGAAAAATAAGATAGAGAACAATTAGTTGTAAAAACTATGAAATCTTGGTTTTTATATGCTTGAGAAAGGATAAGTGGAACATACCATCAGTTGAAGTGTAGCTTCTGTCCCAATTTAATGATGCCAACAATGATTTTCTCAAAGAAACCCAGTATTTTAAAGGTCCGGCCTGAGAGCGATATGAATGAGAGACTGTGGAGCCTTTCTTGCATTTGTTTTTTCTTCATAATTCACTTTTTTTCGAGTGATTTTAGAAACTTCATAATTTGTTCAAATGTAAACACAAAAAAACATTTCTTATATTTTTTTGAGAATAAAAAACAGCAATTAGAACTTGAAGAAAAGTAATTTCGTCAACTTTATCTAAATTTTACTCTCAAAAATCGTTTATGTCGAGAAAACGTGAATATAAAAAACATTTAGAAATGTTCACTCTTCACTCGTTAATCTACTATACGTGGAAATCTGAGTCAAGTAAGGACCTTGGGAGGTTCAAGGATTTATTAGAATATATGAGGAATAAGAGATAGAAACAAAACAAATATCACTGATAATTGAAACAAAATAAATGAATAATAAATAAATTATTCGATACATAAATTAAACGAATTTCAATTTCAAATATATCATAAACATTCAATTTCAAAATTAAAAAGGATTACTAACAAAAATAAAATGAAAAAATATGTATTTTTTTCCCTTTGCCCTGAGTCCCTAATTAAAGGTATGATGCTTAATGGTACTATAATAAACTTTTTCACTGATATGTCACTTGTAAGTTTTTGAGTTCATCATCACTGAAAATCTACTTTTTTTACTTTTGACATTAAAAACATTCTTATTCCATGTCAACATAGTTTTTTTTTTCTGAGAGGCGATTTGTGTCAAGCTTACTTCATTATGTGCAGAGGATGTCAAAGAATTTCAAAGAAGGTGAACCTGTACGTGTTGTATAAACTTATTTCTCTCAAACTTTGATAAAGTCAACCTTCCAATTCATATAACAAAATTGGAAATTTTCAGTATGTATGAAAATTTTCTGAGGCTTTATATATCAACCACCGAATAATTTCAGTCGTATATGGTCCGAAATCAAATTCGGTACCGGGTGTGCCACAGGGTTCACATCATGGGCCGCTGCTGTTTTTTATGTTATTTAATGATTCAAAAACATGACACAAATTCTACTTTTTCTGACGAAAAAATTAACCATTTTCATGAATAAAGCTCCTAGATGTATATTTCATAAATTAAGAATCACTAAATCTTGATTCACCTCAAATCACTCATCAGTTGATGTAAATATATCTGATTATATAATCTATAATTATAGAAGGTAAGTAAATATAAATGATTTTTCGACACGAAAAATCTCAAATAAAATGTGTGGGTTACTGCAGCGAAGTAGGTAGTTAACTGGCATACAGCCTTGAACTACAGTCAGCCCCAGTTTTAAGTTCATTCTATAATGATTTAAAGTAATAAACGTAATCCTGTTCTTTAAACCTATGCTTGAGTGTGAAGCGTAATGCGGATACAAGGAAATTGTTGATTATTCAGTGGAAAAATTCATTGCTTGATTATTCTCGAGCTGGGATGATCAATATTTTATTTTATGAGTTTAGCAAATTAATAGTGACCGTTGTTATACTCGTATGCAGGCGATTTTCAACGTTGGAGACATTGAGCGATTTTTACAGAATATAAATATAGAAAATTCCTATTTATAAGGTGTAGATGTTCTTAATGAATTAAAATTTTCTGGATTTCAAATATTTTAGAAATGTAGCAGTTGATGCCAATGCTACAATTCTTATAATAAATATTCATGCAAGTACCAATAAAATTCGATACTCAACGAAGGAATTTCAGTACTAGTCCGGTCAATATAGACATTTAAAATAACAAAAATTCCCGGAAAGCCAAATATTGGTGGAGGGCTAAGGTTTACCATTAAAAATAAAGTTTCAAAAATACCCATCGATCCTATGTGTGCTACAAAAGTTATTTGAGATCAAAAGTCAAAATTTGAGATTGTTTTGATTTTTCTCAACAACATGGTAAGTTTTCTCAAAAAAAGCCAAAAACGAAAGTTGTAGATCTTAATATCTCTATAAAAAATGATTTTTTTCCCTAAGAGTTACGATTCGTGAGATATCGCGATTCTAAGAGTCACATTATATAATTTGCATGACATGATATGCAGACATTTCCACGCCACCTGTCAGATAGTGTACTCTGCGCGTTTTTTTATCGTGGTTTCCTCTGTAGGCCTACTCCACTAACTGTCATGACAATTTAAGGAAAATTTGAGGGTTAATGATTGATGAGGCCGAGACTTGATGTACATCGATAAACATAATGAAACAATTGTTAAACAAAGATTTACACATATATTAAAAAGAATACTGCATGACGTACGTTTCGATGAGATTCACCTTTTTCAAATGCTACGTGCAGACTAATGACATTTCTCGAATACATACAATAGGTAAACTTAAATTATGAATACAGAGAAAACAGGTAGATAACAGGTAGAAGGGATCAATTCATACTGAACTACTGTATAGTAAACTAAGTAATTTTGAAAAGATTGAGAAGGTGGCTTGAGGTATGATCGATTTGGCTGTTCAAAAGGTTGCCAAAATATTTGTATTTATTAATTTGAATTGATTCTAACAAATTAAGCTTCATTCCCTTGTTTGCGGTATTCAAAATTTCAAAATTGGAATTGAATATATGATTTTCATTAATCAAATGATTTGCATAATGTGAATCTGTCTTCTGATTATCAAAACTACGTTTATGTTCAGAAATTCTTATTTGAAAAATTCTAAACGTTCTCCAATATAAAACTTATCACAACTACCACAGTTAATTTTATATACTCCTGATTTTTTAATTTTGTTGACCTTAGATTTGTTATTTTTTATATGTTTTCCTAAGTTATTTCCAGTACGGTAAGCAATGTTGATGTTATACTTAAAAAGAAGAGATTTGAGTTTTTCACTGGACTTACCGATGTATGTAAGACTGTTATAGTTGATATTGTTTTTGACTAGGGGATAAACCAAACCAATCGCCTTTTTGAAGTTTTTCTTTAATATCATATTATCATATTAGAACGTTTAGAAGTTTTCAAATAAGAATTTCTGAACATAAACGTAGTTTTGATAATCAGAAGACAGATTCACATTATGCAAATCATATGATTAATGAAAATCATATATTCAATTCCGATTTTGAAATTTAACTTGACAACATTCTTGATAATGCTGTAAAAGGCGAAACTACTCGAATAAGGAATTGTTCAGTCAGTGATTTTTAGACAAGTTTTTATTATTACCTCTCATTTAAATACGAACTATCACAGAGTAGATTCATCGCCCATTTAATTTATTTTCGTAAATATTGTAACTTGACCTGAACAAATAAAAATCGGGAAACATCGACGTCTTATGTCGCCCTCCTGTTGCATTAACTATTGAATAAAAGTTATCGTTTTTTATATCTCAATAGAAGTTATTTACACAAGCTATTCACAAAATGACGAGCAGCCGCAAAATAAGCCGACCTATGACCAGATAACTCCGCATTATTCATATTCTAATCCCTAAATAGGGTAGCATCTGCAAACCGGTGATATTCTCGAGGAATTAAAGAGTGCCACGGTTCTGCATGCGAGCCAGGGATTACAAATTCGACGCGGCATTAGCCTGACAGATCCTCTGGGGTGGCCGCGATATTTATTACAGGGCGCTCGGTCCGTGTCGAATGTACTTAAAGGGAACGACAAGCCCAAATTTCGAGAAATGTCGTCTTTGTTGTACGCGTCCGGTAATAGATGGGTTGTGCTCGCGATCTGTCTGCTGTGATTCATTCCTATGGAAATATTTGAAAGGGAACGGCTAACAAATTCCCACCGTCAAATTATTAGGTATGCGACATAATCACCGCTGCTTTTACTTTCAAACAGGAATAAATTATTATTATTTTTATGATTTGTATTATCTTTGGGTTTACAGGTTGTGAAATAAAATATATCTACATTTACTTTGTATACACGTTTCGCCGTTTACTCCTTTTTCAATATATTTCAATATTTCCAAATCTGAAAACATATTGAAAATAAATGAGAGGTAATAATAAAAACTTGTCTAAAAATCACTGACTGAACAATTCTTTATTCGACTAGTTTCGCCTTTTACAGCATTATCAAGAATGATAATGCTGTAAAATTCTTGATAATGCTGTAAAAGGCGAAACTAGTCGAATAAAGAATTGTTCAGTCAGTAATTTTTAGACAAGTTTTTATTATTACCTCTCATTTAAATATGAACTATCACAGAGTAGATTCATCGTCCATTGAATTTATATTGAAAATATATTGAAAAAGGCGGGTACACCGAAAGTTTATACAAACCTTCACAACCTGTAAACCCAACAATAATAAAAATTGCATATACGCAAACATATATGTATGTAGATATATATAGATATATAGATATATATATATATATATATATATATATATATATATATATATATATATATATATATATATATATATATGTGTGAATAATATGTTTAATATTTTAATAGTGAAAATTGAGAATTACGCAGTGGGGCGTAAACCTGAAGACCTGGGTTCGAATCCCAGTCGAGTTCAAAACGTTTGGAATGTAATTTCAATTATCAATTTTCACTATAAAAATATTAAACATAAAATTCACATCCACACGTGGTTGGTTAAACACGAAAATTTACTGTTCTATATTTATATATATATATATATATATATATATATATATATATATATATATATATATATATATATATATATATATATATATATATATATATATATAAATTGAATATTTGAATATCAGGATTTCGATTTGTGTAATATACTGTATTTTCCTAGACACTCTATGTTTCGTCACTAGTTCGTTCCTTCTTCAGGAGTATACTAAAAAAATTTAAGGTACATTAGTCATCATATTTTTTGAAAATATTATTAAAACTTACAGATCTAAAAGTTAAAAAATATTAAAAACACATACAAAGTTCATACTTTGTCAGCAGTCGAGAGAGCATTGTCTGATACGAGCAACAACATATTTTTAGCGGTGATCTGGTTTGAAATTTAAAAATTCAAACAGAGTAAAACACCAAGCGCATCCACTAATTGGGGAATACCAAGCTGGATTCAGAAAAGAACGATCATGTGTTGAACAGATCTGGACATTGAAGATGATATTACAGATTCATTGACTTCAAGAAAGCATATGATTCGGTAGACCGTGAATGACAGACACTTACATGTAAGTGTCTTACAACTTCCAAGGTGAAATTCATGGGCAAAGTATCAGGTATACTACCGCTATGCGGCAGCGGGGCGGACTTTCGCCAATCCTTTTTAATATTATTTTAGAATAGATCATTAGGGAATGGGAACTTTACGTAAAGGGCATACAAGTGGGTATCAAAAAAGAAAATCGAATAAATGCCAAATGTCTCGCCTTTGCAGACGATATTTCTATCATCACATACAACAGAACTGAAGCCATTCTCGCAGTTGAAAAACTACATGAAATTCGGCAGAAAACCGGCTTACAAATTACTTATGATAAAACCAAAGACATGTAAAGAAAACCAAAAAATAAATCTTCTCTTATCACAAAACATGGTGAACTTCTGCAAGTCGACCATTTTAAATACCTCGGGGAAGTTATACAGTCCTCAGGTTTAAACCGAATCGCTAATGAACAAAGAATTACCAAGCTCCAAAGGGCCTTGAAGCTCTGGGAGCCATGGGAGTACTATAACAAAAAGTTAATTATACAAGAATGTAATATACATTCATAACACATTTTCTAGGTGCAATGCTCCTAATTCTAGACTCTAGAATCTAGAGACTGCAAAAAATGAGTTCCTCAATTTTTCAAATAAAAACATCAACATACGTCGTTCATCTAAAATTTCTGTCCACATATATTCTAAGAATCTTAGTTGATTCGGATGATGATGATATAGTGTTGTCCACATATTTATCAATTCATACTGATTAAATCACTTTTCAGACAAGAATGAACACATGCAGTTTATCAACGTTCACTTGATACCAATTCACAAACTCCCTTCCAAAGCATTCACATGCCTCTAGACGATCCTGAGTTGTCATACCAGAAACACACACCAATGAATTATGTCAGCAGAAAGTATTAACAAAAATCGGCAGAACTTCGAAGATAAATCGTTTTTTAAATAACATGAATAAATATGGTCCACGTACGGAACTATGAAGAAACCCAAGACCCAATTATATTATATATTTGAGAAAAACTCTCGCCTATTCTCACTATCATCGTTCTTTCATCAAGTCATTTTTCAGTGTGTCATGTGTGATATTTTGAAGATTCACGAATTTTTCGAAACGCACTTCTTGAAATATTTCGCTCAAGAGTCTCAGTATTTACTACTATATATATATATATATATATCTTGAAATTGATTTATTGCCTGTTTGAGGTATTTATTAATTTATTATTGAGGTCAAACAGCACAAAATCTCGAAGAAAGAATAAAAGCACATAAATACGCGAAAACTCAAATCACAGCCTTAAATAAACATAAAATAACAGAAAAACATGATTTTGATTACAAAAATACGAAAATTTTGGCAACTGAAAGAGACAAAAAATGTAGAGAAATTTTAGAAATGTTACACATTCGTAAAAATTTGGAAAACACAGTCAATGAAAGAACGGACATTAAACATCTAAATTCTATCTACAACAACTTAATAAACCTCACAAATAACACTCGCAAAATAAACACACAACAATCACAAAACATCACATCTCACAACTCATTCTTTCCAGATCTACCTTCAATTTCACACACATAAACGAACAATATACACATTCTGGATAAGTATATAAAAAACTATATGTAATTGTATATATGTAAATATAATCACACTTAAGAATCACCTGGCTTACCATGAGTTTTTCAGAGGTTTCCTCATGGTGAAGAAGACTAAAACTTCCGAAGCGAATGCTGAGCCAGAAATATTCCTCTGATAATGAAAATCAATAAGTGAATATACAAAAAAACTAATTTGATTTTTCTAAAAATTAAGTTTGACATTTGATATCCATAGTAACTCATAAATTCAATTATTCATTAGTTTTGACAAAGTTGTAATATAACAACGAAACGTCAACAGAAATAAACTTTTTCATATTAAAAAGCCTATTAATGCTAAAAACTTTAATATATATATATATATATATATATATATATATATATATATATATATATATATAAATATTTCTCTAACATTTATCCCTTGAAGGATAATGGAGACATCACATCGTACACGTTCACATATCTAGCTCTACTATAACATTCTCTTGATTAATTTGAATTTTTCGAATGAATGTTCTAGTGTTCATTTTCTTAAATATTTCATTCAGTGCCATAAGCACAAAAAATTCCATTTCTTCGAATATATCGCCGAATAGGCCACTGAAATACGGGAATAAACGAGAGCGTACTACTAACGCAACCTATTGACATTTAAAAACATCGTTCGATGATATTTGTCAAATAGACATTGCAATTTAGTAGATACCTACGGGTATAGAAGATATGTGAAATTTCGATGCTTGGTGTGTCTATAATCTGAGAGGTGTTTTCTACTGATTTCCTTAGATGGAATTGTGGAGTATTCATAACTCTACGGTCTTCCACTTGGAGTCACAAGAAGATGCTTGGGGGTTGAAATCGTTGCCTCACTTCGATGGACGTGGTGCGACTGACGAGTTCCTTGCAGAACGAAACATATATGTCTCGCACTTCCATCAGGTGTGGTATCGATTTCAATATTTCTCTAACATTTATCCCTTGAAGGATAATTGAGACATCACATCGTACACGTTCACATATCTAGCTCTACTATAACATTCTTTTGATTAATTTGAATTTTTCGAATGAATGTTCTAGTGTTCATTTTCTTATATATATATATATATATATATATATATATATATATATATATATATATATATATATATATATATATATATATATATATATATAGTAGTAAATATAGGATGGAATTCCTTTGGAACTTCTTTCACAGGTGTGTTCTTCTATTGTTGATTCCATCTCCAGGTTCGCACACCTTTAATTTGGCTACGCCGTTCTGAGTACAGCCAATAAACTCGAAACACGTGATGCATTATGCTCAGATATATCTTAGTTTGCATTGCGTAATCAACACAATTGATTTCGTTGTATTAAACTAATTAAAATTACTTAATAGCCTAAAAATATATGGAGTATATGAGAGAATTTTGCATTTTTTAGAAACAATATTTTGTTTTAAATTGTACGTTTCATTTCACCACTAATATAATATTGTTGTATAAGCAATCGATTGATATTATAAACTGGTTTAATTGGTATCAAGAATTCAAACTAATTTTAAAAAAACTTCTGAGTTTATAATAATTTACACATTATTTTATTGCCAATATGTATTTTGCAGATTCACCCAAACCTTCGTTGATATTATTGAAAGAGAAAGAAGGTACAAAAGAGGGACGAGATCTCAAGGAAAATCCCTGATGAATCTCCACAATAACGAAGCTGGAAGGAGGGTGAGTTACTAAATAATACAAAAACAAATTATGAGTTATAGTCCGTACAATAGAATCCCCTTCAGTGTATCTCATTACGTTGTTAGTATTCATTATTATTTCATAATCGCATACAGAGGGATCTAATCCTGTAAGGCATACCTCGGATGAATTATTATTATAATAGGCTCATCTGTCTAGAGTTCCAACTGTTTCACTGCTCGAATAACCACAGATCTTTCTCATTATATTTTCACTCAGTGCCAATATTGTCAACATCAAATATGGAATATTATGAAACCACACAATGAAATAATTATTTGTAATGACTTTAATTAAGAGTATAATATTATAATATAATAAGTTTATTAAACATGAATTACGTTTTTTTACAAAAAAGTCATCTCTATAAAGAGTTTCATGCCCATGAATTTGATTGACGTATCTCAAATTTTCAACCAAATACTTTGGCAACAAGTTCTTCTTCATTTTATACATATACTCGAATGTTCTGAAGGTTATCCTCTGTTTTACGCTCATAAATTCAATATTTCTTACATTAACTTAACGGGTGTCTCTTTTTACGTTTCAAAATTAATCTCATTCATGTGTTCATAATTTTCTAGAGTTCACTGATAGATGGTTTCTGAAGATTCAACAAAAAAGATATACAATAGTCAATATGTGGCAAAACAATTGTTTTCAACAATAATAATCTTGTAATCATATTCAATCTATTACTTAGTCTAGCCAATTATAAGTATTCAACATTTCATTACTATTCAACGAACAATGCTTCGTATCGAATTTAAGTTTTAGGTTTTTATTTCAACCTTCTCGCTTGGTAGTTTCATGATTGAAAATAGTTTCACTCACATTAAATGCTCAGCAGCAATTAATGATAAAATTAAACACTCAGTGAGCTACAAGCCAGCTTACTCCAAAAAACGTAATTTTTTTCAATATATTTTATTTATAGCACAAAATATGTTGAGTAATCATATTATTTACATATGAAAGCACATATATAAAATAACTTGAAAAAAATTTTTTTTTTCAAAATGGCGGTCCTGAAAATGGCTGCTGAAACTCATCTGAATCGGAGATGAATGAAATCATTTCTTGGAAAAGAATTATCTGAAAGCAAAAAACAAAACGGTTACATGTTCTGTATGGAATTAGCTTTGACCTGAAGCAGAATGAAACATTTTCAATGAAAAAAAACTGAATGGCGGACTTTTGAATTTTTTTACCCTTTTTTTTTTAAACTTTTATTAAATAATAATGAATATTTCTAGCTCTGCTTGGGGCCATAGCCAGACACCTAAAGAGTAAAATGCCGTTTGGTTCATATCGATAAGTGAAATAGTTTTGAAATGAGAGTGTAATTCATGCGAAAAAACGTGGTTCGGAGAAAAATCAGTTCAAAGTTTTTAATCGTGAAAAATCGTAAAAAAGGTGAATTTTACTCACATATCCATTCCAGCTCCATACACTACTCCTTCCTGGTCTTCGTAAGCATCATTCTGAAAAATTCTTGCATTTCTCAAAGCAGTTCAACAAAATAACAAGACAATAACAATAAAACAAAGAACAAAACAATAACAGCAGCAACGAAGGAATTCGAGCAGCCGGATTTACTGCAGCGCTCCCTAATTTTTCATACCTTCTTCTCGGTCTTGCTGACCTTCGGGACTAATTCTATACTATTTCTACGAGTATATAGTAGCAATTTATAAAGAAAAATTTTCGATTTTTTCAAAATTATTTGGAGTAAGCTGGCCTTAAAAATATTTCTTCAGAGCAATCTATTTCCAGAATTATAATCGTGAAAAGGAAATCTGAGTCGGAAAATAAAGAAAGTTTGAGTAGGTACAATTGAAAAGAATATTTCTCATCCAGAATTTCAAAAGCTGAATTCGTCAAGGTGAAAATCAATAAAAAATGGAAAAGTATTCAAAAGACAGAAGAGTATATGTTTAATGATGGGAAATAATTTCTAACGAAGTTTTTTTTAGAATTATTCCTCAAACAATTTTTTTTCGATCGAAGTGATTATAACATTAATATTTTCATATTGGAAATTCCATAAAATTCTGTGGGGACTTGAAAGTTCAGAAACTACGCGTATATAGTTGAAATTGCATTGATTAAATAAATAAAAGTTGTATGTAGAATAAGGAAAAAAAAAAGAAAATAATGCTTGCAGTTTGTTTCAATTTTGTTTTGCAAAAGGTATTCATTGAGTTTTGGTGTTAATGAAATTATAATTCAAAATATTCTACAAAATCTGGATTTTACAAAAATTGTGTTTCTGGATAATAACCCATTATGAAAAGTTGAGATTGATGTAAATATATTAATTCTTGACATTGGGTTAGCAGCCCGAAACATATAATTAGTGAATACACAATTTTTCTGAGATTCAATAACCAGTTGTCTTGAATTATATTATATTTTTCAACAATGTTGCACCAAGTGTGGTGCAAGATGTTGATAAACATTTTTCTTCAATATTTTTCAGGTACTTTTACGATTACAATGCCAACATTTCAATGTCCTATTGAATATCTTTCATTAATCCGTAAAATAATTGAATACACAGAAATTGTTGGTACCTTTATGTCAATGAAAATAGTGTAATATATACATTTTTTCTAACAAAAAATGAGAATATGTTTCATTTTTTGTTAAAAAATTAAATTCGTTGGTAATAACATTTTCTATACTTTCAAGATTTTTATTTTATCACAATTTTCATAGAAATCTCGTGGTACTCCATCATACTCAATCTCCAGATACTTAAAATCAGATGAAATACCGAGATAAAGTTAACATTATATGAATAAAATAAAGAATGAATGAAAACTTAATATTTGCATTGTTAGTAAATAGCAGACTGTGAAAGAATTTATTTCTGGTTAACGTTTCACAAATGGAAAAACTAAAAACTTTTACAAATGCCACAAACTTGAAATCATTGATATTCGCTAAATGTCAGTATTAATGACAAAAAATAATCAATCATAAAAATTTGGCTATATAGGTTTTTGCATATATCAGAGGAAAATACTGCCTCAAAATTCGTATTGGAACTATATAATCTTCTTCATCATTAGAAAACCTTCGAAAAACCTAATGGTTAGCCAGATAGTGAAATTCATGAAGATTTTTCGTATGTGTTTTTTATTTATATATAAAGAAATTTAGAAATATTATAAAAGTTATCAATTTTCAAATTTTTATTCGTTCATAATTTAATAAAAATACGCATGACCTGTTTCGAAGTACTACTTCTTTATCAAATGCTGAATTAAAGTTAATGCAGCATTTGGTAAAGAACTAGTACTTCGAAACTCGTCATGCGTATTTTTATTAAATTATGAAAAAATTCTAAATATTGTTTCATTATGGATATTAATTTTCTCCACGTATCGGCCTCATCAAAATCATCAAAAAGTAGATATTTTTGTCATGCAGATTCATTGTTGAAACATATTTTGCCAGCGACTAAAGAAGTCGGTTATCCCGACAAAACGTGTCTCGTTATGACAATAAAAATGTAAAAGAAATTCATATGTTTGAATTATTCTATAGTTATCCTGTTAAAAGTTGAACACTTAAGAAGTACGCGACCTTGTAGTGAAAAATAATTATTCACATAATTTGAAACAAAAAGTATGAAAAATACAACCTATAATATTATATGAGTTTACAATCAACGAATAATAAATTTGGTGAAAATAATATCTTTTCTACCTGTTATTCCAATTTTGAGCACAAATATTGCAAAAATATTGCATATAATCCCGTAATAGCACAGACCACACAACACTAAGTTCAATAGGTCTGACAAAACTAAAAAGCGAATCCCTAGAAGCCTATAAATAAAAATAACACTGAAATAACTACCCTTCACAAACGCAAAAGAAACACGAGTTCAACTAAAACAATACAAAAATGGTAACAACTGAGAAGGATCAAAAGCGTAGAGAATTTTCATAAACGCTTTGTTATATAGTGAAAAACATTATGAAAGTGTTATCGATGACAGAAAAGACGTTCAACAAAAAAGTTTCTGTTGTCTGTTATAATAGCAATATCGTCTGCAAAAGCGAGACATTTGACATTTACTCGATTTTCTTTTTTGATACCCACTTCTATGCCCTTCACATGAAGTTCCCATTCCCTAATGATGTTTTCTAAAACAATTTTGAAAAGGATTGGTCAAAGTCTGTCCTCCTGCCTCATATCGGCTTTGATTTCAAAGTGATCTAGTTCTTCGCCCATGAATTTTACTTTGAAAGTTGTATCTGTAAGTTTCTGTTCTATAATTTTTCGAGTCTTTCGATTGATTCCAATTCTTTCATGATTTCAAAAAGCGTTTCGCGGTAAACAGATGTAATCACTGCATTTCTACATTTCCTCAACTGTAAAATGATCTTTAAAGTCCAGATCTGTTCAGCATATGATAGGCCTTTTCTGAATTCAGTCTAGTATTCCCCAATTAAGGGATCTGCTTGATTCTCTATTCTGTTTAGGAGTGCTTAAGAATTATATTAATAAATAGGAGTATTTTGTAAGGAACTGGGAGTAAGGAAAGTTCCCTGCAATTTCTGATATCCATCTCGTCAAACTTTTTGTGCAATGGATGTATCAGCGCGCATTTCCAATCATCTGGTATCTGTAGCGTCAAAATAAGATCGGTGGTGTTGAAATATTCGGCTAATATTTTGTTATTTTATATATATATATATATATATATATATATATATATATATATATATATATATATATATAAAATGATAAATATATACCAGTGATATATATATATATATATCACTGGTTCTACTATTTTGTCCGAGATGAATTTACAATTTCTTAAATTAAAAATTCATCTGATTTATGTCAGAAACCTTTTACAGTCCTCCAAATCTCAAAACCACCGAACAAATATTCAATACCTGCAAATATTACGAGAATGAAGTTTTCTAGGTATGTTCGTTCAGAATATTTCTGTTCAGATACTAAATTCTCAGTAATATGAAAGTTTATTCGAAATTAATTCCCCGTAGTATTTCTTATATACTTAGATGTAAACATAACTTATGCTGGGCATCAGCAAGCTCTAATTTTATAGCTTTACTAACTAGCAAAATTGCAACTTCGTATACCTAAGTCGGAATGTTGTTTTACTTCCACATCCCTTTTAATAAAACTTCGTACAAATTGACAGTAAATTACTCGACCTGGCAGAGCACTTTGTGTTAAACCTATCTGTGAAGTAAATAATTAGAAGAGAGAAGTATAAACAAACCAGCTGGGTGCTGGTCAATAATAAATAAATCTATTCGTCGTCCTGAGTGGGAGATAACATCACATGGATGCGATTAATAATTATACTATTCATTATTGAGACAGTGGCGTAATGAAAAGAAAGCAACTTTCAGCCGAGTTACTGTATTTTTAATGTAATTAATAAAGGATGTGTAATAAATTTTCAATATTTAATGCTGATTGCGCTTTATACGAAGTTGCTAATAATCAATTGAATAAATTTGAAATATTTTTTTCAGTTGATGTTCAACATGTCGTCTGATAGATCTTGATTAAAATGATGAAATATTA
>JARQZJ010000017.1:1665000-1689034 GCA_030704895.1 Henosepilachna vigintioctopunctata
TCAAAAAATTATGGCTGTTTGTGTCACGAGGTGGAGATCAAGTTAAAGAAACAACAATAAAAACCTATATTCGAGATAAACTTGGTAACAATGAGGATGATATAATGGTTCGAAATATAGAAACTTATAAGAAAATAGACAATAAGTGCTTTCAGATAGGTGTAAAACTTCAATATAAAGTCTCAGTGTCTGACAGTAACTTTTGGCTTAATGGAGTTGCCTTCGCTAGGTATAATTTCACGATACAAGATCGAAAAACATATTACTGAAGTAACAACGGAAAAGACAAATTTTCAAATGCAGGCCTCACCACAAAACCAGAAGAAAGAGGTAGGTAACGAAGTGAGTACAACAAAAAAAAACAAACAGATTAAAAATGAAACTGTTTTCACAATGTTAAATTTTAAAATACAATCACTTGCAAACAAGATATATATTTTGAGTCAAAAATTAGAAGAAGTAAACACTGATATAGTATCTATTACTGAAAATTGGGCCACTGAATGTAATGGTTATATTTTAACAAAGTTAAACATTACTAATTATGTAGTGGGACATTGCTTTAAACGATCAAACTAGTAACATGGTGGATCATTAATATTGGTTAAAAAATCAATACTGTTCGAAACATTACTCTATTTGAAAGATAAAACAGAAGGTAACAAGTAAGTAAAAACAAGAATAGTCATACCAAAGTAAGAGTTAATCGTCATTTCTACTCTCTAAAAGCTCCAAGAGCAGATCTGGAAGTATTTTTTGGGAAAATGTAAGAAGTTTTAGACATCTTCAACAAGGATACATACAGAGATTAGACATTGGTAGTAGCGGGGTATTTTAAAATGAACACATTAAATAATGATAAAAAGAAGAATGCCCTAATGTGTCTTTTCAACCGTACAACATAAAATCTGCAATAAAACAGGCTTCACGTGTAACTGAGGAAACTTCAACATGTATTGACAATATCTTCTGCAACTTCAGAGTAAAAAATTGACGAACCATACAACTTCATATGAGCGACCATTATACACAGTTAATCGAGTTTCCATCCGAGATCGTTGATGTATCAACCCCCAACACCTAACTGAAAATAAGATATATTACTGCAAAAAAAAAATAATAAACATTAGTGAAACTCTGGAGTCCATTGATTGGAACAAGCTACTGGCAGACAAGAGCGGGGAACATGCATTTGAATGGTTTTTTGAAAAACTCAAGACACAGTTCGATGATCATTGCGACAATAAAACATAACACTGAAGAATGGATAAATAAACTAAATATCTTGGACATAATTTTCAAAGTAAGAAAAGCAGATCATATATATTACTTGTACAAAAAAATGCAAATATCTGCTTAGAAAAGAAATTGTAGCCAATGTTAGAAAATATAATGATAAATTTCTAGAGTGTTCTGAAAATAAAACTAAAGCCCTGTGGTGTACCATAAAAAGTGAAATTGGTTAAAACGACGTTAGAAATTTGGTGAGCAGAATAGATGCGAATGAGTTCAACACTTCTCAACTATAGAGAAACAATCGCTAAAGATCTACAATCAGACACAGAAAGTGACAACAGAGCAATGCAACTTTTGGAAGAGACATCACATATCAAAACAGTTAGATAGAAACTTTTAAGCAACATTAAAATTTGATATACTTACAATTATTAATGAGATCGAATTCTCGCTTAACTCTTGGTGAAACATAATTGAATATTAAAATAAATTAAACTTTTGGCTTAATGTTTCACGATTTATTTAACAATATGTATAGTCAACATGTTTCGAGCGTTAGCTCATTTTCAAGACCAAAAAATCTCGTCTTGAAAACGCTCGAAACATGTTGACTATACATATTGTTAAATAAATCGTGAAACATTAAGCCAAGAGTTTAATTTATTTTAATAAACTTACAATTATCTCAGCTTTGAAGAGCACTAAAACAACGGATATATATATATATATATATATATATATATATATATATATATATATATATATATATATATATATATATATATATATATATATATATAGTATAAATTCGAATCTTGGGTTTTTTGGTTCAATTGAAACCAAAATGATATTAGTTTATTTCCAAATTACGTTTCGATTATTATTTTAACCTTTATCAAACTGGTATATATGTCATTTGCTCGCTAAAACAAAATTAATATAAAAACAACGCTCACAAACATGATTTTAAATCTTACCACAATATAAATACTTCGAAACAAAAGTTCATAGGTGACAAACAAACAACTATATTGACAATTATACTTAAATATTTAAAATTTTTCTAAAAAACAATTCACGTCCATCTCTCAAGGCGTATTACAAATATATGACTGAACTCGGAAAAAAATGTATTAATATTTTTATAGTGAAAATTGAGAATTGAAGTTGGATCTTAAAGTGAAGACCTCGGTAGCCTAGCGGTCCAAAGCAGTGGAGCGTAAACCTGAAGACCTCGGTTCGAATCCCAGTCGAGTTCGAAAACTTTTGAAATGTAATTTCAATTCTCAATTTTTCAAGTTACAACATCATCAAATATTTATATGCCAGGTCATACAAAAATTATACTCTGTGCAGATCTTCGAGCAAGTACAAAAAAGTTCATCCAGACGATGCAAAGTTCTACTCAATAGTAATTCTATTAATATTGATAAATATTATTAATTAATCTCTGTTCCTGAACTTGGACCGTGCTTGTTTTTGTGATTTCATTTCTTATGGTAGGTGATTGTACAGTTTCAGTCCCCAATAATCAATTCCAAGCTGGGACTTTTATTTTGTATGAATGGCGTGTAAAAAGTTGTCCTCTATTTCGGGTATTGAAGTTGTGGAAAGTGATGGACATAATTAACACAATCTAGTATTTACAATGAAGGAATCGTGAGTATCCCCAGTTTTTTTAATGCTGTCTCTCTGCTTTAAAGAAAATAAAATTATCACTGCTTTTTTTCTGTAGTACCATCAAATTCGAAGAATAACTTGATGATTCCCATAGAAGAATTCCATATGAAATTATTGAATGATCGAAAATATGCGAAGTAGGTTATTGAGGCCACATTTTCTGAACATATCTTTTTCTTAATTCTTATTGAATAAAGCGCTGTTGTTGGTTTTTTTTTGGTTCTTCCACATAAGCTTCCCATGATACCGTCAAAATTCACTTCAAAGAATTTCAAGTTGGATGATTTATTATTTTTTTGCGGTGATGCGTTTTATCCGGGTTCAATTGTAAAGCGTTACATCTGAACCATTCTTCACACATGTGTGTATGTAAAGTAAATGAATAATGTGTAATGTTTTCAAACATAATTGAATGATTAATCGAATTCAAAGAAATTTTCAAATTTCAGGCAGTTTTCAAGAAATCAAAGGTGACGTGTAAATGTCACGGAGTTTCCGGCTCCTGTTCTCTCATTACCTGTTGGCAACAGATGGCCAGCTTTCGTGAAATAGGTGAGAATGTTATCATATTTTAGATATACTTTGATGTATGGTACTTTGCAGGAAATTTTGAACATTCAAACTAAATTGAAGTGTGGCTGAATTTAAAGTCATATAGATACCCTAATACCTAGATACCTAATTAAATATTATTATTAAAAAATTATATTATTACCGATGCGGTAAAAATTTGAAAGAATATCATATATTTTATATTCTAGTAGATTATATATTATGTATTTCATAACCTGGCTAAGTTCCACAGAAAAATATGATTTCTTGAGAAATTGTTCCGGGCGTTATCACATCTTCAAAAACTTGAAATTCTAAACCCAGCTTAACTTTTGAAAATGGGATAACACCGCGAAACAATATTCAAGAAACAATATAATTCCTTGAAATTAAGAAAATGTTTCTTATTTATTATTATACCATAATATTTGATGAATTTTAGGAAGTTAATTATTTATACCTAACAGTTATGCCTATATCATAATTGTGCACATTTTCTTCATATTTCGAACTCATTCTATAAAACTCTTTCGTTATTTTATCACTGTTGAACTAATGAGGAGAACTTATGTTCTCCTCATTCGGATATAGGACCTGGGGGCGTTTTTATTTATTTATTTATTTATCTATTTAACATACACTCTTTTACAGGACAGGTCATAATTACAAAACAGGAAACACAACATATACAAAAAACAAAATTGGTAGTACAAAAGTTTCGATTTTGTACTTTCATTTCGAATGAGAGTTTGTGATATGAATCACAACTGATGAAATAAAATATAATAATTATAGGAATAAAAAAAAATTAATTGCTGATCAAACTTATACATACATATAAATTTAAACACACATACATATACATTCACATATTAACATTTTTACACACATAATTATATGAGTGAATATGAATTCTGTTCGTGAATACATATAAATGATTGTTCTGTCAGAGATTATGTATATCAAGGAAACTTGCCTCAATATCAGTAACAGAACAGTTGAAAATATCCACCTTAGCTCCCAAAAAATTACATGGAGAAAATTTCAGAAAATTCGTTCTAGCTGCTGGAAGGTAGAACGTGAATGCGCTTCTGGAAGAAACTCCTGGTACAATAATATTAAGCTTTTACAATAATTCCTGACATTTCACTTTATTGTTAATTATTTTATGCAAGAAGATATTTGCATGGCATTTCCTTCGCGCCCTGAGTGTGTCCACATTATGTCGACTTGTAAGCGTTTCATGTTGTATGCCTATAGGTGGATATATTCCATCTATTCTGAAGCTCAAAAGTTTCAGGAACTTTCGGTGTACTGACTCCAGTTGATCAATGTGTAACTGATAACCATGATTCCAGACTGTTGATCCGTATTTGAGTTTAGATCTTACGCGTTTACGAGTTTAGATCTTTTGAAAGTCAACGATTCTTGATTGATGATTAAATGAGACTGATGATTCATAATAATGATGAAACAATTGTATCTTATTATCATTCAACAAAATCGACGATTTTTCGAAGCGCAATTAATATTCACTCTCGAAAATGATAACATATGTGTAGAGAGCTCCCTGAGAGTTTTATTTGAAATATTTCAATTAACAGTCCCAGTATTTACTACTTTATATCTATAATATAAAAATGAATCGCAAAATGTGTTGGTAAGCGCATAATTCAACAACGCGTGGGCCAATTTTGCCAATTCTTTTCTTAAAATGCTAAAAATGCTAAAAAAGGATGGTTTTTACGGCGAGAAAAATTCGAATAATTGCCGGGAAAACCTTCAAAACAACCCATTTTTCCTCAATACAAACGCTCTCTAACTAAAATGTAGAGCCAACCTGGACTGGACTGGCTGGACTGATTTTACTAATTTTTTATTCAAAAAATTGCGTGTAAAATTAGAAAATTTAAGAATACTCAATTAATCATACAAGTAATAAATAATTATTAATTCACAAGAAGAGGATGTAAAAAAACTGAATATTTTATCGCACATCACGGTTAGTTCAGAGCTATCACGACTAATTTAAAAACTTCAAGTTAATATAAAATTATGGTAAGTTTGAATAGACTAACATACAAGTAACTACGTAGCACGTGGTATATTTGAATGTAAAGAAAATACATAGTTTTCTTCAATTTATACTTGAAATTTCGTTTTTTAAAATGATAGCAACTAGATGTACAAACTTAAGTCGCAGAACTCGCAATCCAGCTGGTGAAAGATATAAAGGGGCAAGTCAAACTGACGAGCAACGCGAAGCTCCGAATGAAGTTGAACGGTATCCTTGGAATCGAAATTAACAATATCAAAAGCTTGCTTTTACCCCTATCGACCGGCATTCAATTATAACGTTGAAATAGATTACAGTTCACAGCAAATCGTTGCTATAGGACCAATAAACGTTGTGTGTCAATATTGCAAGGCAAAGTTTAATTGTTATTTAATTGAGAAAATAGTACCAGTGATGCGACAAAATATTGCGCGAAGAGTCAATTCAAATACACGCTATTGGTACACCCACCATAGCCACTATATATATTGGTTTCCGGGAATGAACTAAATTCTGGACATTTTTTGACTTATATCCAGCAGATATCTCATATAATAAATGATGAGATATATGGGACAAATACTTGATACGAAATGGGGAATGACGTTCAACTATAGAGCGGACAGGTTAATAACTTTCAATACATCAAACGTGTTGATAAAGGATTTTTTTGATAACTCGACTGATTTGAAATAACATGAAGTATTGTAGTCCCTTCGTAAGTGAGTAAGTCCCTAGTTCCACACGGGATTAATATTAAAAACAAGATAGTGTAGCACAAATAGTAGAACATGTCTTTCCATATTTTTTAAAAATCCAAAAAAATTTTTAAAAATTCACAGAAAAATAAATGGGCGTACAAAGTTTGCCGGGGCAGCTAGTATATATATATATATAATTATATATGGAAATGAAATGTGGGTGTATATGCATTTTGGTATCAGGTTAGACTATGTTTGAAATGTCTTCATCCAATATCCAATATCTCATTTATTCCCAGCATGAGAACGCCTCATTGAAGCAATTACTACAGATAGTCTTCATCTTCCGTGGCATCTCCTATAACAACGTGGGCGCTCACGATCTTCGCATTATATCAATTAATGGACGTATTAATATATACTCGAGATACAGAAACTAAATGGTAACTGACTCCCAGGAGATATCACGGTATTATACTGGGTACTTTCCCTCATAAAACTGTCAAGATAAGGCTAACAATTTCAGATATTTACAACTATATTTTCTATCATTCGATACACAATACCCTAACATACAGTGAAATAAACAGTTGTGTATTGATTTCGAAAAAACTGAATATTTTATCCATTATCATCTGGTGTGGCCCATGGTCACCATGAGAAAATTCATAGATGTAAATAATTTTTTTGAACTCATCAGTGAAATTTTCTGCCCACCTTGTGAAATCGATTGTTTCATCTTTCAGTTATTATTTTTTCAAGACATTAATGGTCAAAATATACCTTCTGGGGGACCCCAAGAAGAGCGATTTCAAGTTTTCATCCTTGATATATAATATCTACCAAGCAACACGAACAAAGATTCATCTAGTTTAGAAATATTGTTTCAAGCATTTTCAGTATTTTTTTATTTAGTAAGCATTCAAAAACGAACATGTTGAAAATGAAAATTCAATGTCAATAACTCGTTCTAATACTTTCAAAAACTCTACTTCAGTATTTACTGGCTATTTGGTTCTTCACATTTGGTATATCTATTTCAATATTTGGCATATTTGACAAGGACTGTACTATGTCTGACAAATCCTAACTCACATACAATCGTTTGAACAAGGCTCTTGTACAAAACAATATCTCTTTCCTTCCCTTCAATCATATTTTTAGTTACAAAATCATAACTTATGTAGTATGAAAATCAGCACAAGCATTCAAGAACTGAAGAGTCTAAACTTAATGTTTAATAGTATAATATTAATACGTTGAAAATTCGAGTATCATGAGTTAGTGTATGAAATTATCATTTTTATGTAAAGTATATGGATATTGAGATGAAACATAAGTGAAACGAAAACATCGATATAAGATAATTAAAAAAACATAACTTAAAAAATTTTAAATACCATTCAGTAGAAATAGGTAAATATAAAAATGAAATTTATATGTACGAATTCAAATTATGAATAAATCGAAAAATTCAATAAATGAGAAAGAAAGCATAACTGTGCAAGTTTTTGAATAGTGCGAAATATATAGCTTTTTTTGTCTTCGATCTATAAATGTGAACTCTCAAATTGTGGAAAAAAACTATAATTTGAGTTTAAAAGTTCATATTTTTAGCAATAACAGGCTTCTTTTAATACGAAAAATTTTATTTTTGTTGGCGTTTCTTTGTATATCACAACTTTGTCAAAACTAATGAATTAATTAATTAATTCATTAGTTTTGACAAAGTCGTGATATACAACGAAACGTCAACAAAAATAAAGTTTTTCGTATTAAAAGAAGCCTGTTATTGCTAAAAACATTCATAATAAACTATCTTAAACAGGCAATAAATCAATTTTATATATATATATATATATATATATATATATATATATATATATATATATATATATAATATATATATATATATATATATATATATATATATATATATATAAAAATATATATATATATATTTCATCAACAACATTTTAGTGTTTTAGTGAAAACGGATATGAGAAAGCTGATTTCCGAAAAGAGCTACGATACTCATTCGATAAAATGACCAAACTTCAAACTGTCTTTTGGATTGTATTCTGTGAAGTAAATTTGGTGACATTTTATTCAGTGAACAAAGTACAGAGCAAAGAATTATACATTTATAAAGGCAACAATGATCATCAATCATGATCATCAGCAGAGAACAGCATAATCAGGCCCAAATAATGATTGAGGATAAACCTATAGAAAGGGTCAATAAATTTAAGTACCTTGGTTGTAACATTAATGAGAAATTGGATAGCGATATAGAAATAAAAATACGGACGGCGATGGCAAGAACTACATTTATTAAATTTCAGAGATACCTATGTCGAAGAGAAGTATCATTAGACATAAGACTTCGTATGGTAAAATGCTATATTTGGCCCATAATAACATATGGGGCCGAAACATGGTCACTCAAAATAAAATCCAGGAACCGCATAGAGGCTTTTGAGATGTGGACACTCCGCAGGTAATTAAAAATTCCTTGGGTGGACCGAATAACGAATGAGGAAGTACTTAGAAGAGCCGGCGTGGAGCGAGTGTTATTAAAAAATATAAAGCAACGCAAGATCTCTTATTTGGGCCACATACTCCGAGGCAATAAATATGAGATCCTAAGACTAATACTAATGGGTAAAATAGAAGGTAGAAGAGGTCCAGGCCGAAAACGGCATTCATGGTTGTGCGATATCAAGAACTGGTGTGGAGTGAAAAACGTGGGTGATATATTCGCACTAACTACGGAGGGGCAATTACGGATTTTAGAATGAGTGAATGATCGCCTACACGCTGTAAGCGTTGGCACGAGAAGAAGAAGAAAGGCAACAAGTCAATAGGTGATTGGAAATATTCCACAACATTCAGATCAGAGCGGAGAATCCGGAGTAGGCTAAAAATTCAATAACTAATGTGGAAACAGAATACAGTGAAATTAACAAGAGACGCATTTCTTTGAAATTGTCAATATACTGGTGAAGTTGCAATGTATGGCACAGAAAAATTTCAAGAAGATACGAATAATTGGTGCGTTGTGTGAGCTGTTTATGGATTCGAACAAGAGAAGCGAAATCAACAAGACTATTTGCGTGCAATTCAAGTTCTCAACGGATTTGCTACACAAAAGTGGGTAAAACCTAGCTCTGCTAAGTGTATACAATAATACTGAATATTATTCAGATGACATAGATAAAGATTTAATGAATTAGTGCTTTTTGTTGCAAAGTAAAGTGGAAAGTCGTATATAAAACACAAACTTGGGAAAAAAACTGTTCAACAACTAGATAATTCACCAATTATTTTCATAAAGTGTGCTTTAACAAAGAATTCACATTATGAAAAGCAAATGAATGAATTTGTAGAACTAAAAACAATTATATTGTCCTATGTTTTCTATTTTTCCTAATACCTACTCCATTTTTGTTATAGATAACAGTTATTTTGCAGAAATACAGTTAGTTCGAATGATTAACAAGCCATTATGTAGTATTAGCCAAAGGTTACACAAATTCATGATCCGCCCCTGTGCAGCATTCAGCTAACAAAGCATTTGCGACAAACAAAGAAAAGATAATGACAGATATCGAAATGCCAAATTGATACTACTCTCATTTAATATCGGGCTGTGATATTTTTATATACCATACATATATCTCATATCTCAATAAACGACATGACTATTTTGTCTCTCATTTAAGAATATCAGGAAATTTATGATCGATTTAGCCACCAACTGGGAGTATAATCAGAATAACAATGGTTTATGGTCTATAATTTAGCCGCAAAGCCATTTCTCAAAGTAATGATGCACGGTGACACGACGACCCTTTATATTACAATAATTTACCGTGGCCAATGATTTCCATAATTTGATCGAGTGCAGCAATCTCTTCAAATGTCAAGTTGTTTTTGATGAGAGAAGTTATTTCAGAACAAGGCAGCCATTGTTTTACGAATATGTCTGGAATTGTTCGTAAAGAATTATCACTAATATTTTCTTCAGATCAGGAAGAATTATCTATTTTGATATTTATTAGTTCTTCTGTTTGCTACATTAATACATTGAGGGTGTATACATTTTTTCATAAATTTCTTACACAAAATTATTCATGGTAAGGTTGTTTGGATGGTTTAAAGAAGATTCGAAGAACTTCGACAATCTCAATCTTAACATATAATGAAATTTGGTTGATGTTTGTTCAATATAAATATTGAAAAAAAAGTGATAAATGAGTCGTTATTAGAGCAACGAAATTCAAAAGAACAATTCTCACAATGTTTCTAACCTATCGGTTTGTACGGTTCTTCTTCAACAAGAATATATTTATGAGATTGAATATAAATACTAAAAGCCTAATAATGGTGGAAAATATTCTATTGTGTTGATTATTTAATATTGCTCAAATCACATTTTCTGTAAAAGTTATCAATAAACAAATTTCCTCAATGTCTTTTCTTTTCCTTCTTCTCTTTTTTTTCTTTTCTTTCTATATGTTTTTTATATAAGTCGATTAATTTTCACATAAAGCCACTAATGAACTTCTTTTGATCACGATTCTTATCAAAAGAGGCATTTTTATCTCTCACTTTTTTCAGAACACTAAAAACTTGTAAACTTGTAACTATTGCTGGGGGTGATTTGTGATTTTTGGATATATTTCGTTTCAAATAACAGTAACTGATGTGAACAATAGACAATTTAGAACTTGTTATCATTATTATGTCATTTGATTTGGAGAATAAACATAATTATTATTATTTTTAATTAATTTATTGTCGAATAAACCACATTATACTCGTATATGAACTCAAAATATAATATTTAAGAATCATTCGAAAATTACAATTACGAAGCAGGAAAATACATCTCGTACATGTGTTTTGGGACAACTAAGCGGTTTGTTCGCTTTGCGAAATATGAAATTTAGGAACAAGGAATGTCACTCTGACAAAAAGGTAGTGAACGTCAAGAAAATTGGAAAAGAGGTATTGATTTGAAAAAAATTTTGGTTCGATCATTGTGAAAGAAATAAAAGATAAAAATAAAGAAAGTAAAAGAAGCATTACTAGAAAAAGCGTTCTAGAATTAACATCCGACATATATTCGTTTATAAATTGCTAAGAGATTCTTCCCTTATAAATTCATTCAGTCGAGGATAATCGGTCATTAATAAGGTACACTTGCTAACCAAGTAAAACATGGATATTCCGAATGGTTCTACTCAATCCGGTATTAATAATAGCAAAGAAACGTGAAAAATAGACACTTTCATATGAAAATATACATCTATTTCATCACAGCTTATCTGAAGATATTAAGACACGCACATGATTAAACAAATATATGACTCCATAAAAGACGACAGAAAATTGAATTAAGGTAAGTACCACATATCAGACAGCCGCTACACTACAATGTATCTTGTCCAGTTATTCATGGTTGACCTCACACGAAGTTGAGATTTTTGCATCTGCAGAGTGTGTGCCTACTTAAGATTAAACTGCTGCATTGTGAAGTCGATAATCTTCTTTGATAATGCGAATACATTCTAATTGGGTTCGACTTAATATTGACACGATGTTTACGAACATGCGAGATTACTAGATTCAACAAATAAATATTTGACAATTATGTATTTCTGAAATATTGCAGTCGAAATCAATCATTTTTCATCTTACCCGATTTTTGTTATTAAATATTTTGTTATTTTCCGCTTATTTTATGTTCCAAAGGAGTACCTTACATAAGAGTGTGTTCGTATATATATAATAATAATAATATTTATTTTAGCATTAGCTATTACAAAATCATATATACATTCAGGTTCAAAATATATTATTTACAATTATATGTTTAAAACGAACTTAAGTTCGTTACATTAGCTACAGGTAGCTAAAACGCTTGAATACCTTAAGGCCACTAATTGTTTTTATGGAGCTAGGCAATTTATCGAATGCGTTGAATCCTTCATAAAATACACTATTCCCATGTTTGGAACGCTTACAAACTTGCATGTAGAAATTGTCAGAATTTCTTGTATTTTAACTATGCACAGCACTGACACATGTTACATTTTTTATTATTTTATATGGGAACAATTTGTTTTTAACTATAAATATATATGTAGCAAAAAGTATTTTCTGTTAAACTGACCTTAATTCTAAACAATTTAGCATGCTTTGGATTGGAGTATATCTATTACATTTCAAAATTGTACGCATAGCTAATAATTCTGTAACTTTGTAGCTGTTGAGTTTTTTCTTTACTCAATCCCAATAACAAAGTGGAGCAATATTCAAAGTGTGGCATAATTATGAACTTAATGATCAATAACTTCATTTATGTGGTCAGATTTTTTCCAATTCTTTTGAGAAAATTGATTTTCTGGGAGATTTTAGACGATATCAAATCGACATGATCATTAAAACTCAATTTCTCATCTAACATAACGCCTAAGTATTTAACAGTTTTTACCCTTTCACTGTTCTGGTTTTCAATTTTAATACTTATATTTTCATTACTATTTACCTTTATTACTATAAATTTAGACTTTTTAACATTCAGCGATAAAATGTTATCGTTTAGCCATTCATTTATTGCTGCCAAGTCTCTATTGATCCATTCTGTCATAGTCTGGATATTTTTACCACTAACAAAAATCAAAGTATCATCTGCGAACAATCGTATAGAGCATTTTTTTACATGCATAAAAATATCATTGATGTATAAGGAGAATAGCAGTGGACCTAAGACCGTACCTTGAGGTACGCCAAAATCAACTCCAATGCTGTCCGAAATAACACCATTGAATTTAACTTTTTGATATCGCAAATGTAAATAAGAATTGAACCATTTGTTTACTAAACCTTCAAAACCAGTTTTATTCAGTTTTTTCAACAGCAATGATCTACATAAAGTTTCGAACGCTCTTTTGAAGTCCAATAATACTACAATCACTACCTCTCCTTTATCGATAGCTCTATACCATTCCTCGCATATGCTCAACAGTGCTGTCTCACAGGAGGAATTTCTCTTGAAACCTGATTGTAAGTTAGAAATAACTGAATGTTTTTCGCATAATTCTAGATCCTGATTTTTAACAATTAGTTCTAGAATGTTTTCATATGGCGGAAGAAGATTTATAGGTCGAAATTCCTCCAATTTGACAGTGTTGCAAATTTTATTCACTGGTATATCAATGAACATTTCCATTCATTTGGAAAGATTCCATAAGTCGATGATGTGTTTATCAAATCTAAAAATCTATTTCCAGAAATGTCGAAAGCATCTTTTAATATCTTAACAGTTATACTATCTTCACAACTACCAGTATTTTTCAGATTTCTCACAATAGTTTTCAAACCTGCCATATCTATTTTTTCGAAGGTATCCATTTTCAACAATTTCGGTATAAATTTTCATCACATAGTCATGGCTATACTTCGGAACTATATAATCAATTATTTGTTTTATAGTTACTATCAACAAAGTATAGATTGAAACAGCGGGCAATATGGTGATCATCCCGGATTATTTCATTATTAATTTCCAAATATAATGTATTGTTTGTTGTACTTGGTAATAATTGTTTTAAATGTTTCCATAGTTGATGAGAATTGTTCCTATTGTTGTCTAAAATATCAATGAAATATGGTCTTTTCGACTGCCTTATATATATATATATATATATATATATATATATATATATATATATATATATATATATATATATATATATATATATATATATATATATATATATATATATATATATCCACGCGACAGTTTTTATTGAAATTTTTGAAAACTTAAGCTCCGCCTTGCGATAAAAAGTTATGCATTATATAACCTTTTTTTGTCGTTTAAGCTTCGCAAACCAATATCTCTCTATGACCCTTAGGTAAATCCTCAGTTACATTGGGGGTTTCCCCTACTATGAGAAACGCACGTTCAACTTAATTGACTTGAAAAGTTGCCGTGTCCTAGTATTAAACTGGAAAATAAAATTGTGGACTCTATTTTCAAAGGTATCCAAACTATAGGCCAATTAAATCAATGAACATAATAAATTCGGTTTCTGTAGTTTAACACAGTTATTTCGTTTCCATTCGAAGCAGTTTATCATTATTCTCACAATACACAGTTATATTTCATTCACATAAATGAAAACCATTCATTATTTAAACATCTAAACATATAATATAATCGTGACATTCAAATTACCGGAATATTTCGATCCTAATTACAGAAATTATTCAAGACAAGAAGCATTTCATGAAACAGGATGTATATTCGTAATAGTCAACAAATTACAGACTTTGTAGTAGTAAAATGTGTGTTATTCCAAAAATTCAAAGGAAAATATATTTATGTCACCGTATTTCAAGAAACAATCATTTTTTCACTTGAGAACGGTTAGAGATACATTACTAACCAGAACCGCGGGTGAATTCGATTACTGATTCATCCCACCGTTTTTTCATCAACGGTAAGAATGTATTCATTATATTTTATTTTATTTCATTTCATCTTATTTTATATTATTTTATTCATTTATTCATCATTCATTCAATTTCATTTCATTTTAAATTTCATTCATTCTATTGTAAATTTCATGGTCATAATTTCCTTTATCATTCAATTTCTTCATTTAATCACATCCCTTGTTCCAGAATTCGAGCTTAAATTCTTAGGCAATGAATGTAGGCCAAAATACTGAAGATCTGTAAGCATATTTTCTCGAACAAATATATATTACCAAAAATGATACATTTCACCCTTTCAAATATTTGATGTAGTCACATATAATATTATTGAAAAATCTTCAATATCTATGTACTAGATGCAACAAATCTATACAAGTAGGGTAGAGCGAGGCACAAAGGTCCAATTTCACTATTTGTCATTTACGGTGAAAAACAAAGATGCTACCTCAAAACAAACAACAGATATGAAACAAACAATTATTGAACTATGTTTGGCACAAATCTCAGTTGATTCATCATTATAGAAATATATCTTTTTACTGCTTTTCAAGATCTTCTCATTTGTCCCTTTTTGTCCCATAGTAGGGGTAAAAAGGCGCAGCGTGGAGGCAAAAAGGTCTAAATATTTCATTCTTAATTTTGAGAGCTTTCATGATGTAATAACTGCAAATGATTCAATTAAAATAAAAAGTATATTTGTTTTTCCAAAAACAAAATCAATCTGGAGGAAAATCAGATTGATTTTCATCAATTCAGAGCATCACCAATCAACAGCTGATGATTCCTTACTAAATTTCTTGGGGTACAGTTAAATATAAAAAACTCGTCATTAGTAATTCAGTTTGTATATCTATTTTATATTTAAAAGTAATTAACCATGCGACGAACTTTTTTAGGACCTACACCATGGAAAATTTGTACAAGTTTGAGGAAGTATTCTGAGAGACTGGCTTCTTATTTTTTATTAAACATCTACCCTGAAATACTATAGCCAAATCTCAAATTTACAGGTTCATCCTCCTTTTATTTTGTTAAGATTGTACATTTATTTTCTTTTGTTTTATATAGTTGGTAGTTGACATTAATGAAGTGACTCTATGTACAAGTGACCTTATGATATATAATATGGCGTGTTAGCAAGATAAGTTGATATAGAAGCTTTCATTCATTTTTCATTTATAAATTAAATCTAATATTTTGTATTCAAGAAAATGTTTCATCAGAAGAGAAGAAAACCTATTTAATTAACATGGTATTCAATGAACACATTTAATAAATCTCAATAATGAAGTTTACTTAATTCAAAATCAGGACATACCTTCCTTAATGATTTATTTATTAAGGGAGGTATTATATTATTATATTTCCGCATACTGAAACAAGTAAGAAAGATTTTATAGCCAATATGTAAATGATGTGTAGTAAAAAAGTCAAGTTCAAGAGTAGGCAGATTGAGGCCACGTAACCAGGTAACCTTTCCTCATTTTCCTTCACTCAGTTCGTGGAGTAGGCAGATTGAGGCCACATAACCGAGTTACCCTTTCCTTTACCAATTTATTACAACTCCTGAAGATGGCTTAACAACGGAAGCCGAAACGTCGAGATTATATAAATCTAGAACGCGGCTCATTCCGAAAACCAAGTTTTATACATATATATATATATATATATATATATATATATATATATATATACTGTATATATATATATATATATATATATATATATATATATATATATATATATATATATATATATATATATATACGGTACGCCCATGAGAACCTTCACTATAACTCCAATTCGTAGGCAATTCATCAGAATGTAAAGACAAATTTATTCATAGATAAATAGTAGGAACCATTGACCAGTAGTTTAAAGCATTGCATTTTAAATTCCATTAGGGGAATATTTAAATTGGTTTCTAATAAATATTTCGAATCCATTTAGAAATCTCCGAAACCATACGATCATCTGGTGTACACCTGAATTAAATGTAGATATTTCAGTTCAATTGAATGCATCCTGTGTAGTGCACACATGTATTATGTAGATGAGAATTACCTAATGAATTATTCAAGTACAATATATTGTGCACTCGAGTTTCAAAAGTAAATTTTTCTAGATTGTGAATGGGGTGCTCTGATGAATTATAGCTAGTTGTTGTCTCTTTTTTTTCATTCCAAACTGAGAATGAAAGGCACTGCCTGTTATTTGATCACGAGAGAAAATGTTTGTGTTTTTACGTACTTAATGTTTTGTTTTAAAGTATAAGTACTTTCTTTCATAATAAAACAAAATTTTTATGTACGATTTTATGTTAATTTACGTTGTACTCAATTATGAAATATATATATATATATATATATATATATATATATATATATATATATATATATATATATATATTCAATTTATGATTTCTTCCTTTATTTCTTAGACTTATATTTACATATATGTTTTATTGAATGGAGTTTTTGGGTTATTAAGTCTATTAGTAACTGTTGGTAACTCCATAATTTATTTACATATAAAAAAAATCTTTATTTTCGTCTTCTTCAGAAAATTTTTTTTCCTTATAACAGCTCTTCTCTGCACAAAATAGTGTTAAATTCTTTAAAATTACAAACAATACGATAATAAATATCACAGTCACAAAATGAACGTTTCAAATCAAACTGAATCGTCAGGTAGGTGAACTTGAGTTCACCAGCTACACACGGACACTTCGATGCAGTTTGACAAAAAATAAATAATTTGTTGAAAATCGCTTATTGATAGTATTTTTAATTCACCGTACTATATAAATATATTTATTTTTTAAAATTGATTTATTGCCTGTTTAAGATAGAATGTTTCGAATGGTTTTAGTAAAAACATGCTTCTTTTAATATAAAAAACTTTATTTTTGTTGACGTTTCGTTGTATATCACAACTTTGTCAAAACTAATGAATTTATAAAGAATTCATTAGTTTTGACAAAGTTGTGATTCACTATAACATCATATTAATCAATTACTATTTATCGAATGAATTTTTGAGTTTTTTCCTCATACGAAGTATCATTACTGCACAAAAATGTCCTAAATATGTGTATACACACATATATATATATATATATATATATATATATATATATATATATATATATATATATATATATATATATATATATATATATATATATATATATATATATATATATATATATATATATATATATATATATATATATATATATATATATATTTATATATATATATATATATATATATATATATATATATATATATATATATATATATACAAAAATTCATCATGAACCTCCAAGTTAATAGTTTGAAGGATGCTACATTTTCATATCAGCTGTCATAAATAAGGGCTGTGTCAATAAACTGTTTTGTCTTCCAGATTTTTTCGTTCCCTATTTAATTCGATATACGATATGTTTCCATTCCATTGCAATGCGATGTATGTAGATGAATTTTGTGAAAGAAGTTTGATGTGAGTCAACAATAGGTACTAGGTGCATTACCAAATATTTTCAAATTTATTGGAAAAGACTTAATCGATAAGTATTATTCTAAACCACTTTTCTACGTGATTATAATTTTTTTAAAAAGTACTTTTTTAGAATAAAACTCGTATACCGGAAAACTGTATGTATTCATCTCAAATATTAATAATAATATTCCACCGGTATGAAAATGGCATTTGGCATGGATAAATACAATTTTGACAAATTAAAATTTTGGCAAAATAATGGCATTTGTCATGGATAAATACAATTTTGTCCATTAAAATAAATTTAATGGACAATTTTGCAATAATGTTTTTGCTTAGGAAATAGGAATCACGTCATGTCATTGAGGGGGATACTAACCCCACTCTGTACAGTAGAGCATGACCAGGCTAATTCTTGGTATCCTAACTAAGATTATAATGTCTATAAATTATAGATACATTTGGCGTATTACTGGTAAATCCAAATCCGTATTTCCCAAAGTGTCTCAAGGGAATTTACCGTAACATATAATATCTGAGATTAGTGAAAGATCCTTTGTGAGGGAGTGTGAAAACCGTAAGGCTGGAATCGGGGATGGTAATAATATGTATTCGTCCTTTCCGACATAACATTAATATATAGGACACATGAACATATGAACATATTAATCTTGTAGAAAGAACAGTTCTTCTGGGGAAAAATGATCACTATAACTGTAAAAGCAAAACTTCAATCATATTTTCTCAACTTCTTTCTTGAAACATCCAATTTAGGGACTTAATCCATTGCGGAAAATGATTGTACTGATTCATTCCTATGTACTAACTTGGGGATAACACAAACTTGAAGCTAACATGTGTGGGAAAAGATATCGTGTCTTTATTCTGCGATTTATACTCGTGAAAACTGTTAAGTTTGTTTAGGTTCAATAACCTATACCGAACAAGCAACAAACAGTGTAAAATATAGATATACGGCAATGGGAGTACTTTTTGCTAATGAAAATCTGTCGGCAGGACTTCCGTGGTTTCAAACAAAAATTGAGACTTATAATCATATTCTGTGGAAGAATAATTCTTCCTCTGTAAGAGTGACTCAGAACTCAAGTGACTGTGGACGAATGCCAAATACATCTTGCATATTTCCAAGGATGAGTTTTCTCACCACGTGACTCGCGAAAAAATAAGCCTGCCGCATAGGGACAAATTCAATGAAATTATAAACTTGAATATAACTTAAATTCAAACACTTGCACTTATGATTTACACTTTATTGACTACATAGCATGACGCGTTTCGTTGTTACAAACGACTTCTTCAGATGCTTACAGAATAATAACAACATTTTGAAAAATACAGATATATATATCAGGGAATTTTGGTGTTCTATGGTTTTGCTTTTACCTAAGATATTCCATTCTGAGAAATCATTTCTATTACCTGAAAAGGTTTAACAAGGGTGAATTGTTTAATTCTATCTGTTCATTGAGCAAGTTTCCAGAATTTTTAAGCCGATTTATTTCCACTACTTCCCAATAATCTAATTGACTACTTCTCTCTATATTGTGTAGAATTTTGAAATTCGTATCAAAAGTATGGTTTTCTGTTAATAAATGGTTAGCATAATTCGAATTACTTTTATTATGGGCGAAGCTATATTTATGTTCCTGTATTCTAGTACCGAAATTTTTACTAGTTTTACCTATATATATACCGGGACATGTTCCACAATTCAATTGGTAAACACCTGATTTGTCTTCTCTTTTAATTTTGTTTTTATTGTTCTTCTTAATGTGTCTCGATAAATTGTTGTTCGGTTTAAATGAAATATTAAAATTATGTTTACTTAAAAAGGTTTTGACTTTTTGACTGACGTTTCCAAAGTATGTTAAACTGTTATATTTACGATTTCTATCCGACTAATAATGAAATACTAATCGTAGAGCTTTCCGATAGAGTTTTTTGTCCAGAATTTTTGACACGAGTTCGCTCTCATAATTATTATTAACCGCAATCTGTTTAATGATATTCAATTCTTTATTGAAATTTTCTGCTGATAAAGGTATGAATATCATTAAACTCTTAAAATCATTAAAATATCATCAAAGGTTGAATATCATTAAACAGATTGCGGTTAATAATGATTATGAAAGCGAACTCGTGTCAAAAATTCTGGACAAAAAACTCTATCGGAAAGCTCTACGATTAGTATTTCATTATTAGTCGGATAGAAATCGTAAATATAACAGTTTAACATACTTTGGAAACGTCAGTCAAAAAGTCAAAACCTTTTTAAGTAAACATAATTTTAATATTTCATTTAAACCGAACAACAATTTATCGAGACACATTAAGAAGAACAATAAAAACAAAATTAAAAGAGAAGACAAATCAGGTGTTTACCAATTGAATTGTGGAACATGTCCCGGTATATATATAGGTAAAACTAGTAAAAATTTCGGTACTAGAATACAGGAACATAAATATAGCTTCGCCCATAATAAAAGTAATTCGAATTATGCTAACCATTTATTAACAGAAAACCATACTTTTGATACGAATTTCAAAATTCTACACAATATAGAGAGAAGTAGTCAATTAGATTATTGGGAAGTAGTGGAAATAAATCGGCTTAAAAATTCTGGAAACTTGCTCAATGAACAGATAGAATTAAACAATTCACCCTTGTTAAACCTTTTCAGGTAAAAGAAATTATTTCTCAGAATGGAATATCTTAGGTAAAACCAAAACCATAGAACACCAAAATTCCCTGATATATATACCTGTATTTTTCAAAATGTTGTTATTATTCTGTAAGCATCTGAAGAAGTCGTTTGTAACGACGAAACGCGTCATGCTATGTAGTCAATAAAGTGTAACTCAAGTTCAAGTGTTTGAATTTGAGTTATATTCAATTATAATGGATTTACATCAAGTAAACGCCAACACTATTGAAAAAAAAAAGAAATTATTTACAGTAAACTGGGTTGATTTGCCACTGCAAAAACCATGCTGACAAATCATGTACCAACAAAACGAAAGATAATATAAATTTCTTCAACATAATCTCATTGAGAAACTCATTGCGGACTAATATATCACTGAATATAGAGCATTTCAAACAAACTCTTGCTGAATAACGCATTCTGCTCTTCCCATCGGCCATACTCCTTCTTTTGTAGGAATATAATTGATTAAAATATTTCCGATACAATGAAACCGACTCTACTATAAAATATCTTATTCTATGCACAATGCGAGAAGGTATACAATTATGATAATTCAGATATCATTTTATGTAGGATTATGTCAATTATATATCTACCCAATCTGAAAGCGTAGACTTTGCATTGTCTATGCAATATTTACGTGATATATGAGATACCTACGATGTACCAACGTCGATGTATTGTTTAAAGCCATTCATCATACCTCCGAAAAAATTGCATTCAATTGAGCTTCTCTCGATATTTTCATATTCAAATTAGAATTGCAATAATTAGTTTGTAGATCAGATACGCAAGAACAATAGAACGCAGGCGAATAACCTGCAGATATATTGAATATTCAATTTGATAGCAATGCAATGAGAATGAAAAAACTAGAATAATATTATTTATGATGCATTTGTTTTTAAATTAATGGGCAGATCAAGTTTGAAAAATTTAATCTAATGGAGCTAGAATTATCTGAAGACTTCATTCATTATAAGGTCATTCAATACCAAATACGTATTTCAGGATGTATTTCAGAAAGTACCTTTAACATGCAGAGGAATGTCATTTTTATGAATCAAAGATCAAATTGTTTTCTATAATTTTCATATGAAATTGTGAAGGAATAGCTATGCAATAGGTATCGTACCTAGAATGTCTACCAAAAGAGAATTCACGTTCAACCTTCCAACACAAACTATTGTCCTTAAGACCAGCTTACTCCAAAAAACGTAATTTTTTTCAATATATTTTATTTATAATACAAAACATGTCGAGTTATCAATTTATTCACATATGAAAGCACTTATATGAAATTACTTGAAAATTTTTTTTTTCAAAATGGCGGTCCTGAAAATGGCTGCTGAAACTCATCTGAATCAGAGATGAATGGCATCATTTCTTGGAAAAGAATTATCTGAAAGCAAAAAACAAAACGGTTTCATGTTTTGTATCGAATTGGCTATGACCTCAAGCATAATGAAACATTTTCAATGAAAAAAAACAAAATGGCGGACTAAATAATAATGAACATTTCTGGTTCTTCTTGAGGCCATAGCCAGACAACTTAAGAGTAAAATGCCGTTTGGTTCATATCGATAAGTGCAATAGTTTTGAAATGAGAGTGTAATTCATGCGAAAAACCGTGGTTCGGAGAAAAATCAGTTCAAAGTTTTTATTCGTAAAAAATCTTAACAAAAGTGAATTTTACTCACATATCCATTTCAGCTTCATACACAACTCCTTACTGGTCTTCGTAAGCATCATTCTGAAGAATTCTTGCATTTCTCAAAGCAGTTCAACAAAATAACAAGACATTAACAATAAAACAAAGAACAAAACAATAAGACGACCTTAGGGCATGCAGCAGCTGCCGCATCCGAAGGCGTTTCAGCGGCCGGATTTATTGCAGCGCTCTTTTATACCTGCTTCTCGGTCTTGCTGACCTTCGGAACTAATTCTATACTATTTCTACGAGTATATAGTAGCAATTTATGAAAAAAAAAATTCCAAAAATTGTTTGGAGTAAGCTGGCCTTATATGGACACGATATGCGAACAGTGCTATATTATTGGGTCTGAAGTGGATATATTCAACTATTTCGTTTCTGATATTAGCCAGGTTTCTCAAATCCAAGAAATTGAGTTTTTTTTAATCATGGTTCTTTTATATGTTTATACTTCAACTATATGTATTTTCCCTCAGAAACTCCTTCTTATTACTTTTTCTACTTTTCATATTGTGTTATAGTTTCCATATTGTGTTATTAGTAGTTTATGTTCACTAACTTTCTTTCCTGTTTTGTTATTAAGGTTTATTCTATGAAACACTGTATGTAAAATAAAATAAAACAAAAGTTATTCCATTCTTTTTACTCTAATTGCTTTCTGTGAAAACTTGATATTAGCCGAATAGAACTAATTTTTATATTCCTGCAAGATTGTAAATTAAATAATAATAATAATAATAATAATAATATTTATTTTAGCATTAGCTATTACAAAATCATACATACATTCAGATTCAAACTATATTATTTACAATTTTATGTTTAAAACGAACTTAGCTAATTTACGCTTGAATACCTTAAGGTCTCTAATTGTTTTTATGGAGCTAGGCAATTTATTAAATGCGTTAAATCCTTCGTAAAATATACTATTCCTATGTTTAGAATGCTTAGAAACTTGCATGTAGAAATTGTTCTAATATGAAAAAGGAACTGATGAAATCCCGACAAATGGTTGCAAATTTCAGATAAATTAATGAAAAACATAGCAGCTTATAATTTAGTTCAAATTGTATTTTAGTTTGACAACTTTGTACGCCTGTACAGATCCGTTCGGAGACTTACAGTGATGGTAATTGTCAGGTTTGAAAGACAGTAGCCTTAAATAAGTCTTTCGTAAATATAAAACTACGAAACTAGTCTTACGAAATATAAAATATTTCGTTAGACTATTATTTGAAAAACACTACAGTCACGACTTTAGAATCACATAGCTTATTTAATATTCAAATTGCAACAAAAATAGAGAAACTGCTGGACATATTCGATGGAAACTCAATAATATTATAAA